>OZ024710.1:20478192-21078192 GCA_964016945.1 Microplitis deprimator | reverse complement strand
TAAAAGGAGAAAATAAAAATAAATATTATCGTTTTCTGATACATTTATTCTTTTATAAATCATTTATCATTTTTATGAAATTTTTTTTTCGTTCTATTGTTTTTTTATTATTTCAATGTATCATTGTCTTTTGACATTATCTTTTACCATCTATATATACTCCCGCATATTCGTTATTAATTAGTTCTAACCGGAAAGTTTTTTCTTCTTATTCTTTTTCCCATTGTATGACTTTATTCTTCTTTTCGTCTTGTCATTCTGTCGATACTTTTTGCCATGTAATCTATCATCTTTCCATTAGCTTGAGTCTGACGTGCTCTTAAATTGCACGCACATCTAAATGACTTTTTTCACATACACTAGCTAGTTCTTTAATACCACACAACGTAAGTCTTTAAGGTAATGTACACAATGAAGCAATATTATTTTTTTTTTCGTTGTAGTGTTTTCCTTCATGCTTCTAAAATATAATTGTAAAGAAAGTGACAAAGAACAGTCTGATTATAATTAAATAAAATTTTAAAAATAGTCACTTAAATAGCAGAAGTAGTTATTTAATAGTAAATTGTATTTCAAATACATTAAAAAAATAATTATATTGAAATTAAATTCATAATTGGCTGATAACAAAAGTTCCTAAAATCGGATCGTACACTCAGAAAATTAAATAATAGGACTTACTATCTAGTTACGGTAAAAATTTCTACCATTAATCAGATAGTAGTAAATATTATCTAGATGATTGTATAAATCATCTAGATTGTAATATTCACCATATTTATGATAATTGTTACAATCCTGTATGTTAACTAGAGTTAATTATTATTATTATTGTAAATAGTTATATTTATAATCCAGATGGTAATAGTTATCATCAGAAATTATAATTGTTACCATCCTGATAGTAACTGTTTCGAAATTTATTGCAGAAGTAAATATTGTCATCCTGATAGTAACTGTTATCATTCTGATAGTAAATATTACCATCCTGATAGTAAATATTGTCATCCTGATAGTAAATATTACCATTCTGATAGTAAATATTACCATCCTGATAGTAACTGTTATCATCCTGATAGTAACTGTTACGAAATTTATTGCAGAAGTAAATTTTATCATCCTGATACACTTCCCAAACACTTATAAAACATATTGTCTCTAATTTTGCCTCCTCTTGTTTATATTTTTTTTTATCATCAAGCAATAAATAATACTTAATTTAATTTAAAAATTTAAATTGCAGTATTGTAAAATAAAAACATAATGAAGTATTGTAAAAAAAAATAAGCACTTATAAAGGATAAAGATAAAATAACCGGTATATTTACAAATACTTTTTGCACTTCTTTATAACTTTATTTAATTCTTATCTTTTTCATTTCCCGCGAGATTATAACTTTGAAACGGTCGACAGGATAGTCTGGAGATAGAAACGGTAATCAATATAAAACATACTTACTTACTTTATTTCTTTCTCTCCTCCTTCCTTTCTTACTTTCTTTTTATATATATATTTTTTTTTTCATTCCACTTGTCTTGAATAAAATAGTAAATTTTATTTCATCCGTATAAAGGAACAAAGACTATGGAAACAGTGAATATCCTTCTTCTGTTACTGTCTCATTTAAGAAAAGTCCGTTCAAACTTTCTCTCTTGTTCCGTTTGTTCTCTTATCTTAAAAAACTAAAAAAAAAAAAAAAGTTAATAAATAAAAGTAATAAAAAAGAAAATGTTAAAAAATAGTAAGAACAAAATAAAACTAAAAAACAAATAGTATATCAACTGTAGAAAATGGATGTGCAAAAGTAAAAACTTTTTTAGGAGAGACATTAATAGAGAGCGAAAGCGCTTGGGAAACTTGGAGACAGTTACAACATGCTTGTGGTTTTGCTCGAGGTGATGTGGTATAACACAGCCATATATCTATACCTACACCTATATAATACATGCATGTACAAAATAATATATGTAACTTACAGCACATATAACCGTTAAATGCTTATCTCGTGCATTTTCATATTCATATAAATTGAATTGTTACATATCTATTAAGGTCATTAAAGTCGCAGGGGTAAAATAATCTTATAAGCACCAAGATTTTATGGCTACCTTGAATAAATAGAATAATAATCAGAACTACTATCATTATGCATCGATATTCAAAGTAGATTCACTGATCTGTGCGCGTATGTAGACATTAGATAAAGAAAAGTTTACACCTGTTACCTATCGACTATCCTAATGCTTAGTGCTTTTGCTCCCGAGCTTTGAATGGTCCTTCAACCCTCGTCAAAATGACATACTCAAATCAAAAAAATGTAACTTTTAGTAAAAGAAGTAGAAGAAAAAGAATTTTAAAGTGTACTGAAAAAAAAGACAATGACGAAATACTTGAATACAAAAAGTATTCATGGGTGAATTTACTAGTGATGTAAATTTTTAGAATTGCTTGAGGAAAGATATTGAGATACTTTGAAAATAAAATATATATACGTGTAAATAAATAGGTTGTTTTACATAATGCAGCACTTTGGACAAACATATATATATATATATATATATATATATATATATATATATATATATATATATATATATATATATATATATATATATATAGAGCAAATAAGAAAAGAGAAGTAGAAGTTGTATACTGGCACGTGCGTGTGGTCTAAGTAGAGATTGTAGGAAAGTTCTCTCAAGTTGCAGAAGTGTTTTGCTTTACGCCGACTTAGCCCACTACTCGATAAGACACAACACAACTATGACTACAGGAGTACTGTAGACAACGACGGCAGTGAATACGATACTGGAATACGAAGCGACAGAATAGGAAATACGCGAACGATGTTATAGACATGAGACAAGTAAGTAAAAGGGTAGGATGGTGAAATTAGAGAAGAGGATAAAAGACAATCAGGACGAGAGAGATATTCAAACTGTCACGAAACTGCATTTACCATTGTTGCTCCCGTGGCTTGGTACACCGTGCTTTCTGTGTTATATAACTTTCCTAACGATCTCTCAACTAATGCTATAAGGCTGTGTGTCCTTTAAACATGATGAATCTACAGCAAGTGCTTGATCCACCCTTCGTTACTCTCTTTTACAAAGCCTTATATTCTCTTTTCATCTTACATTGTGCTGTTTGATAAACTTTTATTAACGGTACTATCTTGCTTGAGGGTACTTTTTCTGCAAAAAGCCTTACTCTTTTAGTTATTATTATCAATAGTATCATTTATATTAAATCGTTTTCATTGTTATAATTTTTATTTTTGCAATTATTTGCAATTTGCTATTGTTTCAGTGTTGCACATCTCGAACGCCTATCAAATGCGTTCTATTCTTACTGTCTTGAGGTCAAAGGATACACTATTTTATAATGACCCTTCTACCTTTACTGAAAAATGCTATTAAGGAACATAATCGAAAAACGCCAATGAAAAACTAATAAACTAGAATTTTCGCGCACTGTTGCTTTATCAATAGATATATGAACAGCGTGCGGTATCCAGAGAGATCTGTTACGTTGCAAAGAGATTCTGTTAGTAGATCGTTGTGCTATTCAAAACGCGTTTTTCGATCAGCACAATCTGTCAATGAGCCAGATTGACTACCGTAATGAAATTGATTCAACACATCATGAACTTATGACCCAATTGCTATATATGATATATGGATGATCTGAAGGTAAATAGTCTTGATAAGGAACTTTATTCGAAAGCTTTGAACACCGTAGCAGAGTATACACGAGATATTGGCATGCCGTTTGGGTTGGACATCAGATATCAAGTTAGTAGATGGAAGTGTCATTAAACATCTTTACGCCGAAGAGTCACACAAATATCTTGGGATGGAAGAGAGTCCTATACAGGGTGTCTCTACAGTCAAAACGATTCTCTGCAGTGAGTATGTGTGGAGACTTCGGAATATCTGGTCATCAGAGCTTTCCGACAAGAACAAGTCGCTGCAAAAAACATTCTTGCTGTCCCAGTCCTACTCTACTCTTTCAGTGTCCTCAAATGGGCCTGAAAAGAAGTCAGAGACCTCGATATCATGACACGCAAAGTCATGAACATCAATTGGAGCATGTACCCTAAATTTTCAATCTCCAGATTATACCTTTCCCAGCACATTGGCGGGAACTTATTCACGTGCGTGATTATTGCTTTACCCAACTGACGTTTTCCTTCCTTAAGTCACCTGGCCTGATGTCCGAGACTGAAGGGTATATTTTTGCCTGCCAAGATGGTGTAATCAACACTCTCGAATACCGTGCTAAAGTGATCCAGATGCAGCTAACTGACACACTCTGTAGGGTGTGTAAGCAACATCCTGAGACGCTCATGCATCTCTTGTCAGGATGTCCTGTGCTGGCAAGAAGTGCATACATTCAGCGTCACAATGCTGCTCTGCGAGTACTTTATTACCACCTTAGACATACGCACGGTATCGATAAAACACCAGTGCTGCCTTATCTGCCAGGAGATATTCCGCAAGTTGTTGAGAATGACCGTTGCCGTATTTATTGTAATGTGCCATTCACAACAACGCAGGAAATTGACCACAATAAACCTAATATTGTGCTCTCCGATAAAACTACTCGTCACATTTATGTCATTGAGTTCTTAGCACCTCTTGAGTACAACATCATGATTAAAGAAGAGCACAAACACCAGATATATCAGGATCTCCTGTTCGAAATTAGCAAACTTCACCCAGGCTACCGTGTCAAGCGTGTCGTACTTATTGTTGGTGTTCCAGGAGGGATAAAGCAGACATTTGTGTCTGCCTTGGTAAGGATACCAACTTGCTCGTCACAAGTTGAGTTTCTGGCTTCTCGAATGCAAATGGCTGTAACACTCGGATTCCTCCGTCTACTGAGGCAACGAAATTTGGTCTGCTGTGCTTGCTAACCATCTTGTTGGAGGATCGCAGCAGTAACGGATGGTGCTCAGGAGTGAACCTCGGTAGAGTCGGATTTCCGGGGATAACCCCCTGAACATTTAAACAAACAAACAATAATCATAATAATAACTTACTTGCTAATATTTTATCCGTTAAAAAAAAAAAACAAACGATTGACCAAATTAATTAATAATTAAATTTTAATCTTTTGTGTGTTATAAATTATGTCTGATACAAGCTGTACTGAAACTACTTAATATTAAGCAAGACAAAGGAACTCATTGCTGCGGGCAGACGATATTATCTCATGGCAATCCAATTTCTCTGGATAATTAATTAAATTATTCGTAGCTCCAATACTGTTGGGGAGTGTGATCAAGTGAGAAGGATAGAAGCATAAAGGATGATAGGAATAGTATACTAGCTAGCATGCTAACAAAACTCGCAGCATACAAATAAGTAATGAAACAACTCAGAAGACAATTCTAACCAATCGGAATTATGTCCCCTTGACGATTATTTCAACAAGCTTTATGTATGTCTATAATTTAAATGAAACAATTTGTATATGGATACATATTTAATGTTTTAATAAACCTGTGACGTAAACTTTCGTACGTATTTACTTTGTCAACAATGCTTTTGAACATAATATTTAATTACTATCTCCATGGGAAAACTCGTTCTAATTATATAGTTACTAATTGGTTACGAAGATCATCCAACCATTATTTCCAATTAAATTAAAATTCTACAGTGACAAAACTTTGATTTATATTCGAGTTACTTATAAATATTGTTAATAAAATGAATAATTTTTTTTTATTTTTAACATTTATCATTACAATGCGTTATAAATATTTTTAAAAAGTTTAAAAAGTTTTTTTAACGTAATCTACGTTTGTCAAGTTATTTCTCTTGTTGTGTGTAAATAAATTTCCGTAACGAAAAGCTTATCTCGTTGGCATTGCGTAGTGGTAATAAGTATAATTCATGCGATGACAGAAATAGAAAATAACAAAAACGAAAAAAAAACATTTAATGAAATAAGAAAAAAAAAAACTAAGCATAAATATGAAGCTAAAAAATGTTAGAAAAGTGTTCGCAACAAACTAAAATTAATTATACATGAAAAATTAATATACAAAGTATGTGAAAAGTTGCTGTACATTTTTGGTAATCTAACACGTAATAGCATCTTGAGTCAAATATTTCGCAATACCCTTTATGAAATAAATGAAAAAACTACTACTATGTTTCTTACAAAAGACGAAGAGAAAGTTATATTTTTTAAATATTTAATTTTGAAAAAATAATAGGAATGTTTGCAAATGGTTGCTTGCACTGTAAAATAGCAGTGAATCCGAAATTAATACGGATTTGATTTTATTCTGAATCCACTCTATCACTCAGAGTTCTGAAGTTTAAAAAAAAAAACAATGACTGTATGCGGAATGGATAGGGATTTTTCTTTGAACGGAAGGATTTCGGAGCGACGCGAACTGTATTCCAATCCGCATTGATTCCGGTTCGGAGTTTTGATACTTAAATGAATTTATATTTAATTTATTATTAATTAAACATAATATATTATGTTTTGAAATTATAATATATTTTAGTGACTCACTGAATTATATATGGTTAGGCCCCTTAAGGGCCACCTTCGTTTTAAATTAAACGCGCACTAGCGAAAAGTCAGGGTGCTGAAAATTTTCGAAAAACCTAACATCCATTCTGGCTGCCAGATGGCATTTTAATTTTTTTTTTTTTTTATGAATAAATTCTGTTTTCGTGGAATAGTATTGGCTGATTATTATAATTATTGTCATTTAATAATAGAATATCCAAATCGAAAAAATTTAAGACCAAGCTTGCTTTTTTCTGTACTGACAAATTCAATATTTTTTATGTGATATACAATAGTTTTCTAGTAAAAATAAAAGAAAAGAAAATAAAAAGAAGCAGATTAAAAATATGCACATTTTAGACACTCTGTCCTCTCAAGTTTCGGGTTAACGGTCGTTCTCATAGCCCGTTGACATACATATATGTGTCAGAGACGACTTGAAACTGTTCTCACTGGTGTCATAAATTCAACGATGAGTATTACAAGTGCAATAGGAAAGGATGGCGAATAGAGAAAAGGCGAGAAAATGAGAGAAAACGTAAACGTAACCTAGAAATAGTCAAGGGGTTGGCACGTTCGAAATAATATCGTAGTTGTTGGACGTGGTAGTACTTACATACTTCTGTAAACAAGTGAAATAAGTGTACAAGGCAGACATAAACATGCAAAAAAATAAGTAAATGCACAAATTTATGTGTAATAAAAAAATGGGCTATCATTTTTTATGCAAAGTCACCATATTAAAATTGATTCGAGTTAAAATAGTTATGTAAAGTTTAAGTATTCTTGTTTCAAAATTATGTTTTGGATATTGTACAGTAAATCAGTGATTCTTATCTGCACGGATATATATATATATATATATATATATATATATATATATATATATATATATGTATATATATAGCCTAGATTTCGTTCTATAAATTCAATTTACTTTTAATTTCGCTCGTGATGTATGAAATATTGCTTTTAGTGATATGAGGGAAAATTTGAAGTGTATATGAAGAGTATATATGGGTAGTGATTGGCAGCAGCTGCCAATTAAAATGAGGGAAGAAGAATAAACGCGTGGATGATCAACAACGACATAGGAAGTGACAGTTCATATATATATATATATATATATATATATATATATATATATATAGATTAGCAACGTTTTCCAAAATTTACCTCTGTATTTTATATTTTAATATCTCTCGAACCTTCAAACCGTGATTAATTAACATTTTAATCTGTTGTGGTGCTTGATTAAATTTATATAAAACGTGAATGTTGAAATAATCAAATGATAATTAAGTGTGTGCAAAAACACTCGGTTAAATTATTTTGTATTGAAACATGTGGATTGTTAAATATATAATATTTGTATTTGTGTGTACATACTTGGTTATTTCAATGGAAATACAGTCATTTTGGTATGAGAATATATACATGGAGAGGGTTAGACGAAGTTGATTGCCCTAATTTGAGTATTTCTGCTTGAAGACAGAATGTGATGGTAATAATAAAAATAGAATTTGAAATTTTCCCATTTAATTAACACGTAAATTTAAATTTTTAACTTCCCGCTAAGAAAATTGTAAATTTTCAAGAATTCGTGAAGTTATTGGTTTAGGTTCGATTTTCGATAGTCAAATTTCTATCAGATCTTTTGAGACACTTGACGTTTTGAGACACATACAGATAATCGGACATCATTCTGAAAATAGTTAGAATAGCTTTCTAGGCCAGAATAGATTTCCATGAAATCTACTGAAAATATACCAGTTCTTATCAATATCACAAATATTTCGAAGTATAAAAAAAAATTGCAGACGTTTCCTGGAAGTATAAAAAAAAAAAAATTATTAACAGTTTGGTGCTAATTTGGTAAACAATATTTCTATGATATTTCTTGTAAAAGTGTTGTTTTATTAAGTTTCTTCGCTGGTCAAAGAAAATTGGAGTCGGAAAAGCGAATGTCGAGAGTTAAAATTATACGAAGAATTTAAATTAATCAATAGAACCTACATACTTATGCATAAGTAGAGGTGTCAGTTATAAAATTAAATTTTTTTTTTCTAATTATCATATCAAAAAAGTTTTTTATTCCAGTTTAATAACTCAATGCTAACATTTCAATTTCTGTATTTAGATTCATATCCTTGATAATTTCCTTTTACTGATCTTAGTTGACTCTTGACTTTAGCTCACAGGGGCATCAGCCAATATTATTGTTTATGACATTTCTAATTACTTGCTTATGTGGGCGTCCTAATTGATTTGGTCAATATGACAACAACACAAGATAATATTTTAATTACATTATTTGTTATAACTCAATCATCCCAATATAATATCATTAATTGTCGTAAAAAACAAGTGTTAATTAGGAATAATTGAAAATCGAATCATATAACGTACACAAACTCATAGAGTAGTAATTTTGCGAAGCTTCCAGAAAGATACGGAAATTTTTCGAACAATATTCGATGGTATAAATACAAGAGACCGAACTAAATAAATTCAAAGTTACTTTGATCGTTGAGTTGCTCGCATACTCGTCGTACCAAAGAAACATAAGTTACTATACTCGTATAAGTCCGTTATAAATTCAATAAATAAATATAATTGCAATAGTAAATATAAAGTATAATAAATATAACTGTTAGATAATCTCAGGTCGAGAAAATTTTCATAAATTTTATTCATTAAAATATTACTCTACACGCAATCGTATCAAAAAACAGGAAAACTGTTTTATTAAGTTGTGAAGTTTTATACACGTTACAAAATGACTGCATTAATTAAAGCTGATCAATTAATGGAAAATAATTGTAATACGTGGAGAGAACAACTTTGGGAAACTTTAGAGAAGAATAAAGTTTCGAATTATTGTATAGCTAAGAAACAGAAGTTAATGGTTACAGACGTCAAAACTTTGGCAATATGGATTCAAAACGAGAAAAATGCTAAGTCAGATATCTTTTTCACCATCTATTGTAATAAATGGAACGTTGACAAATTAGGAACTCCGAAAAAAATTTGGGATCCATTAAAAAAAATATTTGAATCAAAAGGATTAACAAAGCAAATATTATTGTTGAAAAAGAACTTAACAATATACATGGAACGGAATAATGATTTGGAGAAGCAGATCACTGAGTTTTACAATGTTGCCAAGAAGCTACAGAAAGTCAGAATAATTGGTCCAGAAACAATATTAGTCGTACCATTGAAATTCAATTTACCACCATTGTTCAAAGAGTTTTTGGAGTCAAGTGATAAACTGTTATTTTTTAAAACACCACAAATAGAGTCTCCAGAAGTCTCTAGTAGTCAAAGTAGGATGAATTCAAAAAAGTCTTATTCTCGTTATCAAGCAAAAAGAGGTGCTAAATTGCGGAAATCAAAGCCATCACACAAAAGACAAATTAAATGCCATGGTTCTAATCGTCTAGGCTACAAAACAAAAAAACATTGCTTTCATCATGAAAAACCCAAACACAGTATAAGACAGCTTAAGAAAAATAATGAAGTGCCGATTCTTCAGCATTCAGACGAGTCAACGATTTTAATCACAGTTGAAGAGATTATGCAGACTAGCGTTGTCAAAGATGACTGGTGTATGGATAGCGGGTGTACCAGTCATATGTCGAATGAGAAAAATCTGTTTACAGAGTTTATACGACTAAACACTGAATTAAAGTTAGCTAATAGCGTTAGTACATGTATTTTGGGATCAGGAAACGTTCATATAGTAGTTGATACTGGTGAAAATAATCGTCAGATTATTTTTCAGAATATATATTACGTACCAGATCTGCGTACGAATTTGTTCTCAGTGGCAAAGGCAACAGATAATGGTTGTGAAGTGACCTTTCGTAAAAATGATGCGTTTATAATTGATAAAACTAAAAAAGTAATATTACGTGGTGATCGGAAAGGTAATTTATATTATGTGCGAAAGAGTACAACCAGTCAAGTAACAGATGTTGATTTGGTAGAAGTAAATGCCATCACCATTTTTTAGATGTCGAAAGTAAACAAACACAATATATAATTGAAACTGTACTCGATAATTTATCATTCGTAATTCACTAAAAATATTTATCGTAAATAAGTACTTATTTAAAGCCTTTATATACACTTAACACATTCATTTCACTTATCATAGAAATGAGTTGACATCAACGTAACTTAGTGCCTGAACATAGAGATTTTTTACTTTATCGGCCTACAAACATAACCGCACTAGTAAAAATAAATCAGTGTCACCTCGGTTTTAATCAGGCACTAGCTAACAAAATCGAGGCAGTTCTAGATTGTGTGCCACCTATAAGTAAGAAATTGACATTGCACACACCTATGTAATGTGCATGTCAATATATATTAATGTTTACATGATACACTGAATAACCTATTCGCTATGAGTGTGACTGCAGCGCCAGACAAAATATGAACTACGGGAGGCTGTCAGAGTATGTTTTTATACGAATGCCGATAGCAAGAAACATACAAATAAATAAATATTCTAAATAATAGTAAAAAAAAAAAAGTTGTAAAAAATATGTGACTGTTTTATAGTAATTGCAGTTTTGTTTTTTAGTTAAACAAATCAACAACAAGAAAGTATAATGATAAAAAATAAAACGAATGCAGTAAACATTTAGGTTAAGTTGTTTGAAATTCATATCAAAGTAAAAAAATGATACTTAGAAAAAAATCAAAATGAAAAATAAATAATTAAATAATAACAAAATAAATACTTTCACGTGTGCTTGCTTACAATTTTAGTAATAATAGCCTCCCGTAACTCCGAAAGTAACTACTGCGAACGCTTCAGTCAATTTAATTTCCCCTACCATAGTCGCCCCGACGAAAGATTGGAATATTTTTCCTACCGGTTTCTTTTCCACTCTTTACATGTAAGTTGGCGCATGTGCTTATTCTAATATTATGGTGGTGGGGTAATAAACTGGTCGGAAAAAAATTCCAAGCTTTCGTTGGAACAACTATAAATAGAAGAATAATATGCCGTATATTACTAAATGTTTTTTGTAATAATTGATTGTAGATCATTCAATAAGAGTAGTTAATGTAGACTACTTCAGAAGAGACGAAATATTCTCGAAAAAATACATAAATGTTATTCATATTATTGAATTTAATACATATTGCTTTTGACCAAAGTTGGCATTAAAACTAATTCCTTCTATATATTATAATAATGGTCATTAAAATTATCAAGTTAGAATTAATATTAATAATAATAATAATTGTGACTATCTGTAAATGCAACAAATGGCTATAACTTAAATATAAAACTATCTGAAGTTTTTAATGTATTTTAGTGCACTGTTAAATAATTGTTTATTTTATAATAAAAATAATTATTCACTGATCATTATGCTCAACAAATTATTTTATCTAATAGTTCATTTTATTTCATGGATAATTTCTTATTTTGAAATTTCGTATCTTATTTATACTACTTAATTTTTTAAACAACATTTCCTCTATGAAGGAACCGAGTCTTCGGGGATCGTCTTGTTCGCACTAAGAGGAGCCATCAAGGGATTATTTGGGCCGACTTATGGGGCCATAATCTCCATCATGGTAAGTCAATAAAACTTTTTTTGCATAAAATAAAAGAGGGTCAACAGCTAACGCACCTTGGGTCTATCGACATCCTAACGACGTCAACCTGGTCAATTTAAAAATATTCTGTCTAATAAATAGAGAAGTCAGAATGTAACAATTTCGAACAAGGTTGCCAAATAGTGTACTCGGACATCACTTCGTAGATCCCAGGTAGTGAAAAACCCGTTACTATAAATAAATATATATATATATATATATATATATATAT
Organism: Microplitis deprimator; assembly: GCA_964016945.1. NCBI lineage: Eukaryota > Metazoa > Arthropoda > Insecta > Hymenoptera > Braconidae > Microplitis > Microplitis deprimator. The sequence goes on along the minus strand of OZ024710.1, from coordinate 21,065,797 downwards.
ATATATATATATATATATATATATATATATGTACAGATTAGACATTAAACTTAATTTATTATAATTTTTTTTTTCGTTTATAAATTAAGGATTAGAAAATAATAAAAAATGATCTTGGCATAAATGTAACATTTATTTCGCATAAATTATGATAATAAATACGATACATTAATTAAGGATAAATACAAAATGAATTGACTTTGAACAGGACTGTAGTGAAAATACATTGAAGCTTCGTTTCTATATTATACAAAGAGACACATAATATCTCGGCATGAATACTTTTATTTTATTAATATTTTTTTTTTTGCTTTAAGTTACTTAATATTTTGCATTTTAGTAACGTAAAATTAATTATTTTCTTACAATATAGATCTGTCATTTATTTTTTACAATATATACTACGTTCACAATTCTATCTTGATTATTATTATTATTTTCGAAACGTCTAGCGACGACATTGACTTGTTTTATTCTCATTCATATTTTACATTTAATTAAGTTCGACATACGTGCAGTTAGATAAGATACGTTTATATAAATATATGTTAAAGATTACGTTGTCACTGTAATATAAATTTATTTTTAAAATATTTTATAGCGAGGATCAATTCGCTGTTGAGATTTAAAAAAAAAAATTATGCCGTAAATAAGATATAAAAATTGAATGGAATTGAATTTAACAAAATTGGATTGAATACGATTCGATCTACCCGCGAGAAGATTGCTGGTTACAGTTTAAAACAGCTTAGAAATTTAAAATACTTTTTACAATATACGAGTATATACTCTGCTATGGAACATTTCATTTTAAAACAGCAAATTTCAATCCCATGGGTAACAGAAAAAAACTGTCGTACAAATATTCTCTCAAACTATATAAATATATAATACCAACCAATCGATTATTGCTTTTTAATTTTTATATCTCACTTAATAGCAAAAGCGAACTCCCATGGCACAATTATAAACTATTTACAATTTTCTTTTTTTTGTCAGAACATTTTTTTTTGAGAATTTACCCTTTGATTTTTCATAAATTTATTTTTGCTCATATATTTTCAAAATTATTTTTATTTTTATTCATCATAGACTTTCATATTTACACTTCGATTATTTAAAAAAATAAAGCATAAAATTTCTTACAAATTTTCAAAACTAATATAAATTCTGTTAAGATTAATAAATAAATAAATAAATAAATACCAAAATAATAAATCAAAATTTTCTATAACGATTAATAATCAAAATTCAATTTTTATTTATAATTAATTTTGACACAAATATACATTATTGATCTACGTATATATATTTTCAAATATGTCATAATATATATTTTTCAATTAACTATTTTATTATTTATGTAATTATTATTTTATATATTTTTTAAACATGTGATTTATTTATTCAGTTTTTAAATTATTTATTAAGATCACAGCCATAGCTTTGTATACGAATTTAAATCTTTCGTATTTTGAAGACCATTATAATTATAATATTAATAATCATAAGTTCATTAAATCATTACATACTATATATATATATATATATTGGATGGATACGCTAGCCCGTAATTTTAATTATTTAAAATTTTCAAAAATTATGCTTTCAAATTTATCAACTCAATTATTTAATCATATCAATAACGATCGATTTTATGTTGACTATCGTATCCTATATTTATCTTGACTCATTCATCGAAAATCACGTAATTAATCTTTGATTGACTGTTGACACGTTATTCTACAAACAAAATTCACAAATTTACATTGATCAATTTCATAGCCAACCACAGATTAAATGTGAGTATAATATAATAATACTAAATTAATATCAGTAGTTATTAATTAAATAAATTCATTGAGTCAAAATAAATAATCGATTATGTAATAAAATATTAATTCTAATTTCTACTCGAAATTATTCGAGGATTAAAAGCACAATAAATCAACTTGCCTGATGATCTTTAACAACAAAATAAAATAAATTCAATAAATTTAACAAAAAAAAAAAAAAAATTAATTATTTTTCTAAATAGTTTTTTTTAACCGAACACACTAGAATCAACAGTAACTTTTTAAATATATATATAATATAATAAATATTTATAACAAACAAATCAACTGGAAAAAATATTTTATACTTTTTTGGTTTTTTTTTATTAATTTTAAATCCTACGTAATAAATAAACCAATAAATGAATAAATAATCGTAAATAAGTAAAAAAGATTAACAGGTAAGTTGTTCTAATGTAATTATTAAAAAAGACTATAAGACCCGTGTGCAGCTTACAAAACAAGTGACCATATTTCAAGTCTCGAATAAAGCGTGCATCGTTTGGGTCTGAACTACTGCTAAGTAGTAGGAGGGACCGTGATATCGGACGTACTTATTTCGAAAAACGTTTTTATTTATTTATTTATTTTTTTTTTAATTATTTTCTCTAGGTGCCTAATTAAACTACTACACTCTGCTCTGGATGAAAAAGCTAAATACTCTTTGTTTTTTTAATTAATTTAATTTAACTTGTTTTTAATACTTTACTTTATTTAATTTAAATATTTTGTTTAAATGCTTATTTTCTTTAATTATACCTCATCTTTATTTATATTTGTGACCTGAACTTACATGAGCAAACAGACTGAAAATTTAGCCTTAACGTCATTTGATTATCGGAGGACAAACTATGTACACATTTGCGCTAATTGTGGGAGCGAGCAAACAGTTAGAAACTAAAATTAAGAAAAAAAAAAAAAATTAAAATTACTCTGTAGACTTATCGTTAATTAATTCGCGATTAGGCCCCATTTAATCCGTATCATCCCATGGGTACGCAAATTTAACAGACGAATAATAGCAAACTGGAAAACTGGATTATCGAATACTACTTTTCCTCTATCGTACAAATTATAATGTAACATGATCGTAATATTGCCCAGGGATTGCAAACTCATTCAATCGTACTTTTCATGCAAAAATATTTTGTTACATTTGAATGTTATATATATACATATATATACATATCTACGCATGACTATATGTATATAAATGTATGTAGTATTATGTTTGTGTGTTTTATATGAATCAATGTACGTTCGTTTATATGACAGCTATTTCCCTAGCGTCCGGTAGTATGACCAGAGCCGGAAATAAAATTTCATGGACGTTTAATTCTGGGCACGATTCGTAATACGATCGGATTGACGTTTTGCGAATAAAGAAATTTAAATAAACAAGCAAACATATCTTTTGTTCTTTAGTACTTTTTATTTACTTTTTTGGAAGGAAATAATTTAGATCTAATGAGATCTAATTAAATTAACGTTGATCTATTTTTTTTTTTTTATTTTATTTTTATGAAATTATGGAGATCCTTGTAACACTTCTAAATTGAAAAAAATAAAATCTAATTGATCGTGATGCGCGCTTCGATTTGAATAGCTACCGTTACCATTAAATAAATATTTTATATTCGGAAACTGATCTTCAATTTTTGATTTCAATAAAATAATTCAAAGTCTTGAATGACTTGAAAATTTTCGAGTTTATCGAATTATTAGAAAATTCGAATTAGTCGATTCAAATCTCCAATCGAAAAGTTATACTTAACGATTCGATTTGAACACAATTCGCACACCCCTGATACATTTCGTCCGTATCATTTACAGATTTTCTCATTAGATCACGAGAAAGTTCCACGATTCTTTTTAATGTTAATAGTATATTACACACTGAGGGAGAAAAGTAGGACATTCCGACTCGAGCCGAAGGCAAGGGTGACAAACACACGGATTGGGACATCCTACTTTCCTCCGTGGTGGATATACGATTTTTTACTAGATCTGCACCTGGAAGTTTAAATTTTTCCTTTGTTTATGAGAAGAATAGCGCATGGACTAATTTGGATCATTTGTTTTCTTATCAAAGTAAAGAATGACTTTCTTCCCTCTAAACAGGGTAAGAATTTTAACCTTCGGCGCTGGTACGGTAAAAATCTAAAAATTTTTACAATTTAATGATTTGCTTTTTTTAGTATTCGCCAACATTAATCTACACGCAGGTCAAAAAAATGGCCAATAATAAAAAAAATTTCTAAATGTAACTAAAAGGTAGAATTTTAGATTTATATCTCTATTGATTCAAATTATTTCTTCCCTTAATACTCTTGTCTGTAATCAGTTATTTTATTTCTTTATCTTTTATTATTATTATTATTATTATTATTATTATTATTATTATTATTATTATTATTATTATTATTATTATTATTATTATTATTATTATTATTATTATTATTATTATTATTATTATTATTATTATTATTATTATTATTATTATTATCATTATTATTATTATTATTATTATTATTATTATTATTATTATTATTATTATTATTATTATTATTATTTTTTTTAAAACTCTAGCTCCCACATTGCATTATATATTAAGTTGAATAGACTAGAATCAATTAATTAAAAAAATGCATGAATGATGAAAAATTAATATTACAATCTACACACTACAGATCGAGGTATTTTTTCATTTTACGTATGCTTAATTTTTACTTTTTTCATTAAATATTTAATGACATAATCTATTTCATAAATAATCAGCAATCCTTAATGACTTTAAATTCATTTTAGGTAACTACTATTCAATAATCAATGAAAATAAATGCATGTAATTTTTTTTTTTTGCTTATTCTTAGATGTCAAAAGATGTCTATACACCATTTTTAGTATACATTAAACGTCACCCGAGCAATAAAAATAATTTTTATTCCAATGTATATTTAATTATTTTGATTACATTTAAAATTTAAGAGTAACGTGGCGCCATTGATATTTTTATTGTATTTTATGTAAATTAATTTAATTATATATTACATTTTAAAACTATTTATACTAATGAGTAAAACATTAGATAAATTTAAAGTTAACCCTGTAGTACTCTAAAATAATTACTTTTTAATATTATTTTTATCACCAAACTTTACTAATTAATTTGCGTTTAGTCAACCTGACACAATAGCAAATCTACCTGTTCTCATTAACTATAATTATTATATTTTATTTACAATAATTTATTAATTTTGATGCTGATGTGATTTGAATTTATCATAATAATAATAATATGTAAAAATTTATGTTTGTAGAAAATTAAGCTGACATATTAGTCATCGGGGTTATATATTTTGACATAATATTTATATATTGAGCAGTGAAAATAATAAACTATTATTTTAATCTATTACTTAAAAAGATTTGGAGAATGAAAAAAAATATTTGTAAATGATTATTTACACAAATTTTTATCAAGAAACGGATGACAGAGAAGTATATTTTTGCATACTCATATTTTATTCGATTTTTAATAAATTATATTTTTTTAAGATTCCAACGCCTTTATTTATTTCTTCAATACTAAACTCATTGCAGGATTAGCAAACGCGCCTTTAGTTAAGCCGGAATATCAGGATATCTGGTAAAGTCTTCGAGATATGTTATACTGAGTTGTGAGTAGAGGATTTCAGATTTAGGAGAAGAACTATGGTAAGCTTATCGTAATACGAATTGGATCTTTTACTTTACAGGCTCCTCGACTTTTTTATTTAACTTTTTTTAATATTTATTCATCCTTATTTTACATATTTTACTTTTGAAATCAATGACTACTAAAATTTTTTATAGGTTTCATTCCTATAATCGGTATTTAAAAAAAAACCCGTTACCATACGGTATGGGAACCATTCCTACGAAATATCGTAATTTTTACCGAAAATTTATCTCTGTAATCAGACTTAAATAATTATTTTCGTTGATAATTGAACTCAAATTAAAAGTAAGCTTTCAACTGCACTTAGATTAATAATTTTTGATTTACCATTTATTGATATTAAATGAACAATAGAATATTAAAAAATAAATATCCCCGATGACTATATTTTGATATATATTTATAAACAAATCGAAAGTCTTTATTTCATGATCCAGCTTCTCACGCAATATTTTATCACTACTAAACATTCATGTCTGAAATGATAAAATAGCAGTCACGCCCCGAGTCAAAATTTGAATCGTCAGTCGGACGTATTGGACGTTGAAATCGTCATCTAGATATTCAATGTTAAAAAAGATAGACAAAATCAATTTCTTTCGGCTTTCCCGTGGGAGTGTTTTAGTGGATTGAATGATAAGAATAAATATCCGCTAGAGGGCTACAGCAAACGTGTTTACATTTTTGCTCAATTATTTATTGCTATTTTTCTGCAATTATTGCAATAATTAATTGTTCTAACAGTTAAATACTATGTCTAGTGTAGTGTTCTCAGTCATTAAATTAACAAATCACAAATCTGCAAGTTTTTTTTCTGGTAGAAATGCCACTGAAAAAACCTATTATCTCACAATACACATGTGGTACGTGTAACCTTGCGGTACAAGAAAATTCTCCAAGTATCTTGTGTACGGGGTGTCGTACATGGATACATGCTCAATGCACTGGAATATCTACCGATGAGTTCATCATCTTGGCCAAAAAAGTCAAAAAGTAAGGATTTATCTGGAAATGTAACTAGTGCGAATTAGAAGTTAGCGTAATAACAGCGGATGAACTTATGGACAATTATGATGATAACACCGTCACAATGAATAAACTCGAACAGTATAAATCTTGACCTCACTGAAACCCATCTCGGAGTTAGTATTCGAAAAAATACCGATGGGAGGGGATTTGTAAGATTGTTGGGAATATTCATGCCACAGCTCAAGTCTGTAAGCCGGATACTGCAAAATCGGGAGTATCCTTATCGTTCAACCCACTAAGACCCCCCACGGGAAAGCCGAAAGAAATTGACTTTGTCTATTTTTTTTAACATTAAATATCAAGATGACGATTTTAACCTCCAATACGTCCGACTGACGATTCCAACCTTCATTACGTCTGACGATTCAAATTTCAACTCGTGGCGACATAAAGAAAAGTTAACGTAGTAAAATATAAATAAATAGTAATAATAACAATTAAACAAACTATTTTCATTTTTTTTTTATCTTACATGCTAGTACTTTGGTAATTAATTTTGCATCAATAGTATTGAAAATGATATATAATTATCCATATACTAGAAATGGACGTTTTGTTCACGGGGTATTTGCTTTTACGCATTTTTTTATAGTTTAATATTTTTTTTTTAAATTCAAATTTCTTAAAAAAAAAAAAAAAAAAGCAGTAGAAAAATAAATAAATAAATAAACATAAAAAAAGATTACAGTAAAATTTTCCCTGCAAAAACGAATGAGCTCACACGATTATAAATAATCGATTGTTACTTTACCCTCTCAGTCAAGCAGACTCTTCTCTTATCGGCACTATCAATTTTCATCTGTCGGCGGGTCGACTCACCACCATCAGGGTCAGACTTTACTTGACTTAGACTTTTGAAATATATATATACATATATATATATAAAACCAAGAAAAGAGAAAGTCAGACAGTGAACGTGCTGTTCTTAAGATATATAATAGAACACGATATAGAAAAGGATAGAATATTTTCTCTGTTATTTTGTATCATTTTATTCCCTTTATATGTTAGCCTCTCTATTCTCCCTCGTCTCTGTACTAGTAGAATTAACGATATGAGGACGACAGTTCCCTGGCCCAGATAAAGAGAAGAGGGTGAGTTGAATCGTCGATCGAGGACAATTCTTCCAAGGACGAAAGTGTGACGATGGACGTGACGAGTTTGAGAGATTTCGTCTGGCGTACCGATCGCGTGACTAGAATTCTTTAAATTTTATCATGAATATCTATAAAATAGCAAAAAAAATGATGACAAAAATAATATTCCGTTACATAAAAAACAGAACTGTCATTCTTTTGTTATTCTTGTTTTTCTGTATTATCTAAATAATATCGGTAAAAGACACTTGATGCAAATTATTTGCAATATTTTTTTGTTCTACTTTCGATACTTATGTCACTTGCATTATATGTTTTTTTATACTTTTAATTAATGACACTTGGCAGTTTACGTATAATGTTCATAATCCCCACACTCCGAGTGTGTGGGTGGTGACGAGCACTAGGTAGGATTTGGATCTTCGTAAGCTTTTTCATAATCTCGTCGTCGTATCACGGCAAAATGTGTCATCTGAAATGAGTTCGTTTTTTTACAGCCACGTTCTAAAGTCCCGGTCATGCTGTAGCCCATGTTAAAGTCACTTGATGTTACATTTGATGTCAGGTACAACTATAAAGAAAAAAAAATTTTTAATTAATTTTATTTTTTATGTAAATTTTTTTTATTTTCACTAATTTGTAATTTATTAATATATCTAGTCCCTAATCATATTTTTGGCATCAATATGCCGCATCTCTTAAAAATTAAAAATCTTTAAATTTAGGGCAAAATGGGTCCCCGAAAATAAAATTTAAATATTTGATTTTTTTTTTTACCCCTTTTACTGTTTTTAGTCTTTTGCCATGTATTCTTAATCAATTTGCTTGAAAAATAAAAAATCTAAATTTGGGAAAAATGGGCCCTCTATCAAAGTTGTTATTATTCTATTTCATTTTAAAGATATATTACATATCAAGGGAGGGTAGTAGGACATTCCAAACCGAGCGTATAATTGTCTATCCGAGCCGAAAGCAAGGATGACAAACCCTCGGATTGAGATTTCCTACTTTCCTCCGTGGTCATTTTTGACTCTGTGAGAAAAATGACGCACGCACTATTTTTTATCATTTGTTTTCTCATAAAAGAAAAAAAACGGCTTTCTTCCCTTTAAACAGGGCAGGAATTTAAACTTTCGGTGGAGGTATGGTAAAAAAGCTAATTAATAAATTTTTTACACTTCAGAGTGGTCAAATTACCTAATCTTGACTTAGATCATAAATCAATATTTTAAACTTATCTGAAATGGTATCTCATTTCACATTAGTACCCTTTATAATATAAAACAAATAAGCTATGCTTCTCTATAATTTTATATTTTTTATTTAACAAATGAATAAGAGCAACTGCATTATCAACTCAAAGATAAACAATGCTGTAGTCCAATAATTATATCAAAAGTACAATTTCAATATGGTATTCAACTATTATCGAGGACTTTGGAAATTCAATAGTTCTTAATCACAATGTAACCTCATGTACCCAATACCAGTCAAAGGTGACCACAGTTACTCTAACCAAATTAGGATTCTTGATACCAATAGCAAACCCACTGAGCCACCAGAAACTCGAGATTAACCATTAATTAATAATTTTAGCTATCTATAGTGACATAGTGAGACATACGATGTATTTCTATTTACATTTCATTATTTGTTTAATACATACTTTTTAAGTAAAACAATATATCGGGGCCGGACAGGCAAAGCGGGACCGCTAAAGAAACAGTCGACTTTCGTACATTTGAATATGGTGAATCTTTTTTTTTATTATTTACATTTGAAGTAATCAAACCAAATTTTAGTTGCCATAGAAGAAAATTTTTTACCGGGGCAGGCAAAATCTCAAAAAAAAAAAAAAAAAAAAAAAAAAAAAAAAAATTAACGGATTGTTTTTTTTCTTATTTAAAACTGTTCAAGATAGATAACTTATATAAAATTTAAATATAGCGAAAAAGACACAGTATGTATTTTTTGTGGTCAACAATACATTGAGTCCGCCGAAAAATTCCTGAAAAAAAATTTTCTTTGAAAGAAAAAATTTTGGGGCACTCAAAATTGTACAAAAATGATGATGAGTCGTGAACAACGATTAAGAATAATTTTGGGAGGAAAAGTACTTTTTACTAAGTTTTGGGTGTTGTCTGTTTTGACCAGCCTATCTCGTTTTTACCACTCTTTCTTTCCCTATACATTGCTACTGCGATTAAAGTCTTATGTTACTTAAATAAAATAGAACATTTATGTTTCTGTTTCCATATTCCTTTACTTTGTTAGGTACACAGAACCATAACATTATTTATTTCTCAACACAGTTAGATATGTATAATATCAAATTGTTCACGGTTATTTGTACATGCATATGTTGAAGATATATTCCACATGAAAATCCTCAACACGAAAGATATACCTTTTAGCACATGCTTATACTCTGTAGCAAGAAAGGATAATAGTGGTGCTTCACGACGTATGATATGACGTGGAGAAATATCACAAATAAGAGAGAATACTCTAAGCAGGCAAAATATATATACTGCTTATATAATATGCTTTATACATTTTAGTTTTATCGTAAAATTTCAACAGTATAATGCATACTATTTCTTGTTGACAAAACACTAACTCTGATATTTATATGTATACACTTATATTTTCAAAAAATCTCAGTCATTTTTATGATCAAATTTATCAACTGTCATATACAAAGTATATATTTATGTTATTGATCAATCAAATTAGGTGAATCTAAGGCAAAACATAACACCATTTTTTAAGCAAAATAAAAAAATACTTCGTTTCAAAATATTTAGTGATTTGTAGAAGAGATGAGCCGAATTAATCAGTTTGGGCTGTCCAAATTTCAAAAAAAAAAATTTTTTTTTAACACATATAGTCCATTTTACTTTAGAGCTAGTTTTGTTTAGTTTTCAATAAAGTAATTCAGAGAAGCTTATTAAGTAATTCATTTACCAACAATTTATTTTTGAAATACAATATATCCTTCAATAATTACGTTAATTCTGAATTTGAACATCGGTAAACTAAGATATCCATATTAGGTTGCTTATTTAATTTTCCGAATTCATTTTAAACGGAATCTTCAAACATAATAAAAAAAATAGGTATATTGAAAAAAATATTGTCACTTGAATTTTATAAACTTAAAACTGAAGCTTAAAATCGAAAAAAAATCACCATCAAAGTGTCTCGGTTTATGAAAATCCCAAGAGGTGTCAAACGTAATGAAGGACTTTATCCTTACGACAACGACGCTATTGACAAAGTCGTAGTGTCTGTGGTAAATACAAAGATAATCCCATGCGACTGTAGCCGTCTGATAAGAGTGGCAAGAGTAGCAAGTAGAGTTTGGCTACATTGGTTGGACGATTCCCAAGGTATACCCGCATGAATACGCCAAACTATAACTAAGTCATACAATTCTATCTATTTTTTTTTTTTTTTTTTTGTATAATATTATATAATTAACAACGTTCATTTACAGAAGAACTGGGTAAGGTGCGATACTGGGGCAAAATGAGAAACCAATTTGGATGAAAAAAATCTGGAAATCGGTTGACCCTGCGGGCCAGTTCTAAAACTTCCCGCTGTTTTCGAACTCTAAGATTCACAATTACATTCAATTAAATCAATGTCTTCAGGCACAAATCATTGCAAATGATTAAAATAAGGATTTGAATGAGTTTCGACTCAGATCAGAGTGTTAATATATAAAATATCCGAGAAAAATGTTAAAAACCGTGTTTTTTCAATATTTTGTCGATAACATTATTTAAACCAAAGAACGGATTGAATTACATTATGTGGTGATTGAAAGACCATAAAGATGAAAAATTAATATGATTTTGAACACATGTCAGTTTGTTATATTATGATTTATGCGGGAAAAAAGATATGAAACGCTATTTTTTTAACTTTTTGTCGTGAATGTTTTTTTAACTAATTAACTGATTTTGATGTCTCATCTGGCAATCGACGCGTTTTATTGAGTTCTAGAGCTCATAAGATTTTGAAATCAATTGATCAAGCCGTTTCTGAAAAATTTCAAAAAAACTAAAAACCAAAATTTTTTTTTTTCGTATTCCTTATATACGTTAGAGTCTATTTAATTGATAGATTTTAAATTGTTAGGAAAGTTCACGGCTATTGGTCTTGTTAGACTATTTCTAAGAAATTTGAAAAAAGTTTGTATATACTGTATAACATTTTTGAATGCGGAAAATTAAAATTTTAAAGACTTTATAAATCATTATAAAATCAGTTATTCCAAATAATCTTACATTTTTTGATCGTATTTAAATTATTTCACAAAATATTATGATTCACACACGCGCACACCTTAATATTTACTCAGAAATTGCCATGAGATAGAATTTCTTAGAACTCAATTATATAAAATTTTATAAAATTATTCAAAAAAATTTTGACCGAATATATAAAGTTCTCCCAGAGAGTAAATCGCCGTCGGGAATTGTCGGAAATTTTCGGTTTGTAGTGTTAATGTGTAGTAACGGCGTAAGATTAGACTTGTTTTTCCATAGTGGGGGTAAAAACCGACGGCGACTTACTCTCTGGGAGGACTTTAAATATGTATTTTTATATATACAACAATATAATTATATATATTTATATAAAATTATATATATAAATATATGATTATATATATTTTTATGTAATTAAATTAGAAAGAATTATGTAATTATATATATAGTTATATAAGACTATCTATGAATTTATATAATTATATATAATTATATATTTTTATATATAATTAAATATGAAAATTTTTCAATTATTAGATATAATCATATATAATAATTATACAAAATTATATAAAAGTAGATAGAATTTGATATAATTATATATGATTATATCTAATTATATGTAATTTTTTCATCCCGGGGACTATTTATAAAAATAACTTGATACAAAAATAGATACAATAATAACCTAATAAAAACTTATTGCCACCATTTCATATCAATTCTTTTTATTCATTTATTCATATCAGATTTATATCATATCGATTGGATATTAATGTATGTAGATATTGTTAACTAAATATTTTAGTTTATAGTTTTTATTTTTATGGTTATTTTTGTAATTTCCGAGCTACTCGAATTATTATGTCCTTTTTTACAAAAAATGGTCACTAAGAATTTTTACACAAACAATAATTTTTTCATCTACAAAATGGTGGCTAATTTTGCTCTGGTTTTTCTAATTATCACAATGAAATTGAAGATAAGAACGATACATATTCAACTGGATAAACATGCATCACCTTGAAATCCGGATCAACAGTCTGTCGCTTAAATGATCCAATGATATACAGCGTTCCTGTTCCCGTATCAACCATCTTTGCTTGAGTTGTGTATCTGAAATCAAACAATATCTTAACTATATACATGGTTATACATATAGATCAATAGCGATAACACATAGAAACAATATATTCATGTTCGTATGAATTATAATCGTTGATTACTAATGACGATTGATGATAAATGGATTCATCACACGTCAGCAAAATCTCATTGATCTTGCTCTTGTATATACTATTTGCATTCTAGATGTATGATCTCTTGATCATGATATCATATATAACGTCTTAGTAAATACACCTTTTATATATATGTATATAGTATTCTGGTAATCACATAAACGCACGATTAGATCAGTATACTCAGCTGCGGCTGCTGCTAGTGCTTCTGTTTCTAATGCTTCTGCTACTACCACTGTTACATGCCAAAACTGTTAACTAAACGTCTGAGCATTTGGTGAAGTAAGTGTGACTATACATGAGAAGCAATGAGCTTGCACAGCTATAATACGTGTATCAAACTTTAATAGTAGTAGGATGTAGGCTTATAAATTTGTCAAAATTCGAAGTGAAACTTTTGTTTTATTACAGTTTCAGGTGTATGCCATTATATATATTTTTATGAATTGTAGAAAGATTATAGATTTTAGTCAGTAATTTATATTTCATTAATTTGTTTCGTTGAATACGACTTATTGTGTACGACACAGAAACTTGATTGTTAAATACAGATGTACGCACACACACACACACGCGCGCGCACATGTATATATATACTGTAGAAAAGCAATACAGTTTTGTAAATTTACACTGAAATATCCTTGTCGTGATCCTCTGTGGTTTTTGAGCATACCCGTGCCTCAAACATCACCCATGGCGTTCTATCATAGTCAAAACCACCAAACCAACCTTGTTGCTATCAGAGTAGCGTGTTAAACTTGCTGGCGTCTCTTGTTTCCTATTTAAATCACGTCAAAGACCAATTATTATGTAAATTGTATACATACATTTTTAAATTGTGGAATTATATTTTATTTGTGATGATAATGGATTTTTGTTTTTTAATGTACAATTGGAACATGAAAATTATTCGATGCCAAAAAAAAAGTTTTATTTTTCAGGACATCTGCTCTAAAACTTCAATTTGTAACGATTTTTTAGCTAGTCAAAAAAGCTAATTCCAGGTTAATGCCACAGAAAGAAAAATTTTTAACTTCCCGCTGGGAAAATTGCAAATTTTCAAAAATTCGAGAAGTTATTAAAGTTAAAAACGACTAGATAAATCAATTTCAACATCTGATCAGTTGTAGAACTCAAGAAAACGCGTCGATTGCCACCTTAACCGCCTCAATCGGATTATTCGTTCGAGAGATATCGTTTAAGAAAAACCGGTAAAAAATGTTTTTTTTCTAAAACAAATAGCGCTAGCGCATAAAAGTAAAGGAAAAAAATTTCTTTAAGATTTCTCTAGGACTTCTCTAGAATACCTCTAGGATTTCTCTAGGATTTCTCTAGGATTTTAAGAGAAGTCTTCTCAAACAACACTGGCTCATAGAAGTGAAGGAAAATAATTTTTTATTCCAACTCCGATCCCCGAGTACCGATTGTTTACGTATCTCAAGGGGCTCGAAAACAGCGGGAAGTTTTAGGGCTGACTGATAGACTGATTTTTTTTTTGAGTCTCAGTAAAACCTCAATGGATTTGGTTAAGAAAGAACCAAATTAGGTAAACCTATCGATTAAAGCCATAAAAAATAATTACCGGCTTAAGGGAGCCGTCGTGCCTCGGTCTCTCCTCATATATCTATACATTTTTGGCCTCAAGGAGCTCTTCTTATATATATACTTAACAATATCACGCGATAAAAGTTTATTGAAGTATAATATTTTGTTTATAATAATTTTTTTAAGTTAACAAGAAATGTAGATTCAAAGAAATGTTAAACATGTTGAGAAGATTTAATATTACTCTTTTAATTGATGTTTTCATATATAAAAAATTACTAAATAGTATTCAATAAAATTTTCACTGCAATTTTCAATGAATAGAAATTCTCTGTGTAGAATTTCAGTGATGTAATTTACAGGCGTTTAATATGGCGTATAATTAAAAAAAAAAAAATGTAATGTTTTTCTGGTACGAAGCACATGCGTGTAATTTACGAGCTATTATTTTTAGTTCTCTTACGTTTTAACTGCAATAACGTAAATTTTCTTTTTACCTTTCTGCACGCTAATTTTTTTTCTCTTTTTTGTCATTAATTATTGTGCTCTATTTTTCTGTTTCTTTAGGTATTTTTTTTATTTATAATTTACAGATCAAATTGGTTTATTAGTTTTTTCTTTTTTTTTTACTTATTTTCAATTAAAAATAATTAACATTCAAATTATACAACAATGAATATTTTTTTGATTGTCTGGTTGTACGTGTGCCAGTTGCTATAATTGAGCGCAGCATAGTTTGATGGTGTACCTGATATTATTCTCTCAACTTGAATTTTACTAGATACATCACATCACATACATCGACTTGACGTCTGATAGATTAAAAAATATATTTCTACATTACAATGCAAAAATGAAATATTAGATTTTCTTAAAATGTCATAAATGTTATGAAAATATTGGAAAGTTTTTTTTTTTTCATTTCAACCATGTATTTGATAAGTTTTTTATTGATAGAAAATGAACATATACATGCGACGCTCGTTATAAGCAATTCCATTATGAGCTAATTTTTTTTATCTACTATACTATTCGTTACGACTCCGAAGTTCCCCCACTCTCTTGGATGCGTACATTTCGTGTTTTGACGCTAGTTTCGAGCATTACTAACAATATTTTTAATATAAATTTTTTTAAATAACAAATTTTCGTAAATATGAAAGACCAAGGCACGACTGGCCTCTTAAGCCGCTAATTATTTTTTATCATACTTGCCCAGAAATTTAAATTTTCGAGCTCTGGGTAGCGTCCGAAAAGTTGCTGATTTCCGGAGACCCTACTTTACCATCTCTAATTTCCGTCCGAGGCCCTTAAATGCCTCTTGACTGTACTTTTCCTCTACAACCAGACGAAAACGAACGGGACTGTACCGAAAAGAATCATATTCTAGCTTACCGACCGAAAATTTTGATTAGTTTTTCAAATTAATTACTATTGAGTGGTGGTACTTATTTTCTCTTCGTTTGCAGTTTATTGCGAAGGAGACCGAATGTTATCAGAATAACGATATATGACGAAAATATGACGACTATTAAAAATTTGGACAACGGTTGATCCCGCGGGCCAGTCCCAAAACTTCCCGCTGTTTTCAAACTGGAAAATACTCTCGAAAATATTTTTTTTTACATATTTTTGAGAGGGTTTGTCGTGCCCCTAAGGGGGTCCTTCGTGCTCCGATCGGACCTACATGGTATTTCAATTAATTAACATTTCCATGTCATTAAATTTAATTGATATAAAAATGTCACTGATTATTGGACTTTTTAACGCAATTTCCTAGTCGTCGCTTAAAGCGAGCTCGAAGTGTATAGAGTATGGCATAAAACGAAGCATTAATTTAGACTGTCTATCATCCCTAGCTACTCCATGAACTGCATGTTAAATTTTAGTTGAAATTTTTACTGAAAATAGTAATTTATCTTTAAAAGGAATTCTCTGTATGAAGAGTATCTTTGCGACGGGGTTATGAAGGATATAACCCTACGACGAATGTTTTATGATACTCTTGAAATCTTGAAAGGAAGTAGAAGGTACATCCCGACAGAATTTAACCCAACGGCGATCATTAAAAGTTTAATCGTCTTCTATTCAAGTGCAGCGAATGTCTTGACTCCCATTTGAAATTTAACTGTGGTACATTAACGAAGAAGACAAAAAACAAGAATTAAAAAAATTAAATAAAATATGTAGGCATATTTTTATGATTTTTATTCAACATTCGGCAAGAAACTTTTGTCTCGAATCTCTTCTTGGTTTCCTTGGAAAATAGTATCAACACCGATTTTTTGGTAAACGAGATCGAGTAACCTTGTATTATATTTAAAATGTAATCCGGAGCTCCTAGTTGTCGCCATTGGGGAATGAAATTTCTCAGTTGACCACTTTGGAACGAGTAGTTATGATTTTTGGGACCAACGATCTCTTTTACTGGAGTTACTCCTCTTTGAATCCTTCCCAAAATCCTTTGACGCCGGGGGCTGAAAAGTGGGAAAATTGTTACCCCTTAAGCCCCTAGGATGGTTGAATTTAACGAACGTCTGGATGTGTATGCATGTTGGAGACGGTAAGTAATCGAAAGATCAAGCCAAAGGCATAGACCTGAAATAGACTCTTTTTCTTCATATATGTTTGATACCCTCCCTAGTAACGCAATATACTATTTTCCTGATTTGGAAATTATAAGAACTTTTTAAACATCACTCAATGAATTTTACACCTCAAAACAATGTCCATTCCATTTTCTCTATTTTACATTTTTAAACATAATTTTTTAAATCCAAAATCATGCATCTAATCAATCTCCGAAAGTTCGAAATTTACCTGGGCTATGTATAACCCGATGTAGAGAACGTGCGAATTCGAAGAGGTGAGTGATTAGGTTTAATCTAATGTTCGTTACATATAATAAATACTAAATGATAAATAAATAACAAATACTAAAGTACAATACGTAAATACATTGAATTAACATAAAAGTTTTTATTTTATTTTTTCATAACTCACTTTAAATTTTGAAATATAATTTAGCTCCACGCTTGTTATTTACATAGCCAAAGTTGAAAGAGAAAATATCTAAGTGACAGTGTTGAGCTACTGCATTTCCCACTTTACTTTCTATGAGTTTTCAACATACCCTATCTAGATATAATTTGATTTTGAATTTTATTATTCAAAAAAGTTTTTGCAAACAACTTGAAACATCATTTTTTTTTTTAACAAGTTATTCAAAGTGAAGTTAAAATCAATTTGCGAAAAAGTTTAGCTTAGCTGTAGTCAGCATTCGAATTTGATAAAACTTTACTAATTTGTACATTACTTATCAATCTTTAATAAATAAATTCATTCGTTGTATAATGTCCGTAATTTTGGTAAAAGTTTTTATTTTCGTCAATCAAGAACTTAAATTCGACTTTTCTAACTTTAATATTACTCTGCAAAAAACTTCCGGAATGAAAAAGGAATGGATAATTTTTTATTAATTCACTCAATCTCGTAGTGGAATTCACTCCAAAAGAGTTTTTTGAAAATATTAATTTTAAAATAACTGAGGATAGATATCGATAGAAATCATAGATAGTGAGGTTATGTTTTGACAACTGCATTGAGTGCCAAAAAGGTTACGAGCTCCTTCTTCGTGATATTTACCCGAAAGAATTTATTAAAAAATTATCAGATGATTGTAATAAAAATTTTCATACCCTTTTCTTTTTTAAATTCCGGATTTATGAGAGACTATATGAATTCGGATTGAAATAAAATTCGTATTCACACCCGATTTTTCGCAGCCCGATGAAAAAAGATTTTATACAATTGAATAAAAAAATGGCCCTATCCATTTGTATACAATCGTACATAATTATATCTTATTTGTATATAATTTGTATATAATCACATAATGTTTTCGAATATATTATATATAATTGTATACAAATATATACATTTGTATATAATTTTATTATTCTTTTTTGCATTTTTATATCAAATCATATACAATTGTATATAATTATATGAAAATTTTATATAATTATGCATCACCTCTATCCAATTTTATATAATTCATATATAACTGCATACAGTTATATAAAGTCTTTTTTCATCGGGAGTGTACTATTTAAATTTGAACACTTAATGAACTCTTATTATTATTCCATTTCACAATGATTAAAAATAATAATATACAGTTTCAAATTATTTAAAAAAAAAAAAAAAAAACAAGTTTTTTTTTAACAAAAATTCTTGAGCACGCCGTTTTATTTATATTCTTTCCCTACGTACGCTGGTAATAAAATAAACAATCTTCTAATGGTAACAATGTTCACAAAAGAAAAAAAAAAAAAAATTAATTCTAAATTAATGTAGGTCTGTGTGTAATAATAAAAACAATAAACAAACTTAGAAGCATACTGTACGCTGTCAACATTAACATTTATACTTATTCAAATAAACACATTTAAATCTGAATAATAAAATATTTATTTTATTTACGAAAGCTTAAATTGTTTATTTAATTTCAGTTTTTCTATTCATTTATTCGAATAAAGTTGTTTGAAATCAAAAGATTTAAATACTATAAAGTGATGTTAATCCCGTAGTAAAATAATGAGTGAAAAAAAAAACTGCTTGAATTTTTTCGTGAGTACTTAATCTGAAGTTGAAACGAAAGTGGTGCCAGTGGTACAGAATGGTCCGAGTAATGGGCTTAGACCCTTCATACGCTTTTACAAGACTCCCTTTCATTAAAATTTTAAGCGAAAATGTGAATTGCCATCGTTTCAAGCTTATGCCTTGTAAAATTAATCTTTCTTCTGTATGTAACTTGTCTAATGAGTATATTTATTTTTTAGTAACTTCAAAAGTCATCGAACTAGTATTTAAAAATCAATTTTTTTTTTTAACACCTTATATTATAAATATGCGTATAATCACCTATTAGTGTGCCTGTAAACCCACGAATATCAGTAAATCCGTATGACTCGATGTGTCGTAACGGTTTTCTACTTAAGCTAGATTACATATAAACTCCCGGAGAAATCTCGTTAAAATGTTTATGCTTAACTAAATCTTAGATATTTAACGAGACGATTTGATTGCGAAAATCTAACTCTATACGTGTTACTTTAACTACGATTGCGTTATTATATGTCTTTAGTTAAGATGCTCATTAAATCCTCTAAATGAAAGGAAATAACTTAGTTTCAAATGAATAAATGAAGGGGATTAAAAATATATTAATCTATAAATTTTGTTTTTTATTTTCAAGTAGTTATTTTTAAATATTAATGATATACTTTATTTCTAATGAGTACATTTTATATAAGGGTCATTCCATGCCAAATCACCTGATTTTAAGAATTATATTTTTTGATCCGGTTGAATTTTTTATGTTTTTGTACATATAAAAAGACACTTAATCCTAAATTTTGAGCTCTTAATTTTCAAAAACCCTTGAGATATGAATTTTTGAAAATCGCAAAAAAATAACGATGAGATAATTTTCAGAAATTCATAACTAGTAGTTTTCGAAAAAAAAAATTTAAAAAATAAATTTTTTTCTTTTTCACCGTTTTTTCTTACATTTTAACTCAAATTTGAACTTTTTTTGAAAATGGACATTTTTAATTTTCTTGAAGAAAATATATGTCTTACTAGACTGCAAAACAAATTTTTTAAGCCCTTTTTCAAAGTGGGATTCAAATATCATCGATTTTTTAATCAACTTTTTCGCATTTTTTCAATAAAAAATTCGAGTTTTTTGAAGATTTTTCAATTTTTCACCTAAATTTCGATGTAAATATAAACAAATAATATTTTCCTACAGTGCCAATTATATTTACATATCTTTATTCTGATCAAAACTATTATCAGCATAGATTCAAATTTGAATAAGATCTGCATTCGCTCCGAAACCTCTTCGCTGACAAAAACTCTATATTTACTCCGTAGGTGGTGTTTTTTTTTAGAACTTCAGAGCTCCGAGTGACAGAGTAAATTAAGATTAAAAATTCACTCTCGTTTTTTCACCGTTCATTAAAAAAGTATAATTTAAAATATATTAAAATGATACGTTAAATAGAAGAATTTATAATCTTACATGGTAAATTAATTAATGACAGTGACGAAATCGAAATTAGCATTGAAAATAGATTGATAGTGATTAAAGAATAGAGGAGTAATTTAGTCGGATTATCTAGGGGGAATCTAAAGATCTTCATGATCGTTAATCGAGCCAGAATCCCAGCAATCTGAAACTATCGCCGGAGATCCTCAACTCCATTACCTCCCCTACGGTTTCGTGTCACTTGGGAATACCGAGAGGAAAAGCGCCCTCGTGAGAGTCTGGAACTGTACTGTGTAAACTTTACCTTAACCCACCTACTGCGAAGAGTAACAAAGACACACATACACACCTAAACATTTTAGTATTAAGCTCAATGAATAACTCTTATAAATACCAACAACCTATTTCACTCTTCATTTAAATTTTCCAGCACACACTATGAACAAACACAACAACGCAAAAATGAAAAAAAGCAACTTTTCTTACTCTCATAAATTTTGTTGCTTGTACATTTCATTTTGACCTTATTACCAGCTTACTTCATAAAAAAAAAATATTACCTGCAGAAAACTAGTGCTCAGTCACGTATAAGATTGTAAGTGGTACTATTCAACGTATGGTCAGCCAGCTTGTACAAATGTTCTTGGGCAACGTAAAGAGCGTAACGGACAATGAGGATAAGAAAATGGAGGAAGAGAAAAAAAAACGTAGATAGGTGACATAACGAACGGTTTGAGTGGCAGTAAATTGCGAGTCCTTATCACCCCTGGCAGAGCAGAATTCTCTCTATAGCCTGAGAGACAGAAACGAACATGCTGAAGCAACGAACTCGGTATATATATATATATATACATGAAGAGAAGGAGGAAAAGGAACAGCTATATACTCAGTAAGTTAGATGAGTTCCAGTTACGCGAGGTGGTAAAAGTCATCTAGCGTAGCTTCAGGTCCATGTAGTGAGTGAAGTAACCAAGTATAGAAGTATACAAGTACACAAACACACAGGCGTATCATGAGGTAAGGGCCAAATGCCGAGGGTATTATTTGCCCCCGAATAACGCGATGCAACTTGGTTAGATAGCTTAGAGATATTTTGTACACTAGGTAGTTTGTGTATGAATTTCACTCTGAGTGTATCCATGTTTATATATATATATATATATATATATATATATAGATGGAGTACATAGTTGTAGGTGATGTCTAAGATACAAATAATAGTTGATAGTTGGAGTGCATGCACGTGAGAGAACACTGGTAAGATAAGAAACCATAGCATACCAACAGAGATGTAACGAGAGTCATTAGTATATTTTTAAAATCGGTATCACGTGCTAGAAATTAAATACTCCAATAAACTTAAACTTTACTATTATCGTCGTGGGGCATTGCATCGTAAATACATATGTGGAGCATGTTTGACGGCAGTATCCATGCTTTGAATTGGTAATTATATGCTGTACAGATCTTCGGTTTATGAGAATTCTATTTACAACTGTTATGATGGGTGTATTATATATTTTACAGTAATTTTCTGGTTTTTATTGTACCTGTAAAATGATAATTTGGTTATGATAAGGATGTTTAAAGTATTAGAATTTAAGCTTTGGTTGTTTGTCGGAAAAACGATAGTTTTTTTTAATAATGATGGAGTTATTTTTAACTTCCCGCTATGAAAATTTAAAATTTTCAAAAGTAAAAGAATAGAAGTTATTAGATTTCGTCCGATTTTCGAAAACTGAGTTAAAAATATGTTTTATTGATCTTCTGACATTATAATTTTGTCAGATCCTGGGTTTTGAAATTAGGTAACCGACATATGTATGCATGTACTTATATAGGGGAAGGGGGGGGGGCAAAACGGGGTACCCCCAAAATTTGGTGAAAAAAAAATTTTTTTTTTTTCGTCTAATTACTGTATATCCGATATTTTTGAGCATTTTCAGCCCTACGCATGATACCTGGGGCAAAATGGATCAGCCCAAAAATCGAAAAAATGATTCTATCAAATTTTTATCGTCAAATTAAAAAAAATTTAATATATTTCCGCATTTTTAGACCTACCCATAACACCTGGGGCGAAATGGACCAGCCGAAAGTTTTGAAAAATGATTCTTTCATATTTTTATCGTCAAATTAAAAAAAAATTAAAATGTTAATTCATTTTTGGCTAATTTTCTGTAGTTGCGAAAAATTTGGCCACTAAAAATATTCGAAAGTAATATTTTATTTTTTAATTGATAAGAATTCAATTAAAAAAAAAAAAAAAAAAATTATCATTTTTTGGAGGGGGGCCTCTCTGCCCCACAAAAAAATTTTTTTCTCCCTTCGTATCCACCAATGATGTGAAATGTAATTTTTCTGTATGTATTTTACATAAAAAAAAATTTAACTTAATGAAATTTGATCAACTTTCAGAAATTTTTTTTTTTAAACTTTTTTAAAGGGTACCCCATTTTGCCCGCCAAAAGTAGAAATTTTATTTCTTAACGGCAGCTAAAAATTTTATCTATTTATCTTGGATATCATTAAAAACAAAAAGATTTGGCGTATTTTAGTCATCGAAAACTTAGTATTTCCATAGGTACCCCCTTTTGCCCCTCCCTCCCTTATATATATATATATATTATTTAAGCAGAACTCGGTTGAGCTTAAAATGCAAATCATTCAACTAAGGTTTATTAAATCTTCATTGATGTTGTTTTTTAATCAAAATCCAATTAAGGTCATTGGGTAATTTATGTATGACTATTCTGAGAAGTATTTTCCTTGTCGGAGAAAAGTTATTAGTAGTAATTAATATCTTTTTATTTAGAATATAATTTGTTAATGAATATGTAATGAAATTACCTGAGGCGAATGTTAATTAAAAAGTTTACATTAAAAAATTTGTGAAATAATAGGAATTTCTTTACAGGAAATTTATTTCGAAAAAAAAAAAATAATAACTCACACCCATAGCTAGATAAATATTGAAATTACTTTATATTGTATATTACAATCACTTGAGATTATAACAGCATTCATTCGATTCTAATTCATTTGACTAGATTATATTGATTCAACATAATAAATTTGATCAAACGAAATTTTTATGATAATATAAACTTAACATTTTTTATAATTTTTTTCTGGAAAATCAATGAGAGCTAAAACAAAATAAATAAAACTGAACTTTCAAATCCATCCATACTCAATTCTCGTCCGAGCCGCATAAATGCTCTAGAGAGTTCGAAATGATTTTCATATGAATTTCGAAATTCTAATGAATGGTTACAACATGAATACTACACGGAAAAAAATAATCGGTAGCCGCTACCGATTATTTCGGTTCTACTGACGAATTTCAGTGGACATCAAAAAACTATTTCTGAGGGACGTTCCACAGGATGTATGAACGAGTGTGTGTATGCGTGTCCGTGTGTGTGTGTGCTTGAGTGCACGTGTGTGCATTTGTGCGCGTGGAAGCCTTAGAAGTCTAATTTCCTAGAAATTGGTGGTTTTTTGTTGTTAACTTGTAAACAGTTGATTTTCTAGAAAAAAAGTTAACAACATTGTTTAGAAAATTCAGTCTTCTGCAAAAAAGTTCATGGAAGTCGAATCTCTAAAATTAATATTTAAAGAGATGTATGAAATTTAAGTAATTTAAATTCAAAATTTTAGCAAACTCTTTTGATTGTCGCAAGAACCATCTCAATCGATTAATTAGTTAAAAAGTTATAGCAAGTTTACACACACACACACACACACACACACACACACACACACACACACACACACACACACACACACTCGAACATCATTCTGAAAATAGTCAGAATAGCTTTCTTGGACTTAAAAAAATTTTCATCTCTATATTTTCAATGATTTTTAACGAATAAAAAAAAATATTTTTCATAAAAAGCAAAATGGTAACTTTTAATTATGTAAAATATTATTCCATTATTTCAAACTAATTAGTATTTCAACAATATATATTAATTCAACTTTAAATACCTACGATAAAATTAATTTTCATAAAAAATGAATTGCTTTAAGCAATCAACGAATCAAACTCTTCATACGGATTGTTTTTTTTTTGTTTTTAAATAAACTAACAACTATATTAGTGCTGGTTCATTTTGTAACATTTCAATATTGATGGACATAGACAGCTGTATGTAGGCCACATATACAGTAGGTAAAGAGAATATTGTTGCCAATTAAATTCAACCTTGCACACGTTCAAATCCACATGATCGCAGGACTCATACGCTAAAATAGCTAGTGGGTCGAACCGCATAAAGACCCTATCAATCCATGTGGTTTCAGGGTTGAAATCTCACAATCTCAACATTCACAGAAAATAAATAATATAATAAAAATACATTTTCTCTTGTCTCTTACTTTTTTTACTAGCAATATACCACTGCAATCTTTAGGTTCTAAGTTCAATCTAAATTGCTGTTATCTTACCGATGAAAACGGAAATTAACCTGTTTCTTCCTGGCTACTGTAGATTAATCGTGCTTTTCTATCTTTTCTTTAAGAGTTAACGATATATATATATATATATATCATGAGAAATCCTGACAAGAATAAAGCAAATGAACTTTTCAAGTATTTTCAAATATTCTCATCACGTTTGATTTTTTTTTCCCTCTTTCTCAATTTTCTTTTGCTAATTTTTTTTTTTTATGTTTTCTATGCTCTTAATAGTTTTCAAGCTTTTCAAAGTAACTTTCAAAATATATCCTTAAATCTTTTATGAGCTATTTTCTCTGTTTTTGTTTAACATCTCGATCTTTATACGATGAAAAAAAAGTTAAGCAAAAATTACTATATACTTAATCTAATTTAAAACATTAGGATAGTTAAAAAGCGTAGACGACATATTGGTTTAAATATTTAACGTAGATAGAAATTGAAGACAAAAATAGAAAAAGAAACTTATTTTTATGATAGGAGAAAAGAAGTAAATTTAAAAAGTTTGACTTTTTGAGGATTGCCCTTTTTGTTTAGCCACTAAAGTAAAGTTAAATTAGAAAAAAAAAAATTTAACTCTCCACATTTATTCACGTGGGTTCATTTTGAACTTTCATCTTTTTATGACTGGGTCGTATTGATACCGAACTTTATTGAGGACTAAGCGATAGTAGAGCTTGTAAAAAAAACTCACACCTTCGACATTATTCCCTTTGGGGGGTTCATTTTGTCCTCCTCACCTCTTTCTCTACTATAGTTAACATAAAAATTTTACTTTTATACGACAAACAGTAGCTTTTTACTGAAAATAATAATTTATTTTCGTGTACTTTTATTTACCATAAATGATCTAATGACGAATTGAATTTATTTTTTTGAAAAGATACAAAGTAAAAAAAGCCATTCGGCATTCGAAATGGAAGTAGATTTCTATATATATATATAAACTTTTGAACTAATGGTAATTTTGGAACCTACTCGATGAATTATGATAGATTATGGCAAAATTTTTTGAAAATTCCACCATGAGGACAAATGCAAAAGATAGATTTCTATGAAATCTACTAAAAACTGTTGGTAAAATATAATACTAGTCACTAGTAAAGGCGTGTGCAGTCGAAAAATATTAGTGAACATTATTACCACTTGAAATTATATGTACCTATATGTGATTCGACATTTCTCGATCAACCAAATGATATAATATACATGTTTTATACTGTGATACATTGATGTACAGAATTCCATAGTTTTCGAGTTCGAGTCATTCGTGTGAAAAGATGACATTACAGTTGAAAAGTTTGTTGTGATTTCACTCAAACGAAAAATCACATTGTTAAAGTTTTACGCATCAACCATTTTGACTTTTTGCTTTAACAACAAATTATACTGATACTATAGAATTTTCTATAAAGCTCTTTTGTACACTAACGTATCTACAACTAATTAAATTTGTCGTAAAACTTTAAATTAATTAATTAATTAGTAAATAAATTACTTATTTCTAACCTTCTTGTTCCTGCAACTTCCACGACTTTACATCGACTTCGGCTCCACCAAAAAGGTGTCAATGTCCAATAAGAACTACTTGCACTTCTTGCCCATCCTTCTTCAGGAAACAAGAGAACCTGTAACAAGAAAATTTATAATTGAAATCTTTTTTTTTTTTTTTTCTTAATTTAAATTCTTGAAAACACATCATCCCTTCTTCAATAAATTTACTTAAATTATGTTAATATGTATTTGATCTAACAAATATTTTCTTTTCAGTAAATTGTCTATGTTCCAAGGGCGAGACAAATACTTTTTTGTCACTAAGTCAAGTTTTTTCATATAAATAAGACGGACAGATGTTGGTCCTAGGAGCCATAGAAAATTTTTGTTATTTTTCCTCTCTTAAAAAAGACATTTCAATTAAAAAATCGTTCTGATAACTTATATATTCGACCACTATTTGTAATTTAATTTTTGTCGTTACTTGTATCAAGTTTTTAAGCAGAAATTTTTCGGTGATATAAATTTCTGATCGTTTTGTCAAAATCTTGGTGCCTTATCGATCTGTCAAAAAACAGCCTAAAAACTGATATCTTATAGATGTCACAAAGTCAAGTGCGCTACTTGGGTGCATTCCCTGGTCAAAAATAAAACTTGGTTTAGACTTGGTCGTCTTACTTAGTCACGATTTAAGACGACCAAGTCTAAACCAAGTTTTATTTTTGACCCGGGTTACGCCCTTCTCAATAAAATTATCAGCCCGATGAAAATTGTGTTGGAAAAGTCAAATTTAATTGAAATTAAAACTATTTCCAATTTGGTTCGATTCTGCCATGGTCCCAACATATCCATTACACGGAGAAAAATGTTGGCTTGAAACCTATCAATTTTTATTATGCTGTCGACCAAACTTGAAACAGTAAGTAAAGCATCCAAAAAATTACTATGCTCTTATAAAAAATTATTATACTGAATCAAAATTATTATAATGTATGAAAGTAATTGATATTGAAGCTTTTCGATAAGTTTCTTGCGCGTAATAAGTATTATGATACAGCATAATCATTTTTTATAAGAGCCCAGTAATTTTTTGGATGCTTCACTATATCTATATAGTAGTAAAATTGAATCGTTTTGCATTGTTTTGAATCGTTTCTAATCATTTTGAATTGCTTCTTTTAATCAGGGATATTTTTTTCTCCGTGCAGACATTTAACTGAGTTTTAATCCATATAAAAAATATAGTATGTAGCATGGGATAAAACACGATATCAAACTTTAGATAATGCCAGCTCTCGCTATCAGCAGGAGCAGTCAACTTCACCCTCATCTTAAATCATTTCGTTTCATCCCTTGTCTCACGATTTTTCAAATTTGACTAGTATGGTGATCAGCTAGTGAATTTAACTGTAAAATATCATTTGTCACATAATTTAAGAGTAAAAATACAAAAAAGAACAAATGAAAAATTTTTTACTAAAACTTTTGAGCTTCTATTTTGCCGATTCTTCATCAATAAATTCTCTCTCATATCTTTCTGAATTAAAGACTGAATAAATTTTATCTATCAGGCATATATATCTGAAGGAAAATGTTTTTATAGCCACTACCTCCGTACATTAAATTTTTTATTATACATAAAATTGGTATTGAAGAAAAATATCTTTATAATGATGTTGCAATCCTCCTAAGATGTAAGTGGATAATCCAGAAAATTTGTCAAGGATAGAAATACTTTTGTGGCACGTCCATCTTATTTTTTTTTAACCTTTATACCTTCC
Source organism: Microplitis deprimator (assembly GCA_964016945.1). Lineage (NCBI taxonomy): Eukaryota > Metazoa > Arthropoda > Insecta > Hymenoptera > Braconidae > Microplitis > Microplitis deprimator. Next base: position 21,037,255 of record OZ024710.1, on the reverse strand, counting down.
CTCGGGTAATGTGGCTCCAACGACAGAAATATTGAAATTCTCTCAACTCCCTCGAGTTCGGCTACGTGGCTTTCAATTTTTTGCATCATCTTTACCCTCCTTTTTTTCTTCTCAACATTTTATATTCTTTTTTTTTCTCTTGGCATGAAGTCTTATATTTTTCTTAATTTTTTTTTTTTTTATTTGTTTATTTTTCATCCAGCACAACTTCGTGAGCGTCATGCTCAAGTTTGTATACGCAAGCGTTCCAATAACCCCACTGTATGTAAGAAGTCGAATCGTGATTTACAACAAGCCACTCATTGAAAATTGTTGAGAAAAACTAACTGTATATATACTTAAAAATATATATATATATAAATCTAATGTAAAACGGACGTGTATAAATTGATGAAAAAAAACTTTTCTCTTTTTTTTTTTATCCAACGTCAATTTCGATGGAAGAAAAATTTATTTCGATTGCCAAACGAGTTTAGTCTTGAGTCTAGACTACCTACCGTGAGGGTAAAATTCTCGTTAATTTTATTCGTTGAAAAACCACGTAGGTAAAAGCAAACAAAGTTAAGGGAAAAAAGATAGACGATAGTCTGGTAAAGCATACATAATATATATATATATATATATATATATAAAGTATGAAATGAGGAAAAGGAACGTACACACTTTAAATTCGTATTTTTCATGAAAATATCTTTACTAAACTTGTCGAATTGACGTTCCAGTTGAGTTACTTACGAGATTTTTATCGTTCAAATCACCTATACTTTCCATCTCCATATCTCTTTTCATCTTTTTCTTTTTATTTATTCATTTTTTTTTTTTTTTACTCAAACTCTTCTATATCCACCGCAATGAAATTTCGTCGACCTAGCGCGAGTAAACAACTATATCGAATTCGTTTCTACCATAGCCTTTCGAATTTGCTGACACAAGTGCAATTCGATATGAGATTTATCTTTGCAGTTTACGGATTCACGATTATTCCATACTCGTCCTGGTGGTTATTTCACGATATCGTATACCATACAATCGTATTGCACACACATCTTCTGTGTCATTCATTCGCAATTTTGCAGATTGTCAATTGCACATCCATATATAGTAATACTATAAATACAATATATTATCAAAATAGATACAATAATGACGGTGAATTTTAATTAACTGCTGTGTAAATATTTGTTTTAATTAAAATAATAACAATAATAATAACAGTATGTTAAATTGATATTTTAATGATTATCAAATTATTTTATAAAAGTATTGTATGTAAATTTATAAAGTGTTGAAAAGCGATTTAAAATAAAATTATGAATAAATAAATTGCTCGACAATTTGATATAACGACCACGTGAATTAGGTCAGTCTCTGTGGACTGCACCATTATCGAAAGTATCATATACTTGTTTCAGTGTGATAAGTTACTTAGTAGTATATATGTCTATATGTGGTGGTTCGGCTTCACTCTGTGAGATGGCATTGTACAAATCACGCCTCTCGCATTACCTCGTCCTTATGCCTGTTTCAATACATAACATTTCCAATATGTAACTTCCAACACGGCGTCTTAGGTAGGGTATACGATAGACACACCTAACTGTTGAGTCTCAGCTATCGTATACTTGGACGAAACGCCTCTCACCTCACAAATTCATTTTTCCATCTCTCCTTTTCACTTTTATTCATTTGTACATAAATCATTAAATTGTAAATATTATCACTTGTACAAAAATCCTATTCACTCATACACAGAACAACGTTTTCACTCTTTAGTATTTGGTGACTTAGGCAGTGTTTGTTTCAACCTAATCCTCAAGAGCCGTCGCTAAAGTGGTGACCCCGACGTAATCTTTCTTGTAGAAAAGCGTCGAACACTTGTGTTACACAGGTAATAAAAAATTCCGCGAGTTCTCATGTCGTTTTGCCCCGAATATTTTGTTCCGTTGCCGATTACTCGGCGAGACCGTGGTTTTTAACCCGGGTCAAAAATAAAACTTGGTTTAGACTTGGTCGTCTTGAATCGTGACTAAGTAAGACCACTTAAGTCACGATTTAAGACGACCATGTCTAAATCAAGTTTCATTTTTGACCAGGGAATTCACAGTTATTTGTGTATAAATTAATTTGTGAGTTAATTAGTGCAGTGATTTTTCTATCATTGTGCAGTTTTTATCTTTTATCATCGCTGGTGCATTGCTGGGCATCTTATAGACGTTATGCTGCATCAGTGTTAATTCGAGAGACCCTTAGTGTGAATCGAATACTGATAAAAGTTACTGATACAAGATGTTCGATACGAGTATCCAGAGACGATTTTCTCTATCTCTTTCTCTCTAAAGTGAACGATAGTCACTCCCTGATTTTTATATAATTCCTATAGCAAATTACTTTTCAGCACAGTAAAATCATGCTGAAAAGTGAAACAGCGGATTTTTCGGCATCGTTCTATAGTTTCGTCAAGTTATCGAGAGAAAGACCTATTTTACTCGCCCCCACGACGCTCGAAAATTGAACTTTAAACGCAGGTTATAAAAAAAATCATTTGTTTGCAATATCTGAAAAAAGTCCATCTTTATTCCGTACACGGAAAAAAAAATAGTAGTGGCTACTCTCTGGGATAGTACTGAGTACTTTCTGAAAAAAAAAAATTTCAGACAGTACTGTATGCTATTTAGACTACATCCACTACTCTCTGGATAGTACTGAGTACTATCCCGGACAGTAGTAGATATAGTCTAGGTAGTAGTGGATACAGTCTAGATAGCATACAGTACTGTCTAAAATTTTTTTTTTACAGAAAGTACTCAGTACTATCCCAGAGAGTAACCACTACCATTTTTTTTTTCCGTGTACACTTAGTAATTTTTTTGTAAGTTTAAATTCCAATCAAATTTCTTCTTTATTTATTTCAAATTTAGTATAACCAGTGAAATAGAAAAAATAACATAACGTGTGGGATATATACAAAGTATTATATTCAAGTCATGTCACGTTGAACAGACGTGGTGCAAAAAAGTTCGAGCTTTTGCGAGACGTCAAGTATTGTACATAAATCATTGAAGTGGTATGTGGTCAAACTCACTTTTTAGCTTACTGATACTCATGCCTGTTAAAAGCTTAAAACGTGAAAATAAAAATTAAAGTTGGAAAATCCAAACGTGCACAACTCACTTGCTCATTCTAAAAGTGATCAATAGATAGCGCTTCTATATACAAGAAGGTTAAAAAAAAAATTAAGAATTTTTTGTTCATGTAACACTCCTGATAAACAATTGTTATAAAAATTGTAAAAGTTTGGGGTGAATAAGCCATTGAACTTAACCCTTAAATATAACATTAATAAAAAAAAAACTAATAATAATGATGATCAAAAAAATGGCAGCTACATTTTTTCATGAATTGCCAGGTTAAGTTTTTTTAGATTATAATTGAACCAAATGGATTTGAATAGTAATATTCAAAAAAGTTCTTCTATTTAAGAATTCAAGTGTAAAAAAAAAAAACAGTTTTACTCTCATCTATACACACTGAAAAATAATTTGAATTGGAGTGTAAAAATCTAATTTAAAAAGCGGTCAATAGATGGCGCTCCTATATGCAAAAAAATATTGATAAAAAATCTGTATATCAGTTGACCCCTAGGACCAGACCCAAAACTTCTTGCTGTTTTCGAGCTCAAAGAGCTCGAAAACGGAATTTTCAATATTTTAACTTGACAATACCTTTGATTACATTGGTGATTTCAAACTTGAAAACGGTACGTTTTATATTGAACTTGAAAAATTCAAGACATCAAAAATACTTAATAAACATGCGTATTTTAAATTTGTATTCACGATTTTATTCAAAAGATCAATGTAATCAGGTAGAAAACAAAGACAGTGATAAAAATAAACATTTCACTGACTGTTGACTAAGATCACAGCTTTAATATATATAGTATTCGAGAAAAATGGTAAAAACACGATTTTTCCATTTATTTTGTGGGTGATATTATTTAAACTAAAGAACGTTTTGTCTCACAGTATGTGATCAGAAACGACCATAAAAACTAAGAATTAGTATGATTTTGAACACATCTTAGTGCATTACATTATGATTTATTCGGTAAAAATGAAATAAATTGTTATTTTTTAAACTTTCTGTCGTCGATATCTTTTAAACTAATCAACAAATTTTTATGTTCAATATTGCAATCGGCGCGTTCAATTGAGTTCTAAAGCTGATAAAATTTGAAAAATGATTGATTTCGTCGTTTCAAAGATATTCGCGAAAAACCGTTTTTCACCGTTTCTTTCTCCGACGATATCTCTCGAATGAATTAGCAGATTAAGACGGTTAAGGCGGCAATCGGATTGTAATTAACGGACACCCTAGTACATACTGACGGACATCACAGGTTTTTTTAGAATTTTTTTTTTGTTTTTCAATCATTATTTTAAAAAAAGTGACTTGAAATTATATTCGTTTTCTTCATTAATAAATATATCAAATGTTACGAATTTTGTTCTTGTTGAGTATATTTGAACGAGTGTAAAATGTTTTTTACGTGAGTGAATCGGCTCGGACCGAGTAAGCGTTAACAAAACACACCTCATTGCTTCGCAAATGAGTCATGCAATAGCAGAATAAAAATTTTCGTTATAAAAAAAGTTAAAAAATAAATAGTCATAATAAATTATTCTGCGTTATTAGTGAGGTAAACTGGGATTTAAAAATAAGAAAAAAAAATGTAGAACATCAATAACGTTAAACAAAAAAAAAAAAAATAAAAAAAAGTACTCAGCGAATTATTGAAATGAAAAAAATTCTTTGAATGGGTTTTTCATCAGATCTCGTATTTTTCATGGGTTTCATTTTTTATAAAAAAAATATTATGTTATTAATATTGCAACAACCTAAAGAGCTTTTTCATCAATCGTTTAGCTTTTGGCCATTCGTAAAAAAATATGTAAATAGAAAAAAAAGGAAACTAAAAATATACGTGGTGTAGATCCACAGCGGAATTGTAGAGAAATATTTTAAAGGTTTTCAACACACCGCAGATCTTTTGACCGAGTTTTTATCGTTGGTTGACTACATCGTACTTGTAGGTATAGTGTATATATCTAGATAAATATATACATAGACACAAGTACCCTTACAAATATAAAAAAAATTGAAAAACACTAATCAATGTACAAAAAAAAAAAAACCTTAGAGTGTTTGCACCTTCATCAGAGCATAGAAATCCTACAAATGTTTTTCATTGATTGCCACCGATAAATTCTCGCTTTATTTCTCTTTCTATCTCATAGACCTTTTCTGTTTCACGTATACCACCCAACACGATTTAGTTCACCGCGTAACGCATAAGCATAATGATGCTACTATCCGATGTAGTGAGAGAGAAACCAAAAGAAAGGATGCAATACAGTAATCACCAACTAAAATTCATGCAATTTACATTCGAAGCCGGATTTCCCTGATTGAATCCATACACAATAGATTGTACTACTCTTCTCACTATCTCGTAATAACTATCACGTTAATAATTTTTTATTATTACTTTACTTTTTGATTAGAAAATTAAAATTTTAAATATCGATAAAGTTTTTGAATTTAGTCCGATTTTCTGAAACCGGGTCTCATAAAGACATCTATAGTCGTTCTGTCAAGATAGTAAAAATAATTGAATAATATGCAATATATTTACCAAATAACTGCACTCTTGATATTTGGGAGCTAACCATTCTCATCAATCAGCTTCCAAAACCCATCTTCATCTTATTAGGTGACTTTAACAGTCACAACCAGCTCTAGGGTCTAAATCAACTGACTTCCCGGGCAAATTAATCAAAAAGTGGATCGAACTTTATGATGAGCTAATTATTCTTAACAATGAGCACCCTACTCACTTTAATGTTAATAGTGGTTCAACCAATGCAATCGATCTGACCATACCCTGGTCAAAAATAAAACTTGGTTTAGACTTGGTCGTCTTAAATCGTGACTTAACTGGTCTTACTTAGTCACAATTTAAGACGAGCACGTCTAAACCAAGTTTTATTTTTGACCCGAGTAGCATTAACTGCCGTAGATATCAAGTTTGAAGCTCTGTACAATTTACATGACAGTAACCCCTATCTTCACCAGGACTATTGAAGACTGCTAAAAAGAAGCCACAGCATCGCAGCCTAAAGTCCAGTTATTTCAAATTGAAAATTGAATAGACTGTATCTTTTTAAATAATAGCAAGGAACCAATATTTATATTTTTATTGATCGATTTTATTTTTTTCTTCGTTTTAAAGATACTGTAGGATAGCTGAAACATTTTTTCTGAGTTATCAAGGGATAGTCAATTCCACAAAGACAATATAGAGAGAACTGAACAATTATATGTAACAGACACTGAGAGATTGATCGTAATGGTAGGAAGGAGTAAAAGGGGATTATACCATGCGAATACGAGTATACATTGTGTCAAGGGGAATCTCATATATATATATATATATATATATATATATATATATGGAACGGAATCAAGTTTAGGGAGGAGTAGAACAGAGACCGAGTGAATGATAGCCCGCGAGCTATTCATGAACCGAACCGTTGCATTGTGCGTTGCATAGTACGTTGGTTAATCCTATAATCTGGTGCCACGGTCCATTGGGCCAGCATCATCCACTCTAGCAAGCCTGTGCTACATTTACTGCGTCGTATATTCATTCTTTATTGTATAGAAGATCTTGAAATCCAATCAATTTTTTTTATCGTTTCTCCGTTGTTGGGATAGAGTAATCCGGTAAGCTACTAAGTCAAAATCGAGATTAGGAGTTTAATTGAAATTGTAATCGATTGAAATGGACTCATCAGATACATATTATTGATCAAATGATTAATTGGTGAAAAATTTTTGAATCAATTCATTTTTTAATGCAAAGTAATCTTTTTGTCGAAAATTCTATTGAATTTTTGAACTTATTACGCATTCTTGTAGAATTTAATTAAATTTGTTAAAATCAATAACAAAAAAAAAAAAAAAAAAAACTAAATTAATAAAACAAAAACTGTAGCGCGATTTTTTTTGAGACAAAGTTAAGTATTTTTACCAATAGTAGAGAAAGAAGGAAGTGGCAAAATGAGCTTTCTTAAAAAATGGTTAATATTGTATTTATTATCATCTACTTATGTTATTTTAAACGTACATATAATTAATTTTACTGGGTAAATCTTTTTTTTTTCTTTAGTGCAATCAGTACGAATGAAGCCTGTCATAAACCCACGGTAACAGTCACCAAAGGGCCGATAAGTAACACGGGACATTTAATATCGCACTTAATGTGATTCGCGAGTATGTAAACCGAGATGATTGAATCCATTGGTTAGGTGTGGTTTTTGGGTCATGAATAGACTAGACTCAGTGTCTGCTTGTTGTACTTATATTCCAAAGATATACTTATTGATATAATTACTAGTTTTATAGAATGACTCAATATAGAAATAAAAAGTTAACTTAGATTAAAACAATGTTATTATATAGCTATATTATTAAGTTCTAGTACAATGACTACTCATACATATATTGAGTCCATGATAAGGCAGACTGTACTCCTTCTCGAACCATTTGCTACCTAATCGTCTAATCCGGTGATCTGCCCACATGTACCAGGTCATTCGTTCTAAAGGACCAAGCTGCTGGATATTAAGGTAGTTGTCGGGTCATGGGCATAATCTCAATTTTGTATATTTCTTAAGGGTATTAAGATACAATTATCATTAAAATTTTTTTATTACTAATAACAATAGTAAATAAAAAAATTGAAAGAAATATTACCCAATATCCCGATTGAGAAAAATTATTTGAAATGATTCAAAACGATTTGAAGTGATTTTAAACATTTTGAATCGACTAATTTATAGATATACACTAAGCATAGATTGAATCATTTTTCTCAATCAAGGTAAAAAAAAAAAATAAAAAAATAGATAAAGTATAATTATGGTCGTAAATCTCAGTTTAATCTCAGTGGTTTTAATAAGCCGCTAGTTACTTTAGAAGTTGATTTTCCCGTCTCTTACCCACGCTATGATTACTTCCTTGGTTTTTTTTTCTTTAACCGTGCCAATCACTACCATCTGATGTGGCGACCCGTTTTCCAAGCTTCTTGGCATTGATTTCAATCAATATTTCAGCTCAACCCTAGTTCACCCTCACACTCACTACCCATTTCATTTTACTTACTTCTCACAACTCACAGCACGCCGATACGAATCACTTCATCACTACACTCTAATATAAACTCGAATACTTTTCCGCATTCCCACTCACATTGTAAGCAAGAGAAATTACCGGATCTCGTTTGCGCGCCAGGAAAATCTATTAACATCCGATGAATTAGTCAACTGATTGCTGGAGAGCGCATACACATGACAAGATAATTTTCTCTCTTTCTGTTATATTCAAGTGTTATATATGCCAGGTTTTTCAAGTACCAGAATAAAATTACGATGATAAAACTTGTCTGCTAGTAATTTATCACTGAGTGTACGGTTGACAAGTATAATTGATAAAGGTTCATTTTTATTTTATTATATATAATATTTTTTTCTAATTGTCAATCTAACTGGTTGGAAAATATGAGAAACAAACGAGAGTATTTTAGATGTGATTTTATTTAAACGATCATTAGTTGTCGCGTTGAAGGACATGTACCGACAATTAAATAATAGTCACGCACAACCTCGATTATACTAAATCTGCACATTACATTTAACATCACTTTTAATGAGTGTAACAATTTATTAAATCACCCATTCCAGTTATTAAATTTGAAGTCATTATTATTCAATTTGTATATGAAACACTGCACAAATTTATGTAAATACCCTGAAAGATAATTATAGAAAAGATTTATATGTGATGAGAAAAACTATCTCTTAAAGGGTGTATGATTAGTTTTTCAAAATTATGGATTCGATACCCAGACAGTGTTCAAGTCGGAATGACTGCTTTCCGACGTCTTTTTGAAAGAGTCCTCAACAGGTCTCATGTTGACTCCTTAAAGGTGTCATTTTTAAGAAGTCTTAATTAAGAGTTCTTGAATGAAGACTCCATAAACAAGAAGTCAGTTTTGCGACGTCTAAATGTATTCGTTTTTTAACTTCTTTATGAAGTCGAAATTAGGAGCTCCTTACGACGTCATGGTAAATTCATAATAAAGTCTTATTTACAAAGTCATAAAAAAGAACTCTTTTTAAAGACGTCTTACTGAATTCGCTCGGTGGTTTAAGATGTTGATAAGACGTCCAAATCACAAATAGGAACTCATTCAGAACTCATCAAGATGTCATTTTGCTATCTGGGTATTATCTAAGAAAATTTCCCATTATTATGGAAACAGTTTATATATTATGGTACTATTAAAGTGTGGAAATGCTTCGATATTCCGTAGGACTATTTTCGAGAAAAACGTGGTAGAAAATAACTTTACAAAAATTAAATTTATCGAAAAATGATAAGAGACCTTTTTGGTAGAGCGTTCGATTTCAACAAAAATTTATATCGATTTTTCTGATACACTGATTCCCTGGTAAGTAATGAGTTACTTCTAAAACTTGAAATTAAAAGCTGATCTGACAGAATTTTTTTCTTTTTGACATATTCTATCAATTTCCGGTGATGCCAATAAACAATGTTGTTTTTCGATACACCCTAGTAGAGATAAATGGAAGTGAGTGAGGTATCCGAAAAATATCGAGAGTCAATAAAGCATAATCAGAGCTTTCGCGCTTGAGGTGTGCAATAACTAAATAAATGAATGATGCGGTCAAAGAAAAAGTGATAATCGAAGACGAATAGCTTCTTTCCATGAAACTAAAGTAGGATTTAATCGGGACCGTAATGAAAAAAAAAAAAAAAAAATTGTGAAAGGGTGAAAAGAAAAGCCACGACGAAAGGATTCAAACAAACGGGGATCGTTAAAAGCAAGTGCCGATTAAAAACGCCGATATACATATATTTTTTTATTGGATGTTCTGATCTCAATACGTTATTGCAGTATTGTAGTTATTCATATAATCTGTTATCATATTTAGATATTTTTGTTTTCTTGTTTTTTGTCCGAACCAAAAATTTCTGTTGTTCTGTACAACATTTAGAGAATTTTTGTGTTCAGATTAATGAACCAAAGGGTTATTTTACTATCCGAAAAAAATTTATGTGGCGAAAAAGAATTCGGAGAAGCATTTTACTGCTGTGACGAAAGTAATTCAAAAAAACGATCGATAGAATTTTTTTTTTCTTTTAAGCTTTTTTTTCTACCACGTTTCACAAAATTAGTAAATAAACGTACTTATATTCTCATAAAAAGTCCGCTAATTTTTAAAAAAGAATTTTTGCATGAGTCAACTCAATGAAAAACTCTCTGCCACTTACTTTGCTTTATTTTTTCCAATTCTCTATCTCTCTCTCTTTTCGTCTATGCCCCTTAAAGCCACTTTACTAAGTACTCTTTTGTACTAAAAAAATGAAAAAGTACTTTAGAAAATGTAAAAAGAATTTTAGTTTAACGCTCGTTTTACTTAGCACTGTATAAACACAATTAAATAACGGGCAATATTTAAAATCTAGTAAATTATATAAATTTATTGATATAATAAAAAAAATGTAATAATAACAGATAATAAAAATAATGAAATAAAGAAAGTAATAAAGATAGACCAGAATAGAAATAAAAATGAGAAGTAATTCATTTAAAGTTATCCGGGTGTTTCTGTGAAAATAATCTTTTGGTAAGAAAGACAGCCAACGAATACAAAGATAAGAAGCTTCGGAATGCTCTGCACAGCCAGCACTATCGGAAAAACGGAAAGTCACTTTTTCTTTGTACTTTTATGGAGGTTAGAAGTGAGAGCTCGTATTTTTCACGATGTCGGTGACCGCAGAGACGTCAAGGCTTTAGTATGAGTGTTATGGATAAAAAATAACTGAAAAAGAGATATAAAAGTACAAGTTAAAGGATATCACTCGTTTTGTACATTTTACTCTTTTACACGATTTTAAAGGCAAAAGGGGTCAGCTTTTGAAATCTAAACCCTTTGGTTCGTTGGAAACGACAATGAAGATAGCAAAAAAATGTCGGAAATATTCAATTCTTATTTTTTTTTTTTTACCGTTTGATCTTGAAATTAAAATCCTATAAAGTCGCTAATTTGAAAAGTACTTTTGATAAATTTAAAATTATTTTGTACTTAACAGCTTTCAATCCGATACTGTAGTATTTGATTTTTGGTCGATTTCATAAAATTCTAACTATTGTATTTATCTTCATTTTCTTATAAATTTTGAATTGGAATTGTAAATTATTAACAATTCATAAAGAGAAATACACTAAAAAATATCTTCATCTTAATTCTTAAAAATTCTTTATCTACATATATTATATCGATACTGCCATTCTAATATGTCGTATCCCACATTGTGGAAATTTTTCAGGAGACGATAAAAACCTTTCACGGTCGGCAAAGAAAAATTATTTTTATTATGTTTACATTGGTATAACCTACAAATTTATTTTCATGTTTTCATAAAATACAGGCACTTGTAGTGAATAAATAATTTTGAATTATATGCTGTAAGAAGAGTCAAAAACTGTGCATCATTACCTTCATACTCATGTCGTTAATTGCTTCCTTAAAATTAACTCAAAATTAAAAATGTTAAACGTGACTAAACCTATACGAATGTAGGATACGACATATTAGAATGCGCAAAGTCTGCGTGTAGGATACGACATATTATAATATTTATTTAAAAATACTAAATAAACAATTTGACCTCTAAAATTTTTTACATAAGCTGCAGATTGTTACAATGATCCATTTTTCAAAAAAAATAGTTTATCACGTAAAAAAATTATTTTGATGTAACTTTTGACAATTAATTTTTCTTTTCAACCTCAGTCCAAGATAAATATTTATTCTGCTACAAAACCTTTTGTATCATAACGAAAGACATTCATTTTATTTTTCTGGTTTTCATCAACGTTTATAAAATGATTTATTGTTACAAAAAAATTATTTCTTGTCATAACAAAAGTTTTCTATTAACGTAGTAAAACTGACTTATGGCATCAAATAAATTTTCGCGTCCATAATAAAAAAATATATCGATAGATAAGTATTCTATAAGAAACAATGTAAATTTATATCAATTCACATAACGTTCAAAAAAAAAAAACAAAGTTGAAAAAAATTATTATTATAAATAGATATCATCCCACTAAAGACATATTTAATACCTAATATAAAAGAAAAAACAAAAGTATATAAAACCACAATTTTATCGTCTGCTTCTGGTCAACTCATAAAATGAGAATGAAAGAAGAAATGAGTAGGGATGAAAATTTTTAGTACTTGAGTTGGTTTAACAGTAGATCCACATATTCTACGACCTACATCAACCAAAGGATACATTATTACTATCATCGAAAAGCAAAGCCTCCAATGGTGCGGGGGCTCTACTGTAGGGTGTTCAGGGTTAGTTGCTATGACGACGCGGTACAGGGGCGCTACCCGGAATTCACCCTCGGGTCTTTTCTCGAGGTTATACAACTTCTAGATTCTATCTCTCACTCTACATTTGGCTGTTCTATTCACCCCGTACATATTTTTTATTTCACTCCTTTGTCTCTGTGGTACTTTTTCTCATTTTCTCTGTTCCCTACTCTTACTTTTCTTTTGTATACAGGCTATCGTAACGATTTGTTGGCCTCTTTAACTTCCTCTGCTGTTGTTTCTCACATTTACCAAGGTCTCAGTTTACATTTTAGTCTCTCATTTCTCTTCCATTCGTACTATACAGTACGTTCAGTCTGTCTACAATATGAGCATAGCAGTGGTTGTTCAACCACTTGTACAGTTATTCAGCTACAGAAACACTCAAGAAAATTAAAAAATAAATAGTAAATAAAAATAAAATAATTACAGGTGTGTGAATAGTGTTTTAGTCAAATCAAATTGAATGTTATTATTTAATTCGAAACTAGAATATTCTACTTGAACTTCAATTATTTATTTTTAGCTCACATGTAATAAATTATAAACAAATTTTTTATAATAATATGAAGATAATTCTGATCTTTCAAATCAAATATTAATATTGGATTCACATTATTTGCACAACCCTATTGAACAACTGTCTGACAATTGACATCAATCGAAGAGCAAAAAATTAAGCAAAGTCATTTTTTTAATTCAATGGTGGCTCCCGAGCTAACTTGATATTGCCCTGGATATCAGTTTATAAAAAGATTGATCGAAACATTTTTTACCTTCATATCGCATCTAAGTGAGAACTTTTTTACAAAATTATAACTTTCTGCTGTGAAAATTGAAAATTTTTAAAAGATGGAAAGTTATTGGTTTTGGTTCAATTTTTGAAAATCGAGTTTCCATCAGATCTCGACGTAATACGGTACTAGGAAGCTATTATGACCATTTTCAGATGACTGTAAAGTAAGCGAATGCTCTGTAGGATTCTGGTGTAGATGTGGTTAATTCAATAATTAAAATTAATACAAAAATTAAAGATTAATAATTTAGATCTTTATTTACACTAACAACTGTGAGAAAAAATACTGAATGGCGAATGCAACTAGATTTATACGCGATAGCGAATGCAACAATGTTAATTTCACGTATATAAAGTCGAAACGTGGTCGGTAGCGGTTAAACACGCGGTAATTAATTTATAATTAATTAAACGCGAGCAACAATCAATTTATACTCAATAAATAGTAGCCTTGATGTACTAGCTAATTATAGAGAATAATTAAGATAATAATTCAGCGGAATTATTATTGCAATAGCGGTTAGTAAAAATAATATTTAGCGAAACGAAGCGGTTTGAAAACACGTGGTTGTAAGTACGACTGCACGATGTAGAATGATACATGGCGGCGTCTTCATCGTACGTTGTCGCTCAGTGATTACGTGGACAACATGGCTGTCCCAGCGAATTTTTCTATTGGCTTAAAAGCGCGCAAACAGAATGTAGTTAGCCGCCAACTTTTCTGATTGACCGGTTGCTAGTGAGGGTCTCATGCCGGCTTGACATGGCCATAAGCGAGAAATTGTATGTGCCGGGCCCAAGAAGCGAGTGACCCGGCACTATTTTGTCCTTGAAGTCAGTAGCGAGCTTGGCAGTTCTCAGACGTAGCGGAATTGCACGAAGCTTTTCAAACTGATTAAGCTCGTGACTGAACAGATGACGAAAAATAAAAATCGAAAAAAATTGTTTTTTGAGTTTTTGTTGCATAACTCGTAAATCGCTCGACCGATTTGTTTCTAAGTTTGGTTGAATCGACGTCTCAGCTAGGTCTGTTGATTGCCGCGAAGCACGTGAAAATCGGTTGATTTGTTCCATAAAAATTGTTGGTCATAAATTACTTATTTCGGTGAAATTTAAATTTTTTTGGTCCAACTGTTTTTTGAGCTCGAAGAGCTCAAAAGTTTACCAATAATAATGTTTTGGAGCTCTCTTAGCTCGAAAACACCGGAAAGTTTTGGAGTTGGCCCACAGTGTCAACCATTTTTCAGATTTTTTCGAATTTGTTATCATTTTTTAAATATTTTATGAAATTATTCTATAACTGTATCGTTAACTTTATCGTAAGTTCAATTTCATTAATAATAAAGTAAGATAACTTTATAATGATAATGCTTTTTTTTCGTTTTACTGAAAGACAGTTAATGTATTAAGAATAATTAAATCCTAATTTTATTTTAACTTTCAATGAAGATTGACTAGAAGTTAAGAAAAATAACGATGCTGTATAAATTAAAGATATTAAAAAGTTTTGAATTATTAACATAAGGACATAGTCGCGAGAGTATTATATAGCTATCGGATCCTTTGAACAAAGGAGTAACCCGTCTTTCTATAGAAATTAGATAAGTGCTTGAACTAGAGGGAGAAGATAAAGTTTTAAAGGAAGTAAATAAAAAAGTTGAAGCAAAAAAAGTAGTAATAGTAGTAGTTATACAAAAAAGAAAAATGCCCCAGGCGCATTCTTTTCAGAACGTTTATCAGCGGACGACAAGTAAAGTCTAAGACACAAAAAAAAAGATTCATGGCAGTTTGACGTTGTCATGGCATTTCAAACTAAACTTTTTAAAAAAGTTTTATATTTAACTAGTGAATAAAAAGTTAGTAATTTTTTAATCAAGTCAAAATTTCGTATTTGTTCCAATAAAAATATTTGCATCTGATACTGGAAAGCATAAGAGGTTATTACTTGCAGGTGGGCCAACGTATCCCAAACTCCCTTAATAGTGAAACATTAAAATTCACTGCGTCTATTCAATAAAAGTATCATCTGAACTGCGAAAATAACAGTTTGATCTACATTCTATTGTTCATTGAACTGAATCACTTGAGTGCATTATGAAAATTGCTTTTGCGAACCCTGGTAAAAAATAAAACTTGGTTTAGACTTGGTCTTACTTAGTCACGATTTAAGACGACCAAGTCTAAATCAAGTTTTGACCCGAGAATGTTAAAATTTGTCAAATTACGTTTTAGGAGCTTCCATTACTATTTTAAACAGTAAGCTTAAAAGTTTTTCTGGTGGATTCGAATTACGGTAGCTTACCAAAATCTACCATAAATTATGGTGGATTTCAATACTTTACCGTAATAAGCAGTAAGACAGAGTATTTCACCTCAATTACAGGATCTTACCGTAAATTTTCCCCTTCGGGGTATTTTACCGTACTAAACGGTATTCTACTAAACTTTAAAGAATGCCGTACTTGATGATCGAATACCTTACTTATTTTACGGTATAGTATCATTAAGAGAGGTATTGCACGGTCGTACCGAAAAGTACGGCATTTAACGACGCCATTCTGCGTAGAAAAATAAATATGTGAAAATTATATGCCACATATATTACATTAATTAATATAACGGGACCTAAGTCCAACTCCGCCATTTACCACCCAGACGACATTCTGTCGAAAATCGACTAAGGTGGACAATAACCGGAGGTATAATCGAAAATCCTCATTGCCATAGTATCTAACCACAGCCACCACGAGTTTTACCTCTCTCGGGCCAAAAAATGCTCCCATCTCAGGAAATAAAGAGACTCTGGTCACAGTGGGCTTGGAAAGGCCCCTCGTGGAACCAATTCCCTGTATTGGTCTTCAGGTTGCATAGGATTAGTGGTGGGACGCAACTTCTTCCCTATACTCATAAGGGTTTCCTCCACTTATAATCACTAAGATTTCAGGCATGCCATTATATACACTTGCCCTCATCCATCACCTAGTGATCTCTTATATATGAGTTTTTGCGGTCGACGTCTACCTGAGACCACATATATTACATATACACTAAGGTGATCAAAAAAAAAAAAAATTATCGAATTTATAGCTTAAAAAGGTCCTATTTATCAAAAAAAAAATTATCGCTAGCCATTTGAAAATTCCCATTTAAATAACACGCAACAAAATTTTTTTTCATTAAAAATATTATTACTTTTGAACCATGGGAGATAAAGATTTGGCTCTAGAATATTCTTGTAAGACATTAAATTTCTTTAAAAAAATTCTCGTAAACCTTCCGCTATTTTTCAGCTTGCAGAGTTTTTCGCGAGTTATCGGCAAAACTTACGAAAATACGTCTTTTCGTATTAATATGCCTACATCCGTACCAACCAATTGGCGGCAATAAATATTTTCTTTTTCATTGATTATTTTCCTTAGATTATCTAAATTGAATGATTCAAAACTACTTGAGATTCATTCGTTAGTGTGCTCTCTCACTATTCCATTTTTAGACTTCACATAATTGATGTGCAATTCGAAAAGCGTGATGATAATTACAGGTGAAAAAACTTACTGTTCAAAATTGTGTGAGAGTAGAGCATACTCAATGCTTCTAATTTGTGATGTGCATTATAAAATATTAAAAAAACCGGTTTTCATAAAAATAGTTATAGAGGAAATCATAAATTTTATGTATTAAAAAAAGGAAGGAGCCATAAATGATCTCGATTATATGAACGACATCATATCAATTTAAAGTGACGTGTCAGCTAGAATTTGTCAAGTGTCAGCAATAAACGAGAGAATAACTGGTGGAGGTTGCGTGACTGGCAGTCTTTTCCCTTCAAATTTGATACACGCATACACATAGATACTACACATATATTTCTATATATATACATATATATCTAGTTTACATAACACAACACTGGCTGAAGTTGTAGCTGTCTCATACAGTAGTCGGCCCTCGCTTACAGATCGTTAATAACAATGAAACTTGATGCCTAGAAAATGAACGCAAAATCCTGGTACATAACACATGACATGAAAACTCAGCCATATAACATTTCCAATGAATCACAATCATACTAGTTACACTAGAGATCATTTTAGAAAAGAAACAAATAAGATAAGCATATTCACAGTCATTGTCAGCAATTAATCACAGACTGTAGTGTGTGGAACATAATGTCAGTACAAACTCGACGACACAAAGCTTCCAGAGACGAAAAGCATCCTCATCGCTACACACAGGAACACGTGTTCTCGGGTCAAATTGTCAGAAGCTTTTATCATTAATCATCCTAAGCTTTTCGAATTCGTTAAAAAAATTTGAATAAAGGTTTTTAAGTACTTTTGGTAAATTAATTATATGAGATTAAATATTTGGTTTTAATCCTTTCAAAACTAATTACATCATTTGGAATAATTAATTTTAAACGTCATCCTGTTTTTTATTACGTAATCAGTTTTTGTTTCGTATAATTAATAAAAATTAATAGAGGTACAAAATTATGACTGAATTTTAAAGTAAGAATCACTTCAATTTTTTTTTTTAATATTAATAATTTTGTGGAATTGGGTAAATTAATTTTAAAACATGTTTTTTTTATTATTGTTAGTAAGAATAATGATAATAATAATAAAATATAGTTAACCCAACCTTAACTATACCACTTAGAGCAATTGAAGCGATATCAAAAGACCTGGGTTAGATTCCCAGACTAAACCACCATTATTTTTTTTCAGTTCTTTTCTATTGTAAAAAATGAACAAAAATGAATAAATTTAGTATTAAATTGTCTTATGACTATTTATATTCTTGAAGATACTTGAGATTTTCAATATCATAAAAAAAAGACACCAAAAATTTAATAATGAAAGGTCATCTGTGCCAAAAAATTAAAACAACAATATGACCATGTGCAATGCAAAATAATACCCAAAAAAATAACAATTATAATAATAATAATAAATTCTAGAAGCACGGAATATTTTAAATCTCATCCATATCTGAATCGAACAGATTCAATATTTATTAAGTTAACAATAATAACCATACCAAAATGAATAGATTCGAGCTTTTAGAGCTCTTCAAAATGCAGGGTGTATTTAATCTTCGTTTCAAATGGGATAAAAAGTCGATAGATAATAAAAAAAATATACTGCATACAAAATATGATATAATGTGAAAATATTAAATCGGCGATGAAACTCAACCGTTAATTAAAACGAAACAGTATGAATATTATAATATATATACACACATATATAAATTTTTTAACGAATGGTATTTTTGAACACTACTCAACCAATTATGATAGGTTATAACACAATTCATTGAAAAATCGACCATGAGGACATATAATACCTAGATTTTTTAAAAATCGACCTAAAATCAATAAAATCTAACATAAAAAATTATGAAAAAAGTTAGAGATCCAAAAGTCAAATAGTGTCCGATTTGGTGTGGAATGCCCCATTCATAACACTATTAAACAATTATATCTAGCGAGTGTGAGATAAGGTAGTCTATAAAAGTGTCTAAAGCTCAGTTTCCTTTCATGTGGATTGAATGAAAAAGAAACGGAAACTATACTTCTCCTCCCCTTTTTTTCTTTCAACTCCAACTAGGATTCATCGATGGTACAACTGTACTCTACAAAGCTGCGTTTGAGACGAAATTCTATTGTCCAAAGTCAGTTAGTTGTCTTTTAGTACATTGAGTCCATTAAATTTATCCATTTCACGATCACGAGATCTTTGAGAACACCCGGATGTCAATTATTCAAGTCATCCAGGCTTTTAATGATTAATTCAATTCCACCGTATACAATGATTAAAGGAAACTGGGGCTCGATGGCCCACCTAAGGGAATATAGTTACTTGTTACTGCTTTTGAGTACAGAGACCAATTGTTTTGATCTACTCTCGGGGAAAAAGGTTTAGATCTGACCACATACTATTATGTCTGATCAGATCTAACAAAGCAGATCTGACCAGATCTGATCAGATATAATTATATGTGGTCAGATCTAAACCTTTTTCCCCGAGGATCTCTATTAAAAAAAATATTAAATTGCAATCATATTTTTACTTATTCTTTCTCCAATATTTTTTGACTGTGGCAACTTATCAAATTTCTCGAATATGCATCTGATAGCTCTTTAAATAAGCTTCAATTTTCATGCCTATATATGTGTCTAGACCAATGGAATTTCTTATCTTACCACTCATTAAATGAAATTTTCCTATTGCATTAGTTCTTCTATTTTTTAGTAAATTTGTGAAACTGCTCAAATTCATATTATTGCAGTGTAGCACTTTTAAATTTCAAACATCTCAATTCAAGTTAGAACATCCAATTTTGTTCAATAGGCAGTGTTTAAATAATATGATGATAATATTTTCTATAATTATTAGACGTTTGATTTTCGATTAGGCTTTCTATTTCAAATATTGGTACTGATTTTAAGTATGACACTTCAATATATCACAATCAAATTTTGATCTCAGATTATTTTATAAGTAGATTTCATTGAAACCTCACTATTGCATTTGTCTGTATGGTTGAACTTTCAAGAAATAACCCCATATTTTATCATAATTCATCGAATAGGTTCCAAAAATACTATTTGTCCAAAAGTTCAAATATATGTATACGTATCTTTGAATAACTTCCAATCCAAAACTCATAGTGCATTATCATTAAAAATTCTTCGGAAGTTCATTCAATTAGTTTCAATTTTTAACATTAAACTTCAAATTTTGAAAATTTTTTTATTTTATTGCCTTGAGAATTTTTAAGAACGTCAAAAATAATTTTATTTCGTAATTAACTTTTATTTCAAAGGTTAAAATAATCGAATAATGAGAAATCTACTTTCATTTCGGCTGCCAAATGGCCTTTTTTTTTTGCCTACACGTTTATCTTTTCGTCATAATGATGCTTCCAACATGCGTATAATGACAAATTCAACAACCATGAATAATTAATAAGTATCGTTTAGTGAACACGAGAGCTTTCGTTTCGCTTCGGTTAGTATACTGTCGCATACAACCCACAGACTGGACGTTTAGTTTGCGAAGTCTA
Source organism: Microplitis deprimator (assembly GCA_964016945.1). Lineage (NCBI taxonomy): Eukaryota > Metazoa > Arthropoda > Insecta > Hymenoptera > Braconidae > Microplitis > Microplitis deprimator. The sequence continues at coordinate 21,016,846 of OZ024710.1, read as the reverse complement.
TCAAATCCGCGTGGACGCAAATATTTCATTGAATGGTATATGGAGGAGTGGGCATAGAGAAGTAACGAGTAAAGAACAGTAGAGAAAAGAGTATGTATGTATATGTATATGGAAATTCAAAAATAGACACCGATATCGTTACACTCACGATTCTCGTCCGTTCTCCTTTCTCATTGCCTCCCCTTTACTATATATGCTATACATATATAACATTGCTACTGAACGACCAGAATGTCACTCGTACCAGCTGGAAAATGAATTGAGTTACGGAGATTCCGTTCCACTCCGGATACCAACGCGATTCTCGTTTGGTTCCGCTGCCCCGAAATGAGATTTCAGGATCACTTCGTGTTACTATCCTCTTCTCTTTTTCTATCCTCGTACTACTCTCACATTGTTTCCCTCATCCCTATCTTTTTTTATTGGGAGCAAAAAGAAAGAAGTTAAAATGAAAATAAAAAAATTGAGTGGTTTATATCCAAATGGAAACTAGAGAGATTGAAGCCGGTAGAATGGTTTGCGAATAGCATATGGCTTGGCTAAATAATAATGGTTATTGAAAGAATTATTTAACAGATAAAATAAGCATCGATCTAAAATGCTTTTAAAATATATTTTTATTTTTGTTTTTGTTTTCATTTTGGTAAAGCCTCCGATTTAAGCTTTTATAAATTGATGAGGATTATCAATAATTCTCAAAGTTAGTATATATGTAGCATATTTTTTTTTTTTTTAATTGACGTCAAAAAATAAGCTAAAAGTTTGATTCTATAAAAAATACTTCCTCGTAGTTTTTTATAGATTTTTTTTGACACTGATACACCGAGTCAAAGTAACCATTAAAAAAAATTGAAAAGCTAAAAGCGAAAAATAATTTCATAGTAAAAATAATGCCATTTATCTATGGTCAATTACGTTAAGCTTATAAATGGTAAAAAAAAACGTAATCGTTACTAAATGAATTATTGTGAAGTATACATGGATAAAAATAAATCTAACTGACGCAAATCATTTTTTTTTATATTTTAATAAGTATGTTTGATGGAACTAAAAATATTTTAAATAAACTTCGGAGTAAAAAAAAATATATATATAGGGGTAGGGGGGGGGGGGGGGGGGCAAAAGGGGGTAGGGTAGGCAAAACGGGATACCCCCAAAATTTGGTAAAAAAAAAATTTTTTTTTTTTCGTCTAATTACTGTAAATCCGATATTTTTGAGCATTTTCAGCCCTACGCATGATACCTGGGACAAAATGGATCAGCCCAGAAATCGAAAAAATGATTCTATCAAATTTTTATCGTCAAATTAAAAAAAAATTAATATATTTCCGCATTTTTAGACCTACCCATAACACCTGGGGCAAAATGGACCAGCCAAAAGTTTTGAAAAATGATTCTTTCATATTTTTATCGTCAAATTAAAAAAAAATTAAAATGTTAATTCATTTTTCGGCTGATTTTCTGTAGTTGCGGAAAATTTGGCCACTAAAAATATTCGAAAATAATATTTTATTTTTTAATTGATAAGAATTCAATTAAAAAAAAATAAAAAAAAATTATCATTTTTTGGAGAGGGGCCTCTCTGCCCCACAAAAAAATTTTTTTCTCCCTTCGTATCCACCAATGATGTAAAATGTAATTTTCCTGTATGTATTTTACATAAAAAAAAATTTAACTTAATGAAATTTGATCAACTTTCAGAAATTTTTTTTTTTCAACTTTTTTAAAGGGTACCCCATTTTGCCCGCCAAAAGTAGAAATTTTATTTCTTAACGGCAGCTAAAAATTTTGTCTATTTATCTTGAATATCATTAAAAACAAAAAGATTTGGCGTATTTTAGTCATCGAAAATTTAGTATTTCCATAGGTACCCCCCTTTTGCCCCTCCCGCCCCTATATTGGCACGTGTTGGGTGTAATAGTGAAGAACGGAAAAAATTGAGTCCTCTTAATAACTTGAAAAAAATTCATTTTTTTAAATAAAATATTTTTTTTTATAATTATTTTAAATGATTTGCAGTAAAAATGACTTTTTTCAAAGTTTGCCATTTTATTATTTTTCGATGAAATTTCATAATTGTAATTCCGACCAGAATGACATATCTATAGATTAAGAATAATCAAGACTTTTTAATTTCAGATGTCTTCAAGAGTCAAAATCACCGCAAAAAAATCAAATAATTATGATTATGGTTAATTATGATTTACCTTTAGATAATATTATTAATAATATCCATTAGTATTTTATTGATTTATTTATTGAGGTCAATACATTGTGTGACACAAGAAAATTAATTTTTTATATCTCATACTTTATATATTCCCTATTGAAATATTTTTCGATCCACGTATAATATCAGCTTAAGTATAAAGATATACTGTAAATATAGAACATGCAATAGTGTGATATAAAGTGTGAAAATTAAAAACTCAAGCCTTGGTGATATTCAGTAAACTTTTTAATAAGTGTCCTCGACCCGAAGAGGTGTAGCATGCAAAAGAGAAACTGACGAGAAAGCCAAGTAAAGAGTAGATAGAGTGGATGGTAAGTGTATCGACAAAGAGTACAGAGTATAAAGCTAAAAGAAAATATAAAAAAATAAAATAAAATGAAGCTTTTATAGTGGCGGGAAAATTCCAATTTGCGGAAATGACTTTGGAGTAAAAACTTTAGGTTATACGTGTTCTAACAACTACCTCGAATTTCAAACTATAAACAGTTTGTGCCAATCAACACTGAAATTTAAAATGTTTAAGAGAAACGTCATCTAACGCGACGCCATTGGCCAAAAATTTTAGATGCACTTTCATAGCCATTAAACAGTAACTTCTGTCGCGCATGGAATCCACGATATCTCGTTAGAACTGACGAGTTACTATAGTATGTAGGTGTGCATATATACCTACTCATAGTTATCTCATCTTCCTCTTTTCATCTCTCATTATTTCTACGTCTCACTGACGAGACTCTTGAGACGTGTTCCATCTCTTGTTGAATTAGCTGAGGTAACAGATCCACAGAGAATATGAGCATTTAAATTATTTAAATTAGTCGAACATTTTAAGAAAGTAAACTAAAAGTGTACTTAGGTACTCATTGTAACATTAATGACATTTTTGCCGTTTATATTACATAAAAAAACATGGTGAAGTTGAGTAAAATGATCCTTTGAGAAAATTACAACTTCACAAAATGTTTCGTAGCATGTTTCAATAAATATTAAATACCAGAACTGCCTAGTTTTTTAATTTTAGTGTTCATGATCATTACCGTTTAAACTATTTAAGTGAGGTAAATGATGTTAAAAAAACTCGGTGAAAATTCTGCTGGGCTCTGGGCGCGAACTGCTGTCCTTCTGATTACCGGGTCTGAACGGTGGCAAACCGTATCAGTGGCCGAACCTGGATTAGCCAGTAGGTCTGGCCCAAGGATGGGTATCTACAGGAATGGCCATGGCTAGGTTACCCAGCCTTGAGCCAATTTGGGCATGCCGTTGAATGAGCAAAGCTGGATTTGCTAGTCTTGGCCCAAAGATGGGTAACCATAGATATGGCCGAACCTAAGTTAATCATTTCTGGCCCAAAGTCAGCTAATCATAGGAATGGCCAAGGTTGAGTACCCAGTTATGGCCCAACCGTGGGCTAATATAGGTAAGCCCAGGCTGGGTTTCCTAATAATGGGTCAGACATGGCCCCTCTGTCTAATTCTGGATGGATCATCGATGGGCGAAAATTATTTCCCCCACAATTCGGCAATGTACAAGCAGCGAGTACACACATACAAGATACTTCAGAAATCAAACTATTTTTTTCTTCAACCCCGCTAAAGGCCGGAAAAAATTTTAACACCGGGATAGCATGGACTCACACCGGGTTTGTCTTTTACAATGGATACAATACGTCCAGAAATTAAGAAAAAAAATCTTCTCTCTTAAATATTGGGACTATTATGTACATACTCAAGTATTTTTATTTTCTTTCGTTACTTTATACATCAGCAGTCATTTAAATTTCTAACAGCGGTTTTGCATTTGACATTTCGCCAAATAAGTTCAAAGAACTCAGTCCTTCTACTAAAAATCTTCACTCAAGCATCTCGATTTGCTCCATCACGCCATTTCTTTTTTCCTCGTATCTCCTTTCCTGCGCTACTATTTTCTTATATATATATAAGCTTTTCTGGTGCATCCAATTTCGTATGAAATTCGGTGAGTTATTGGCTGGAAAGTAATAAGAACTAGGGATATTTTTCCCTCTCTTCATTCATTTCTTTTCATTTTATCTATTCGAATATTTTTATGATCAGTATTTTTCTTTTCGCTATCACATGCATTCAGAATAAAAAATAACTCGTTAACCAAATTAAAATATCATATAGATACCGAACTTATTGGGGGGGGGGGGGGTGGCTAACTAAAAATGAACTAGTAATCTATTTTATTAACTTATAATAAATTTTTCCAATAATTAAAAAAATATATGAGCAAAAGTAAAACACCCTTTGTATTTAAGAATAATGTTAAAAAATATATATTTACCTTATTAGGGTATCCATTGTATCTGAGTAATTTCCTACAACATTTCCCGCGATTTTCATAATAAAACATCTGGACCATTTCAGCGTGATCCGTTGCAGCACTGACAGTATAAGGGCCGCCTGAATTTGTTGGATGTGGGCGCGATGGCTCCCGACGCCCGAGAGGCACGCATGGGCACCACCCTGAAACCATCACACAGACCTCTTTGGCCGAGTGCACTAAATACTTCCGGTTTTAACACCGGATTCTGCCTCTTATCTATTGGGTAGCTGCTTTTTTTCTCTGTATTTTTTATTTCTTTCTAATACTCAACAGCTCTCACTATTGTCATTTTGAATGAAAAAATAAAATCCTTCCCAATCACTTGCACATGGACCCCAACCTTTTCATGGCTTCCTTTCCTTTTGTCTTTCCTTATCACTCGTTTAAAAAAGGAATTCGATATCCTACGACAATATATATTCTCGTATTCTCTTTTTGAGATTCCTTGCCTTGACTTGAATATTTATAGGATCACACTTCAATCTCTTCTATTCACTTTATCCCCTTTATTTTACTTTACTTTATTTTTATTAGAATGTGTTTTCTATATTTTTCTTTTCTTTTTTTTTTTTTTCTCTTATTTTCTTTACTCGAAAAAAAATAATATTATTTTTATTTATATTTAGTATTTACTTTGGTAGCTAATTTATCTTTGGCATTTTATTTGGTTGATAAAATTTATTTATTATATTAAACTAGAAGATCAATCCAGTCATTGTATCTTTGGCCGGAATATTCTCCAGTCTCGGATGGCAGTCTGAAACACAATAAAAAAAAATTTTTTATCACCATAAATTTATAAAATAAAATAAAAATGATAAATTTAAAAAATAAAATTTCTTATGTATATTAAGTAACTAATTATTTTTAATTGTAAAAGTTACTGCTGAAAATAACCTTGTATAATGAAAAATTTTATTGTTTCGTATAAAATGAACTTGGTGAGTCGCTTGCTGGCAGAGTTTGGTTCTACTATAGAAATCTGCAATTCATGAGAAAAAGAGATGAACCACTCGTTCGTCCGCCCGTGCGTCATTTTCCATCAGTTCGATGTAATCATGGAAATGTCCTCTCTTATAGACTTCATTCTTTAGTCATTCTTTTTTTTTTTTCTATTATTATTCAATTCCTCGATCCCCCATTATACGATCGAAAGTACGCTGAAGGGCATTGTAATAAAATCTCGAAAACCAATATCTCTTTTGGATAAGCAAACACGATCATCTATGAATATCTCTTAAATTTAGTGAATATAGGCGAGTCCGGGGTAAAAAGGCTCCTCTAAAAATTTTATCAGAAAAAAATTTTATTTTTTGTGTGAAATTACTATAAATCCGATGTTTTTGCGCATTTTTAGCCCTACGCATGACACCTAGGGCAAAATGGGCCTGCGAAAAAATATGAAAAAGTCATTTTTTTCATATTTTCATCGTAAAATTATAAAACATTTAATATATTTGGGCATTTTCACTCCTACGCATGATATCTGGGGTGAAATGAACCAGACAAAAATCTTGAAAAAAATGATTTTTCCATATTCTTATCGGCAAATTATAAAAAATTGAATATACTTATCTATTTTTCGGCTGATTTTCTATGCCTGGGGCAAATTTGGCCATTAAAAACATTTGAGAATAAAGTTTTTTAATTTATTAATTTTTCAAATAAACACGTTTTTTGGGTTAAAAATAATGACAAATAAGAAATATGGAATTTTTTTTTTATTAAATATCAATTAGTAATTAATCTCATCGTGGGGAAACGATTTATTACACCATAAAAAATTTTTTTTCAGTGGCATAAAAGTAAAAATAATTGTCAAGAAAAAGAAATACATTTTTAACGTTAAAAGCAATTTAAAAAAAAAAAAAAAATTTATCATTTCTTTGAGGGAGGTCTTCGTGCCCCAGACAAAAAATTTTTTTTTTCAGTTTCGGCAAAATATTTATAAATTTGTTTGAAATAAGACAAAAGTAAATTGATTTGATGGTTAAAAGCCACAAAAAGGAATAAACGGCTTAGGGGGGGGGGGGGGGTCTTTTTGCCGCAAAAATCATTTTTGAAAAAATTATATTTTTGGAATATCTCCAAATATACGAAAATCATCTTGCAATTAGTCAGAATAGCTTTCTAAAACCTCAAAAGGTCGAGATCTGTTAGAAATTCGATTTTCAAAAATCGGACCGAAATGAATAACCCCTTTGTTTGAAAATTTTCAATTTTCTTAGCGGGAAGTTAGAAAATCCTTTTTTCAACCAAAAAATCTTTTATGCAACTCATGCTGAAGAATCATCCCTAACTGGCTAAAGTCAGCCTCATCAAATTTTATATTAAAATACAATCCTATCTTATTTGATTAAACGAGTGGTTTAATATATATTAAAGCACTCATTTTTATATTAAACCACTGAATTTGAGTGAAATGGGCGGAGTATATCCCTACTCAATAATTCAAGGCAATAACTAATCCATCAGTTTTCTCTCTTATGACGTCACTTTGAATTTAGCTACCTTATTAACATGAGCAAAATCTCAACTGCACATGCGCATTTAATTAATCTGCACATGCATGTGTAGATCAATGCAACTTCCGCTGAATTTTATAACCTTACTTATATCTATTCATTGATTTCATTGAGCAAAATCGTGAACAAAAATTTAAAAACTGCTGATTGAAACTCGAAAAGCTCAAAAATACAAATGTATTAAAAAATGTTGCCGAGCTCGTCAAGCTCGAATAAGTATTTTGACAAAAGTGGTTTCGAGCTGTTTTAGTTTGAAAACAGCGGGAAATTTTGGGGCTGACCTGCAGGGTCAGCCGGTTTACAGATTTTTTTTTAAGAGTATAGCGTAATAAGGTTCATAATCATGCAAACACATATGCACAATGTTACTAGAAGACTATTCTAGCTATCTACACTGTAAAATAGAGTGCGTGGTCAAAATTTAGACACTTGCCATATAATATTGAGACGCCATAAGCAATCTGTAGATATTTAATACACCATAATATGTGTTTTGAGTGATTACAAAAAATTATAGTTTGATTTATGGCCTTAAACATGAAACATATTTAATGTAGTTAAAATAATACACTTGTAACACACTTAGTTTTAGAATCTAGTCTATATAATTTTCGTAAGGTTAAATACACGCATTGTACTAATATGTATTTCGACTTTTCCTCTGCAATAATTTAAGAGACTAGTCGATCTTTTCATTGGATCATCAAAGTGACTATATATGGTAATAAGTATAACTCTAAATACGAAAAAAACGTACATCTATCAGATGGACATACCACAGTATTATGAACGATGTTTTCATTAATTAGTATTTTTTCTTTGCTAAAAAAAATTTATTTTTTTACACTAGAATTGTATAAATATTTATACACAGTAAATATTGAAGATAAATTTGAAAACAATGTTTTATCTTAACAAATTTTGTAATTGAAATTGTAATTAATTAAATAAAGAAAATTAATTAAAATATAGATATATAAATTCTGCATTAACTTGATTTTCATTTTGCTGTATATTCACAAGAATAAGAACCTTGTGAAACTAAAGTTCTAACATTAATTTTCCGTGAAGTGAAATTTAATCAAACTCAAATTCCTAGCTGCTGCATTTGAGTGACTTGAAAGGTAAGTGACAGGAAAAGCGAGTGCTGACAAGAAGGAATGAAAGATAATATATGTAAAGTAAAAGAAAAACGATATATATATATATATATATAGCAAAAACAATGAAGAATGATGAAAAATAAAGTAAAAAGGATGAAAATTACTCCGCCTTTTTCTCGTTTTCATCAAGTCCTTATTTTTGTCTTGTGCTTTAGTCGAGTTCTAGTATAAAGCTTCAGAATTCATTTTAGGTAATTCCAAACGTCTTTCAGTAAATGCAAAAGCAAGTGCGAGAATGGGATAGATAGACAGATAGATATGGTGATGTAAGGGAAGAGAGGGTTTTTAAAAGAAACGGAAGGATGCTAGGTGATAAAGCTCCATAAACTTGGAGCAGGTCCTCCGGTTCGTTGTCACCACGAAAAATAGGTCATGCTGCTGGTTTATTTCCTTGCTTGCCTCATATTTTATTATTTTTTCTTATTCACTTCGTCTTCTCTTCAACCTTTATTTATTATATGTGCTAACAACAACCAAATGCATCAAAATTGTACAAGACAACGGAAATCGGCTATCTTTCGAAAGATTTAGAATATTGATAACTTTACTGATTTCGATTATCAAAATTTTTCAACTATTTTTTTTACTTTCTACTGTATACTATTCGATTTTTATGATACTCGTTACTCACGATAAGCCATTATTTATCTTTGAATAATAAAATCGTTGCAGTGTAGTAAAATGAATGCAGAGATGCATATACATGATGATTTTGATAACAATCCACTTGAAAATAGCATTATTTATTATTTTATAGTCTTTCTAAGAATTACTACGTGACTTGAATAATGTATTAAAATTTTATTTTTCAATTTTCTCTTATGAAAAACCAAGAAAATAAAAAAGCTGACCATGGTTAACTAATATTCAAGTCATCAGGAAATAAAAATATATTTTTTTTCGATCATCACTTACAAGCTACTAGACCAGAATTTTAAGGTCTAACCAGGTCGAAGTCTTAATCTCAATAAACCTTGTCGATTGCTGTAAAACCCGTTCACGTAGAACAATTCGTTTTAAACTTATCGACCAAGCCAATTCTGGAAAATAATTTTTTTTTTTTTCTTGATGTTTGCTTAGTATTTTATTGGCTTCGAAATATTTAACCCAAGGACTGGTCAGCGTATGAGCGTGACGCCGTACTTAATTCTAGTATTTTTATTACAATTACATTTTTTACTAAAAAGGTTTGAAAAAATTTGACTTTGTTCTTCAAACATTTTAGAATATTTTAACAATTTTTTTGAGCATGTTTAAAAACATAAAGTTGCTGTTTTTATCACTTCACCAGAGCCGTTAGTAGATTTTCACTTGCGGCGTTGCCGCAGACTTGCGCAGACTGTTACCGGCTGTTATTGTATTTGAAAGGTTATGTGGAGGTAAATATTTACTTTTATTAATAAACATTTTTTAAAACTGCGATTAAGAAAATAATTTTTTAATTTGTTTCTTGATTTAATTTATGATAAATTTATTAAAATATTCTTTTTTGTCCACTATTAAAATATTTATATCTACTATATAAATTATACGTCCAAACTTGTAAATAATAGACTTACTTATCGATAAACTATTAGAATTACCCGATGAAAAAAGATTTTATACAATTGTATAAAATTATATATAAATTGGATAGAAAAAATGGCCCGATCCATTTATATACAATCGTACATAATTATATCCTATTTCTATATAATTTGTATATAATCACATAATGTTTTCGTATAGATTATATATAATTATATACAATTCTACATAATTTTATACAAATATATACATTTGTATATAATTACATACTGTATTTGTATAGATTATATATAATTATATACAATTCTATATAATTGTATAAAAATATATACATTTGTATATAATTTTATTATTCTTTTTTGCATTTTTGTATCGAATTATATACGATTGTATATAATTATATAAAAGTTTTATATAATTATGCGTCACCTCTATCCAATCGTATATAATTCATATATAACTGTATACAGTTATATAAAATCTTTTTTCATCGGGTAAAAAAGTCCCGTCATGAATTCATAAAATCTTGTGATTTTTTACAACGTCCCTAATTGTTTTTCTTATTTTAAATGAACTAATTAACAATAAGACAAAAATAGAAAATTCTACTGTATCTACTAACAAATAGATTATTTTTTAATTAAAAAAGTATGAGCATTATTTTATTAATAATATTTGTTGTGAAAAAAATTTTTTTTTGTTGAAAATTTAATGAATTTTATTTATTGTTTTTATTAAATGAAATAATATAATATTAAATTTAATAATACGTAAATATTGAGAGAAAAATATTTTTCAACGCAGTATATTAATTAAAACTTTTTGGAGAACAAAATAATAAACTTTATTTAAAAAGAAGAAAAAATTCATATTCGATAATTAGAAAAATAAAAAAATGCTCATTTCCAATACGCGGAAAATGATTGGATAAATAAATTAAACTTTACTTGATTTAATTAAATTATCATGAGAACGTTTAAAATAACAAATAAATATATAAGGAAAGTTATTTAACGTAATGTTGAGAAATAAAAACATAAAATAACTGTATGAATTTTTGTGAATATTTTTATTTCAGTAATTTATTAAACAACTAAAAAAATTAAATTCATTACAACTGATCCATTCATTTTACAAATAACATCGAAATTTAAATTGATTACATTTATCCGCAGCTAATAATTTATAAAGCTGCTGAACGTAATTTATTATGTATTCTAAATTATTATTCGGTGTCAATTGTGTTGACTAATTATTTAATTAATATGAATATACGTATTTGAATATTCTCTCTATGAGTTTATTAAGTAAATTTAATTTAATTCCTACTGGAATTTTGATTGTTCTGAATCAATACACTGGAAAAAATTGGAAGGGAATTCGGAGTGAATACGGATTTAATTTCATTTTGGATTCACTCCGTCACTCGGAGTTCCGGAGTTTAACAAAAAAATCTGCATATGACATGAATAGGAAGTTTTTTTTTTCAATGTAGTGATGTGAATTTTATTTCAATCCGCATCCACTCTGGTCTAGGGTCTTAATTTTAAAACAAACTCTTCTCCGAAGTAAATGTCGTTCCTAAGGAAATAAATAAATAAAAATCCATTTGCTTTGCATTCACACCAGAGTTAATCCTGAATTTTCGAAAATTCGCAATTTTCTTGGCAAGAACACAGAGAGAAAAGTATAGTAATGATTACTATGCTACATAGTAACCAGACTCATTTGTTGTAAAATGGTAAATAATGTTATGTAGAATAGAACTCATTACCATTTTTCTGGTAATGATTACTATGTTACATTGAAACAACTAAAATGGTAAAAATCGCTATCTAGCATGGGAATCAGGGCTATGTAGAATGGTACTCAGTCCCATGCTGAAATAGCTGTCGTTCCTGTTTAATAAGTGAGACAAGGAAGTTAACATGCGCGGACGTTTGCGCAGTAACCTGTGTGTATGTATATGCATGTATATGTGCGATGTATATTATTAAATATTTTAATTTATTTAATTATTATTTATCTGTTATCAAAAAATGATATTTCTTTTTCAGCAATATCTTTATTATTTCAATAGATTAATTCAATTTCTACATATATCTATTTATAGTAACCTGAGTTATTTGTTTTGTCATAACCTTATTTACTAAAAATGAAATAAATAAAACATGGTAAACGTTACTAGGTAACATTGTAGTGATGTCCATTTGCATAGTTTTCTCGTCAATGTAGAACGGTAATCAGTCCTATGCTAGCATAACCACCGTTACTATGTAGAATGGGGGGTATTACTCTGCCCGGTTACTCTCGACGCTAAAAAATCCTCGTTTCTATGTAACATAGTAATGATTACCATTCTCCATAGGAATTAGAACTATTTTTTTCTCTCCGTGAAGTTAAAAAATTAGGCCGAGTAATTGTGTCTGTCGAGAGTTATGATGCTTACGAAGATTCATACGTAACAGTTGACAACACTGGTTTCTTGGATTAAAATAATTTATTTCAAATCAATGGATTGACTAACCGACTCGATATTGAGTTTCAATTGTTCTTAATAAATTCTCTGTATGCGAGGATACAATTTAATCTATTTTCGTGCAATGAAAAGAGTATAGAAATGTTTTTGTATGAGTAAAATTGTCGAAGAGGGAGAATCGCCAGTAAAACACTGCCTCAGCGCTTTTGCGCTTTAAGTGTGCAATCCTCAATTATATTAATTGAAATAAATTGTAATTATGGGTTGAAGTAATAATTGTACTGTTTTTATTGTTAGTTTCTTTATTCATAAATTCAATAATGAAATAAAAATATTAAGCCGTTTCCCAAGTAAATGTGAAAATTAGAGTGAAGAGGACTAAAGAGTATAATTTCTCACTGTCTACGTTCCGCTAAATATTTCACGTCGCGGCTCACTTAATCGAGCAAATCATCCTGATAATTAAAGCCCAGTGGCTAATGAGCGAGGATGCTGTTAGAGTACAGGAATAAACTATGAAAGCGAAAAACTAATATAACAATACCGGAAAAATATAAAAACGGAAAAAATACAATGAATTATGTTTTTTAATTACTAAATAGTACTTCCGTTATTTTTCCACAATTACTCTACATATAGGAGTCCTGTAATTGATGTTTTTTTATGATTAAAAAAAAAAAAAAAAAAAAAAAAGTTAAATGTTTGATATGCAGGATTTTAATTACATATCATTACTTAACATTCTAAAATAATTTCCTCATTTTCCAAGTACTATTTGCAGTTAACAAGAACGAAAGGAATGTTAATTTTCACATTTCTCGTGGGTTCTAATATTAAATGTTTGTTACGTTCTTGAGATGAAGATAAGAATGCATAACTATATCGGGCAGACTGGGGAACAATGAGCCACCATTTTCAAGACAAAAAAAAAATTTTTTTTTGTTGGAATTAGAGAAATAGTAGGGTAAATTGATTAACCCGAGCAGTGTGGCCAATTGAAAATTTTTAGTCAAATAAATTTTTTTTTCCAGTGTTTATTGTATAATTTATTTTAACAAAAAATGGAAAAATCTAACTTTGAAGTCAAATAAGCTATTGTTAAAAAGAAAAATCGGAAAAACGGTTGACCCTAGGGGCAAGCCCCAATACCTCTCACTGTTTCCGAGCTCAAAGAGCTTGAAATTATCATACTGTCGATACATATTCGAGCTCTCTAAGCTCTACAACATGTTTAAAAACAATGTTCTTATCGAGCCTTTGAGCTCGAAAAAAGTGTTGTTCCGTATTAATATCCGAGAATTTGAAAAGTTGAAAATAATCAATGAGAATAGTTTTTTCTAGTTTTGCTCACTACTTTGTTTGATAAATTCACTATTTATGGACAGAAATTAGTAGATATGATCAATAATCCATTTAATCGGTAATATCCTTTGAACTCGTCATAAACTAAGTACAGTTCACTCCAGCAAAATTTTTTTGTTCCATCGTTCAGGTGTTCGTTTTAACGCAGAGTCAGCTTCTCGCAGTTTTCAATAAAATTATTCAGATAATAAATACTTGAAAAAAAAAAAAAAAAAAAAACGGTCTATCGGTTGACCCTGCGGGCCAGCCCTAAAACTTCCCGCTATTTTCGAAATCCTTGAGCTCAAAAACATTGTTCTGAATACATTTTCGCGAATTTTTGAAAATTTTCAATTTTCTTAGCGGGAAGTAAAAAACAAAAAACGAAAAACAAAAGTTTTTTTCACTGAAAATTCTAACCCGGAAGGACTGTCCAGGTTGAACAAGTTGCCATATTATTTTCTAAAAGCTGAAACCGAAAATTTAAAAATAAAAAAATTAATTTTTTTTTTATTCATATATAGAGTTCTAATTCGCCCGGTCGTGTTTAATTTATTTATTCAACAATAAAAGTATTTTATTGTTTAATAAATTTTTTAATAAAAAATAATTCACCAATAAAATCAAAATAAATTGAAGTATATGAGGCAAAAAATAGGTAAGGTCACAGGACCGGATGTCAAAGGTCTACCGGGTTGACTTTTATCGCTCGTAAAAATGGTGACGTCGAGAAAAGTGTAGTGTAAAGCACGACAAAAAAAACGTTTTTTTTCTCTTACAGAATACTCTCTTCTATTTCTCGTATCGTTTCACTGGCCATGTTAACCACTAGTACGAACAAATGTCTACGTTATTCAGTGCACCTGGAGCATTACTGAAAGCCCTTACATTTACGCATTACTATTTTAATTCAATATTTATTTTTCCACTGTTTTTTTTTTTTTTTTATCCTTACCAAATAATATAAAATATTAAAAAAAAAAAATATCCCAATACTCTCAATTTATTTTTATAATGCACCATGGCATCAATTATTACTCTATAATCTCATAAATACTAAAAAATCACATATGTGCTTTTATTGTTTTTTTAATGCTGTGTAAAATTTTTTTAATTTTTTTAGCATAAAAAAAAAAAAAAAAAAAAAAAAAATAACGTGGGATTTAACGTAGATTTTAACACCGATATACAACGTAACAAATGTTCACAAGTATATCTGTGGGAATGAATTCCAACGTTAAAATAAACGGGACAAAACTGTATCCTGAAGTTTTCCAGGAGACTATAATAATAACAATAATATAATACATATATAAAAAAAAATAATAACAAACAGACAGAATGAGCTGTGTAATAGTGACCTATACAATAAAAAAAATATATCACGAAAAAATATGTATACACAGAGCAGCTTGCGAGGTATACATATATTTGAAATAATAACAAACTAAAAAAAATAAAAAAGGATTTAAAAACAGCTAAAAATAAACGAAACGATATAGTTTAAAGTATATTAATGGAAGTATATTTGAAATATACATTTTTTTTTAATTTTATTTTTTGACTACGGTTTTCAATTAGTTTTCTCATTTGATTCTCGCAGTTTTTAGTAGTTTGTTTCGTATTTCACATCTCTCATTATTGAAATGACCAAGGTATATATATATATATATATATATATGTGTGTGTGTGTGCAGATGATAGTTAAAACTGGATAATTGATTTCAAGAGTAAACTATGGAGAAATAGGTGCTTAGATATAGGTAGGTAGGTAGGGAAATAGGTAACTCAACTCCTATACCTATTTTCTGGATGATATCGAGGGCGTAATGTGTTCAGGAGTGTTCAAACCACATGGACATTGTGCAAATGGAAGCGTAAACAATGCTTTAGCTACTAGCCCTCCAGTAACGCTTGAGTATTCTACCGTCACCTCCATTCGTCCTTCTCACTGGGTTTCCTTCCTTCTCCTACTCACAACCAACTCCCTTGTTTTAGTCATGCATGTATTCATAGACGTGGGTGAATGTGTATGTGTGTGCGTGTGTGTATGTAGAGGTATAGTACTCTATATATTTATACGAATAGACGTCAACACACGCGTTAGAGTTGACATTCAATCGCTTTCAACTGGCGCTTTTGTTTGTCACCAAACTAGTTTGATTGTACTGATTGAATAACTTCTACAAGTAAATTCTTTTTTCCTGTATACACATGCAAGGGCTTCCTTCGTTA
Source organism: Microplitis deprimator (assembly GCA_964016945.1). NCBI lineage: Eukaryota > Metazoa > Arthropoda > Insecta > Hymenoptera > Braconidae > Microplitis > Microplitis deprimator. The sequence goes on along the minus strand of OZ024710.1, from coordinate 21,000,997 downwards.
CTCGTGGGAATGAAAAGTTTTTATTTATTTTTATAAAACTTAAATAAGAAAATAATTTTAAATAAATTTATGGCAGGTGGCCCAATTGGGACGATAGCCAAAATGATAAAAAAAATAAAAAATTTTAAATAAATTTATCTTTGAAGTTATCAATTTTAAGGTACGTCTCTTTGAAATCTAGCTTTTTGGATAGTGTCTCATGATGTTACTATCATCAAATATTATCATAATATGTTCTAGTTAATCGAGTGATTTTAAAAGACACTGTTGGTTCTAAAGTTTATATATGCATATATTGATCCCCTATACCGAGTCTTGTTCTCACGGTAACGCTTAAGTTTCTTAATGGATCGCAATTAAAGTTTGTATGCATTTTTTTTTTCGCGGTTACCTTGATCAAGTTCGAAGATAAGTAAATCATCCGATTGGTTTAGAAATAGTTGCCACCAGTGCAGTCAGATCGTGCGATTTTTTTACCCCTTTCCGTGGTGAAATAGCATGGAGTGTAATGGCAGGGGAATTTTATTTTTTTTATAAAAAATCCTATAACTTCATTTGTCATTAAGGAATAAACTTAAGTCATATACGTTTCTGTAGGAAATTTTATGCCCTACAGAATTGTTCATGAGCTCATAAGCTTTAAAACGTACGGTTCAAAAGTTACAGGCATTTAAAGTTGATAACTTTTCAAAAATCAACGTTCAAATGGTATATACACCAAAGCTGCTACTCTCACGGAAAGTATCAAATAAAGGCTTTTTACCGAATTTCACTTATTACTAAAAGGCTACAAAAACATCAATATAAATTTTGTACTTAATGAATAATAATAACATAGAGAAAAAAGTATTGTAAAAATTACATTTTCTACAAAAATGTCTATGACTCAAATTTTTTCCTCAGCATCAAATGAAATTATAGGATTTTTTATAAAAAAAAATAAAATTCCAATCCTATTAGCATGGAAAAATTCCAAAAGCGAGCGCCGCCTTTTAAAATTGAAATAAAAAATCGTCCTTTTGACAGGATTTTTTTTTATGTATAGAAACCATTTTTACAACAGCCGAAAGAAAAAAAATATATCGATTTTTTTGGAGCACCCTAATATATATATGTATACATACATACTAAATGAGAATATTTAATTAATTTCTGTTTAAAAACTCAGTAAAAAAATTTTGAAAGTATTAGTCATAGTCAGTAAAGCATCAATTAAATTTTATTTAAAATAATAGAAAAATGAACTTAAAGAGAAAGCATAAAATCGTCGATCTGTAGTAATTAGTAAATTAATTGATATAGGTATATACCTATAATATATGCGTGTATATTAATATATATAGTTTAAATCAATATTTAATATGAAGAAGTAAATATGAACATAAATCTACAAATACCAACAAATAATATTTTTACTTTGAATTTATTTTATGATTTAAAATTTATTTATATAGAAAAGTATATTTCTCAATTTTTCACTGGAAAAAATATCCATTGTATAGTTTATATTCAATTTCAGTAATTATTATACGTATTTATCAAATATAAAATGTAGCGATAGAAGTAACGCAAGAAGAATATTTTCATTTTGCAACTCTGAATTTGATACCTAAATAAAATATTTAATTAATAAAATTCAATGAAATTTAATCATGAAACTGTATTCATTATTGTTAAACAAACTGAAGCAGAAATTTTTTTTAATAAAAGAATTTTAAATTAAAATTATTTAATATATCAAGTATACATTGTATTAAATAAATGTTTACAATGAAAATTACAACATTTTTTTTTTATTCAAATATGTAGCATACGGCAGATTTTAATAAAATTTAATTGTCTATTGTAATCTCTGACAGCATGTAATATTTATTTTCAAGTAAAAGTAATTAAATATAATAAAGGAAAAATTATTGTTGTCCAGTGAATACATAACTTTTTTAATTTTCGTAAATTAAATATGGGAATTGTAATATACACTGAAAAAAGATTTATTTGAGTCAAATATATAGTAAATTTGGGTATGGCTAAATAAATATTTAATTGTGAGGAAGACATAATATATTTGAGTGGTATAATTGCGTGAAATAAGTGATTTATTTATGGTAAAGAAATGATCCAATTACTACAAATAAATAAGGGCTTCAAATATATGTACATTCAGAAAATTAAGTAATTGTGTTTATTATGCTAAACTTTTAATTCCAATCATCTAGAATGATTAGAACGTTTTTCCATGCAAAAATAGTTAGTGTTATAATTTGTTTTATTAGGATTAATAATTATTGGATGATAACTTCTGCAATAAATTTCGTAACAGTTACTATCTGGATGGTAATATTTACTATCAGGATGATAACAGTTACTATCAGAATGGTAATAGTTACCATCAGGATGCTAATATTTACTATCAGGATAATAATATTTACTTCTGCAATAAATTTCGAAACAGCTCCGATCAGGATGGTAAAAATTATAATTTCTGATGGTAACTGTTACCATCTGGATTATAAATCTAACTATTTAGAATAATTATAATAATTAGCTCTAGTTAACATACAGGATCGTAACAATTATCATAAATATGGTGAATATTACAATCTAGATGATTTGTACAATCATCTAGATAATATTTACTACTATCTCATTGATGGTAGAAATTTTTACCATAACTAGATAGTAACCCCTATTATTTAATTTTCTGAGTGTAGAGTATCATCGAATTTTAGGTTATTTATCACAAATTTAATATCTTTACCACAAATATATCAATTACTTACCCCAAATAAATGATATATTTCTGTCAAATTATAAAATTATTTGAATCAACTCATATTTAGTTGAACCAAATATATTTATTTGTCATTAAGAAGTCTTCGAAAAACAACTACCAATAAATTGATTTATTTCGGACAAATATTTCTTTTTTTCAGTGTATTTTTTGCATGTATTTTATTTTAAAAAATTTTTTTTTAAACTGTTCAAACTTGAATTTATCTTTCTCAGCTTCTCTTAAAACTTTTTGATCTGACTAAAAAGGTAATGTTTTGTAGTGAGTTCGTAGAGGGTATAAAGAGTAGTCTGTTTTACTTAAATTACTGGACGTCAGGTAGTTTGATATCCTCTTGGTACTCTTAACACGTGAAAATATATCTATATATATATATATATATATATATATAAACTCTCTTTATCTTTATCACAGTCTCTTTCACTTCCTCATCTTCTCTATTGCAGGTTAAACTTGGACCCTCTCTTTTCATTTCCCGTAGCAAGTTCATAAAACCCTTGATGAACTTGCACCGGCTGTAGCCACGCGAGTGCTGCAGTTGAAAGCTAGTCAATATAATGAGCATATCAAAGGGTTTATAGAGCTATAAAGAATATTATAAAAATAACGAAACAAAAAAAAATTTAATTAATACAATATCTTTCATATGTATATTTATGAACTAAAACAAACAATTGTTTTTCTTTTAAAGTAATTTACTAAGTTAAAAATTCATTTTTGGTACAAAGGCTGGATTTAAAAATATAATAATAAAAGATCGTCCGATATTTCCTGACGAGGCGAAGTAAAATTGCTCCGATGGTCTTTTTCTATACTTCTCTTTCGTCTCGCATCTCATGCAAATTTTTTCTATATCCAGTTGCACGAAAATTTCTGTGTAGAGTGTGCAAAAAGGAAAGTAATTTCGGTAAAATGAAAAGAGAAAGAAAAAAATAAAATAAATTACGAAAGCAAGGATAATAAAAAGAGAAAGAATAGAATGAGATTCACAAAACTCTCGAGGGCACTTCTTGCGGTCGAAAGTTAAATGCGACTCCAAAAGTACCAAGCGCATAGATATCGAGAGGCTTTTCAAATAACGCGGCTACCTCTTCTGTTTTATTTAATTTTTTTTTTCCATCTTCTTCCATTTTTCCTCAACTCTTTACTATTCCCAATGTCCTACATTCATAGTGTTACTGAAAACTATGGCATAACGTGAATAGAGTTTCTGAGAAACTCCAAACAACAACAACGAGAACGATAAAAAAAAGTATTAGAAAAAGTTTGACGAACCGAGAGAACGAGTAAAGGACAAGACTATGAAGTTGAGTGGTATAAGAAAAGGGACATAAGACTGTAAGAAACGCTCAGAGGAATCATATGCACCTGCGGCAGTTTCCGCGACAGTTTGATATACGAGCACGTTTTCAGTAGAAAACTAAAGAGAGATAGACTAAGAAAAGAGAGATAGATGTCAAGCACAACTTTTTAAAAAATGTCTCACCATAATCCTTCATCTTTCCGTGTAAAAAATTTTTTTGCTATTCACATTTATAAAAATAATATAAAATGAAATAATTTTATTTGTATCATGTTCACAAATATGTTCACATTTAAAAAAAAAGTTTTGTAAAAATAATATTTCAATAAAATAAAATTTATAAAACTGCACCTGTTTAATTTTTAAATAAATTCCTTGCTCAATTAACGTAAAAAAATTCTTGTATCTTCGTACTATTTATTACCTTAGAATTTTCATTTTTATTTTAAGATCAAGTTATAGAGTATAATTAATAAGTTATTATTAATATTGTCAATAAATTTCATTCTCACAATATTAAAAAAAAAGAAAAAGGTTTATTTTAAGTTACGACACGCGCGACTCGTTACAAGCTCAAACGCGGACTAAAACCTACGACGGTGTTCCGACCGACAACGTAACAAAACGTACGACGACGCAAGACGTACTGAAGGGTCGCACGTCGCGGCAATCAGATATATACACCATATCAGCTATATACAGCTGCTGGACGTAGTTATATTACTATACTACTGAGTGAGTAAGTGAGAGACGAAAAGAGCGGCGCCGATGGGACGCTGAATTCGTCGCTTAGTTACCACGCATGCGCAAGTTCAATTCATCCCCTCAATTTTTCAAGTAGTAGTAGCTGTTTTTGCACAAGTAGTAGTAGCAGGTAGGCCATAAAATCAGACAAAGAAAGGTATCCGTACATCTAGGGGTTAGGGTCTTTTTTGCAAGATATATTCAAAAATTATAACATCGTTCATCAATAAACTTTTTTATTATACGTTATTAATGTTTCAGTATCGTAAATCATTAAAATACTTTTACTTTTAGAAATCCAATAGTTTTTCTTCTCCTAATTTCCTTAATAGGTAAAATTTAACGAATAAAAAAAATGTTAATCTCTCATATATATTTTAAGTATTACTATAAATTATTATGAGTAAGTGTTATTATAATAATCTGTATCTACAGATATACAGGGGATAGCATACACAAATACGTATTACAAGTCCAGAAACTTTTGTTCAAAGGAGACATCGGGCCGTCAGACATAGGAAAGGACTCGCGCGCGGGAGTTCAGGGTTCGAATCTCGGTTAAAACAAGTGATTTTTTAAAAATAAAAATTGACACCAACACCCATACAGATGAAATAAATAATAATAATAATAATAATTAAAAATGGTTGCAATAATTAATAAAAAGTTATAAAAGCTGTTAACAATTTTATTTTATTTATTTCTATTCTAATATAGTAAAATTTACTAAACGGGATAGTAAAATTGACTTATCTGTTTATGAATTTTTCATATAAATCAAAAGCGTTTCAAGATTAGTATCTAAATTTAGTAATTGTTCTCATATTTTTTAGTAAATTTTACTATATTTTTTTCTCCGTGTTTTCACCACAAAATTCTGCGTATTTCAAAAAAAGGTTTTTAGTTATATATTATTATGATTTTCATGATAAAAAGTATATTTTTTTTAATTTCGTATTAAAAAATTTTATCGATTACCGATTGTTGTTTTTTTTTTAATAAAAAAAAAGAACATAATATATATGAATCTGTCCTTTTTTTGGCATGATATAATTTTATTTTATTTTCTAATTTATACTTTAAAATGTAGTGAAAATACTAATAATAATAATAATAATTATCATCATCATCAAATTAAATTTTTGTTTGGAAGTACAGTTATTTTTTATAGTAATTTTTCAAGTATAAAGATTCATATAACTTTGAAACTAAATATTTTAGGGAATTTCTACCTAATGTATCTTAAAGCTGACTTGATAAGCTTCAACTTTGTACCTTACTTGACATTTTTACTATGTCTTAGACCGAAGTAACGTAAAGCTTGTGCTGGTATAAGCCCAGTAACCAGCTTGAAAAAACCTTTTCTCAACTTTGTTCTAATTTTTCACATGCTTGCAAAAACAACAGTACAAAAAAAAAAAATTAATAAAAATTAAATACGTGAAATCTCAATAAATCTCTTAACTTGCACAGTTCTAAAAACACATGACTAAATAAACATCTATAACTCAAAAGAAGTGTATGTATATATTTTAGTGATAATAAAAGTCCATAAAAGTGAAATAAAATAACTCGTCTTCTTTCTTATTTTACTTTTTTATACATCAATTCTTATTTTTATTCTTAAAAAGGGGATCACTTATAACCCGTGGGAGTAACGTGTTCACTTTTACGATCAACGACTCGTCGATCGGATTTTTCTCTATACTTCTTAAGGTACACCACATTCACCCTATGTCGTTTGCGCTTACCAACAAAGGACCAGTAGTCTCCGAAGTACATGGACTACTATACCTTTTGAACCGTCAGAAAGTGGATTAGGGTCAGCTGGAAGCATCAGAAAAGGGCAACCATGAAATATCGAACAGCTAATATATTTTTTTTTATGGATCTTCTATCTACTTTTTTAAAATGAATTTTATTTTATATTTTTACTAGAAATATCATTGAATAAAATGAATTTGTATTATTTTATCAAAAATTAATTAGTGAATATTAAAATGTCGATTATAAATACCTCTTTCCGTTATTCGATGAACACATTGACATTTTGAGTGACTTTGAATGACATACAGGTGCTTATACTATTCACTCACCCATTAGATAGCACGAAAGACGAGTTCTTAAAAATCATCAGAAAGATAAAAAAAGAGCTTTTTTTCGAAGATCTAAAGCAGTACAAAAATACAATAAGTTTTATCGGGCGTACGAGAAAATTTCACAAACAGAAAATCTCTCGAATTCGAATTTCTGCGAGAATTACTTGCATTTAATTTTTGGTCTCAATTTTTCAAACTCTCAAGTCGTCTATAAATCTTCAAAAATTTCCAGTGTAATGTTTTGTAAAATAAGCCCAACTGGGCAAACATTTTTTTTTCAATTGATAAAAAAAAAAAGAAAGAAAAGTTCGCCCACTATGGGATTGAAGGGAAAAATCGCAGAATTAATTGAAGTTTTTTTTGAGAAAATAAAAAATAAAAATAAAAATCGCGAGCTTTGAGAAAAAATGGTTTTTCTCAAAAAAGCCGGAAATTTTATAGAGTTTATCATCTTAAAATTTTTTTATATTTTTTTCTGAAGAGTACATTCAAAGTCGAAAATTTTGAAAAAAAATTTTTAAACAAGTTATGGCTATTTGATAAAATAAAAGCCTTATTTTTGAAAAACTCATAACTTTTTTGGGTTGAGTAAAAAAATTTGAAAATTTACTGAAAAATGATGTTAATGGGGTAGAAAAGGAAAATAAAATTTCCACACTCAGAAAACTAAATAATAGGAGTTACTATCTTGCTATAGTAAAAATTTCTACCATCAATCAGATAGTAGTAAATATTATCTGGATGATTGTATAAATCATCTAGAATGTAATATTCACCATATTTATGATAATTGTTACAATCCTGTATGTTAATTAGAACTAATTATCATTAATCATTCTAATGATTGGATTTATATACTGGTTGACTTTAATATTTCGGTTTCGGGCGATTTTGATATTGACAAAATTTTATTTTTATGGGATTTGGATTTTTGTGTTTGGGGGATTTTAATACTTGGAGATTTCGTGATTAGGGAATTTAATCATACACTTATTATATTACTTTTATATTTTCCGTCTTCAATAAAACTTTATGATTGTAACGCTTTAATTATTGTCATTTTCTAGAAAATATAAAGATCATATTTACATTTGAATATGTCGTTTAATGGAAATCTGAATAATGGTTCATTAGGTAATAATGTTCGTAGGTAGTGAGTGGATTGACTTAATCACATCGATTAGATGGCGTGTCAAGAGACCAGTCAGTTACAACGACGACTACATAGTCTACGATGACTACGACGACGACGTCAATAGGGACGATGTACTAAACGAAGTTTCGATTAGTAGTAAATCTATAGTTAAGGTCACTGAGGTTGAATAAACCACAATCATTCTCTCACGACCTGATGACATTTCTTAGACATTGAATTTTAGTTATAAATAGATTATTATTATTGTCAACATAAATAAAACAAGATCTAAATATTTTTTGTAAACGTCTAAATATAATGAACAGAGCAAATTCTGAATATTATAATAACTATATATTTACATTTAATTAATTTTAAATGAATAAACATTGAATCTTGTATTTATATAATGGAAAAAATGTTCTTTTTGTAATGATTTAATTATAATTAAAAATTTATTTTTTGTTCAAGCTTTATTATAATTAATCAAATTATGATTATATATAATATTATGTCTATATAGAATTACTAATTTGATCATAAATTTAGATTATGAATGCTCTATAAAAAAAAAAGTATCTGAGCAGCTTTTATATGCTGAGTTAAAAATACTCAAAGCTTAAAAAAAAATTTTCCCGTGTTATTTAAATGGGAAATCGAATTTTTCAATGAGCTAGGTCTGTAATCGACATATAATTTTTTTTCTTGCTCGAAAAATTTTTTTTTTGGTTTGAACTGATTTTTTCCACATGCACTCAAAAAAAAAATGTTGCACCGAAGTGAATATATATATACATATATATATTCGAAAGCATGAAAAGAGTTATTTTTTCAATGCTATCTATCTGTTTTAAAAGCCATAGGGGAAATGGTTGGATAGATTTTGAGTAAACGTAATATTCCGATCTCATATACTCATGCCCCGAAGGCAAATTGTGATTTGAATTGGAATACTTACACGAAGGATATGAATTATAATTTATTGATATAGATTTTTATTTATTTTTTTTTCCAATAATACTGTACATAAAGAACAAGTTATGAACTTATTGTTTTTTAATTATTTTTAAAGAGGAAAGGAGAAGAACGAGTATTGTTAATGATAATCTAGTTAACCTAAGTACAGTATTCCACCTTTTAATTCGCCCTAACCCTACTTTCCTGGTTCTGTTTTCCCATTCCGTTCTCTCACCTAACCATGTGACTGAGTCCGGCTTACTGCATCAGCCTATGATGGTACAATTGCGATGTGGACAGTTACTTTTCACTCGATAAGACCTTAATATTAATCATTTAAATCAGGTTACGGACCCGAGCGAACAAAATGATAAACTTGCACATTGTCAATTTCGTCACTGGTGTTAGTACCCTCACGGAAAAAGTACTAATAAAACCATTGGAGAATATGAATAAAAAACAAGCCCGGGAAAAAATCGACATGTATGACCATTCGCTAATCTTATGCATGATCAGGCCTAAACATTGGCCAACAGTGAGCATGCACGATCTACCTTGAGCATACACGACTTTATCTGAGTTTGCATGATCTTACCTGACCATGCATGATCATGTCTGAATATTGGCCAGTCATGAGCATATATGATCATACCAAAAACAGATTCTTCTAAATTTATTTGATGCGGCTTATATAGCTTTAGAGCTGTTCAGATTCCGAAATCAGGCCATCAAGTACTTCAAAAAGTTATCCAAAAAAATACAGTTTTGGAAAAATTTTATTATTGGAATAACTTGAACTGTACTATACTGATCAAGCTCAATTTTCCACAGCACCTTGGAATAATAAGCTGCTTTGAATGCCACCCCAAAGGTCTAAATCGGTTCATGCGTTGAAAAGTTATAGAATTTATTTACATACGCATGTGCATAGATACTCGGGCATCCTCTTGAGAATAATCAAGATAGCTTCTTAAGACCTTAAAACACCGAGATTTATTTGAAACTGGGTTTTCAAAAATCGTTCCAAAACCAATAACTTCCTTTTTTTGAAAATTTCCATTTTTTAGTGGGAAGTTGAGAATGCCGTAATTGTAATTTGATTATTATACTGAAAATTTCTACAAATTTAATACTTTAGACTTGATGAAAGAAAAAATTAACGTGAAAAATTTTCAAGATATATTGTATCATTTCACCTTAGTTTCGAAATTACAAAGATCTTGACATCGTTATTGATATCCAATATATATCCAAGGAGAATGAACATTAAAACGAAGTACAGAATATTAGTATATAAAGAGAAAGAGCAAGAGAAAACATGAAGGGATGAAAGTACTCAACACGAGGTGCCCCATCAGTCAGCCGTCATCGCCATCAGTCTCACCGGTATTTCTAACTCTCTTCCAGTCGGCAACTACCCCTGGAGGGTAAATCTAACCCCTGAAGCGTTTACTCTATAGATCGGATAGCACACGTTACATCAATATTTACACCCTGTAGGTTTATTCACTCGTCAGCCTCTCCTGCAATTTTTATTTTCTTCTATTTGTTTACCTCCAATACACTTTCATGGCATACCATATTTGTTCTTTATGTATACTTATAAGTGAATTCAGTTTCTTCAGAATGTCATTTTTAGAAATTAATATATAAACGATCAACATTAAGAACAAAAGATAACTGTTTTAAAATTTTTATGTAATTTTTTTTTACACTTTATTGTTTTCTTGAAGTTTCAAATCAACTTCAAAATTGAGTACGTGTTACAAAAACATATCTACTGTTTTCGAGTAGATAGTCGTATTATTGTTCAATTTCGATTCTCATTTATAATCAAATATCGTTCATTAAGGCTGTTCAGAATCCGCAAAGTCTTATTATCATTGTTATTATAATAAGTTTCAAAAATATATTTCATCACTTACCGCAAATTTTGAGTCGCTTATCGAACAACTCGAACACATTCACATCAGCTTGGCCTCATCATCAATATCCAAAAAATAACTTGGAAACATTAGTTATTCCATTGATATTTCCAAAGTAGCGGCCGATTTACTGAAAAAGCAAAAAATATTCATTTTGTTGTACTTATTTATAATGAATATTAAAGATAGAAATGATTTTTTTTTATAAAAAATTATGAAAGGATCTTGTAGGGAACTTAAATATATATGTATAGATTTTTATTATCATTATTATTACTATTATTATTACACCACAATAGATATCAATTTTCCCTCTTAATTTTAATGTACGTTACTTTCTATCGTCGATTTTATGATATTAAAGTACTGAAAACTATTCCTTTGGATATTGTACACAATTGTCTTTTACAATACATTATTACAATCTTCTTTATTGCTTTCAGATAGTTGACTAAAAAAAGAATATCTACTCCAACGGTGTCTTTCATTTTTTTTTATCAAACAGCTGATAAAGTTCATACGAACTTCCAGTTTTATAAAAAAATTTTTTCCATTTTTTTGCTTGAGGAAAACACTTGATTGATTTCTTCCAAGTTTAAATATTCTCATTGGCTAAATAAATATATCTCTTTCATTTTATCCGATGTTATATTTACATAAATATATATTAATTTTATTCAAGAACCGTATTATTTTATTATTTGAAATTCTTTATACTATATTTCCATTTATTGCTATTCATATTAATATTAAGCATATTGAAGCTAGATAAAGCTCTTGATTCCGAGATTCTATTAGTACATCAATTCAATTCGATGGAATCAATATTTAAAGTAGCTAATGGAACAACCGAGGGTTTAAGAGTCCACTTGATTCGAATAAGAGACGTCAGGGAGAGAGTAATATTATCGAGGGAGAATTTTACGATGTTTAAGAAGGGTTAACCTCAGCTCAATTATTAGGAAAATTGCACTCGCGAGAAAGATTAATTGATATATTCTTATAATATTCTGCAGTATTGTGGTCACTAAATCGACCTAAAACTTCTTTACTTTCAACTTTAATAAGTCAAAAATAAAGTGCATAATTTAATGTCCGAGTGACAGGATCAAACCAGTAAGTTTGTGTAGAGTTCTTCGCTCTACTAGATCTTGTGATCGACTGACTTAATTCTAACGCTCTTTGATTATATACATTAATCAAATGTTGACGTTGCATATCAGGTTTCCTATGAGAGAATCGTCGTGGCCCGAGTAACTTTGTTTGAGCTAGAAGAACTAGATAATACTAATGCATTTAACACTATTGTTGAACTCAAAGAGCGCGAACATGTATTGATAATAACGTTTTCAAGCTTTTCAAGCTCGAAAACAGCGAGAAGGTTCGGGGCTGGCCTGTAGAGTCAACCATTTTTAAGAAAGTTGTTTTTTTTTTTAGGTATTTTCATTCTCTCATTACAAAAAGCTTCTTTTGATAAACTTGATAAGAATGGCAACACAGTAAATATAAAAAGGCTTTCTCATTAGTTCTGTAAATATTTTATCATTCCCTTTCATAGTAAGAAAAAAAATTTACAGGTGAATAGACTGTATACACATAGATCTATTATATCATAAAGTATGTTATGTTGCCAATAAAATTTTCTATAACATCGCTGAGCATCACTGTACGACGAGACAAGTAGTTGTATTGTCGGAGACGGAATCGTGCGTGGATCAATAAATCGCGCGTGGAATGGAACGGAACAGTTTGTCGGAGACGCAAGAGCGTAGAAACAAGAGAGAGAAAGAGAAAGAGAGATTGTTGTACACAGAAGAGAGATGATCGTATACAGAAGAGAGATGAGCTTTTGTCGACGGTCCAGCTCAGCTTGGGCTTTACTGTGTTTGGGGTCGTCGGAGTACGGAGTTAGAGTCAACCGATTTCCGTGCGTGGTATAGTCTAGATCCTGCAGCCCCTCTGGCGCCGACATGTTTCACTCTGCTTCCCTACTGTATGGCTCTCCTTTTATCCTCATTTATCTATTAATCCGAACATCCATCTCTTCCGGAGCTATGTTACATCTATTCGTGCCACTTGCTGTGAATTTCACTCGAATTACTATACGTTATAATCATTCCATTTATTCAATTGTCTGAACAATTTAATTATCTTTTATTATATATATATTACAAACTTTTATTTTAAATTATTTACAAAGTTTTAAAAATCATCTCATGTGAATTATTACTGTGATTATAATTCAAATGAAAAAAAAAATAAATCTTGGCATTTTTATATTGTAAAGATTAATTTTACAGTATGTTTTTTATGTATTTTATTTTCCTAAAATGCTAAATATATGTATACATATATAAATATATATAATGCAAGTAACGTATATAGGGCCTGTAGGACGGGCAAAAACCCGTTTTGAAAATAGGTCACTACAACAGGATTTGGAGACTAATCGGAAGTAATCCACGTGCTCTTATAAATATACACGTATTGTATAAATGTATATTAGTTAAAAATCTATGGAGAGAAAATATGTGACATCGAGAGTTGTTACTACGGTTATAGCAGTAGTAAAATTATATAGAAGTATATGAGAAGCAATTAAAAAAAAATTTATTACTCTCAGTCGTTGCATTTTATTATTGCACACCTCGAACGCGAAGCGTAGAGGTTGTACTTTATAACGGACTTGTCAAGGTCACGCGATTTTTTCGCATTAAACTCTACATATTATTTTCATATCACACTTACACGTCATAAAAAACACATTAATCTAAAGAGGAAACACTAATTAATAAGACTGATACTTTCATTAAGTTGTCCGATACGTATTATGATAAAAAAAAGTTCAATAAAAAATATGTATCGTGGACGTAAGTTAGTCTGTAGTCCAAAAAAAGTCTGTGGAATGGATATCTCGTGAATGGCTTGACAAAATGACTTTATTTTTTTTTTCACTGTCTTCAGAATTATGCAAAGAAGGTCCTTTTCGAAAATCACTACTGTAGTCCTTCTCGTTTTTTTTATAATAAATTATTTCTGTTAAAACCGGCACCATGTAAACAAACACACACTGCAGCCATTTTTTTTTATTTTATCCGGAATGTTTTTTATTTATCATCGAACTTTGCTGATATCATAAGGTTCTACTTTACCATCTGATAATTTTTTTTTTTATTGCCAACTGTCATAGAATTAACTAAAGTAAAAAAAAAAACGACGAATTTCTTTCTAAGATGTTTATTAAAAAATTTTGTAATCAAACATGAAAATTAATAATTTATACATTTTATTGTAACATGAACGTTCAAGGTGTGCACTTTTGGATTTTCCAAACTTTTATTTTAAATATGTAGTGATCAATTGTTTCTTTTATTTTTTTCTTAATGAAATGCAGGAAAGGGGGATATAACATTTACTCAAAATTTACATGATCTAGTGAAGAGAGGCAGCAAATTAAAGTTATTTATTTTTATAACTTCCCGCTAAAATAATCGAAGATTTTCAAAAATTCAACAAGTCATTGTTCTCACCCCGATTTTTGAAATCGAGTTTTCATCAAAGCTTGTCGAGTTGAAATTTGGCATGAACGTTTATTATGTCATGTAGACATCCGCTATAAAACGGTTTCGATAAAATCGACTTGCAAGGGAGGTTCCGGAGGCGTTAAACCTTCTATTGTCGTAACGCAACTATTAGAAACGTTCCTTTTTATCCAGGATCTTATGAAAAAGACACGTAAGGTGCCGGCGGGTAATAAGGCCTAACTAAGAGAGATTTTGAATAGAATCGAAAATATTGCATTTAATTATCGAAATGTATCATAAATCTTTTTTTCAATACATTAGCCATGAAATATAATAAAGTAATGGTAATTTATACTACAAACAAACAATTAATTAAACATAAAACTTTTTTTTCAGTTTAAATAGAAAAATTTGTGATTCAGTAATTAATAAAAGTAAACTGACAACTCAAAATATTACATGAGCGTTTGAGGTGTGCACATTTGGATTTTTAAAAGTTTTTAACATTTTCTCTATAGACATTAAATTCCTAAAAATATTCAAAGTAGACAAATAATTATTCTAGTAAAATTAAGTCTTTACAATATATTATTGTTAGTTTTTTTTATGTTAGTTATAATTTTAATATGTGAAGCACATAAACCCATGTTTTAAGTGATTTATATCTATAAACTTACGTAACTATTTAATTGAACATCCATTTACGTTTCATTATTTTAATAGGTTTTTAAACTAAGACGACATTTCTATAATTAATTTAATTAACGTTAAAAAATACCAGACTTGATCAAATATAGCTATATAAGATGTCAACAAGTTTTATGACCAGTCGATTTATTTATAACTGTTTTAATGTTTTAACTACCCAATTAAAAAAAAAATTAATGATTTTGTCGAGTTCTTTCGTAGAAGTAGACCAAATATTTCAACAATACAATTTTTTAATTATTATATTTTTTTCATTTTAAAGTATTGCGATTTAAAGATGTCGAAAATAATTTTTATTATTACAATTGTTGTAATGCTTATTATTGCAATAATGGGAAACGTTACTGGGGATTGTATTCTAACAGGAGGCCGTGTAAGTATTAATTGATTTAATTAATAAGCAATAATAATTATATTAAGGACTACATGTACAGATGTGGTTATCAATTCCTGGTATACTAAACGTAGCACTGCTATACTTTCGTACACCAGGCATTAATGACCACATCTGTATATGTGCATGTATACAGTGAAACCCTTCTAACTTTGCATTTTCTAACTTCGAGTCCCTTTCATTTCTTATGAGTGGGAAAGTGTCCGTCCACTGCTGTATATTTTGTAACTTTTATTTAATAAAATTTCGAGCATCTAATGGGGGGTTCGGAAACCCAAGTTGGGCTTATCTATATTGGCCATGGGTAACCTAGCCTTGTCCATTCCCGTAGATACCCATCCTTGGGCCAACTCTTGCTGTCTATCATTACTCTAATCTTCACATCGAGTTCACACCACTTTCACTCAGCGAATTTTTTACAGTATACGGTTAAGTTACAAGAGAAAATCTTGAAGAGCCCTAGTAGAAATGTACATTTTACTGTAGGTCACTATCATTGCTGAGAATTTGCAAAATTCCTTTAAATTAGGTTTCTTAGAGAAGAAATTAGACTTTAAATAAGATGTAAAATAGAAAGATGAATTGATTCATTTCAAAAACATAATTATAGATTAATAAATTTATGAACTATAATATAAATATATATATATATTTTTGTTTCCAGTGTTCTTTAACAAAAGAAAATTGTTGCTATCCACTTAAGTGCATTACAGTATGGTACACATATGGTGAATGTGTGTAGCCATTTACACAAAAAATTATCTAGTGAGCTTATATGAAAATAAGATAATTTCAACGTTTGGTAAATTGTAATTTACTGAAATGGAATCATTTATAAGCCAATGAAATAAACAAAATTACAACCAATAGAATAATTTTTTTTTATCCATGAATTTATCATAATTGTCCTATTATCGTTCGTCATTACTTAACAATGTATTTTTACTATTACAGAACGAGTAAATTCGATGTAAAGTTTCATCATTTTTCACAACAACAGCTTGATATCGTTTTTCCTTGTATACTAAAATAGAAACAAAGTTACTTATTGATAGTAATTAATTTCGCAAATAATAAAGTATTATTTTAGTGTACTAAGACATAAGAAGTTATACAGTATATGTTTGGTCTCCTTTAGAAATTTATCAGAAACTATTCACTGAAATTGGTGGCATTGGAGGGCAGTAGTCGCGTCTGCTCAATTTGCATGGGAAATGGTCGAAGATCTCATACATCCTCTGACCCAATAATATCCCGCGACTGTCTCCTCTTGCAAGCCACTGGAATCCAATTACGTCAACGTGGAACAGAGCCAGCAGTTGGCAAAATCCTGCTCACAACCGCACAATAAATCCTTCTCTGAACACGTTTTCGTCAACTGCATCGATTTGAACAAATCGTCAGTTTCATTATATCATATACTATGAAATAGGCCGCTTTTGTACAATTGCTAAAATCCTTATTGATTGTTTATGGTAGACCAACTATAACTAGAATTTCTCATAAAAGTTAAAACAATAATATATACATTAATCGTCATATGTTTCTAATGTAAGTTGCGACAACGCTTTTGTAAGCCTACTTAAAAAATATTTTATTATTGTAACTCCATAACAGAAAGTTCTCATTATTTTTTATGAATCGTGAAAATAACAATATATATGGGGCATTCCACGCCAAATCACCGAGGTCGTGGACCCGACCATGATCCCTGGTCGAAAATAAAACTTGGTTTAGACTTGGTCGTCTTACTTGAAGACGACCAAGTCTAAACCAAGTTTTATTTTTGACCCGGGATTTGTTTAGCCAATTTTTTTACATGTTATAGTTCTTATCGAAAAACACATTCATGAATTTTTTTTGAATTTTTGTATCGCTTTTTAAAGAAGTTATGAATTTTTGAAAATTTCAGATGAAAAATATTTGAATGCTCATAATTTTATGAAAAATTTAGATAATTATATAAAGTCGTACATGATTGTTTTCAGCTTTAAATGAACTTTCAACAAAAAATATTTAAAAATTTGATAATTTATTATTTCCTTTTTTTTTTGGTTTTGAACATAAAAGTGCAATTTTCGCGATGTATGACACTTTTTTATTCCTGTGAAAAAAATCTCAGAAATAAAGTATGTTGTACAGAAAATTTTAAGCCTGATCCGATCATGCGATCCTATCCCTTCTATTTTTCTTTAATTAAAAAAAAAAAAAAAAAATTCTGCCTTCAATGCGTCAAGTTTTTCATTGTGAAAATAGTATTATTGCATAACAGCGAGTAGTCGGAGTTTTTTTTTATTAAATAAATACATATTTTTCACGAATACAAATTTTTTTATTTTAAATATGTTATAAACAAGAACTGAATAATAGATACAAACATGCAAAAACTATAACAGTTACAGTAGGATGACAGTTTAGTTGGCAAAAATTACTCGAATTCGAAATAATTTCGGGTTTGTGATTTTTTTGAACTGGCTCAAAAATGGGATTATTAATTAATTTATTGGCAACTTAGTGGAATATTAAATTTTGGTTTATTCATCTCATTTTCGAGCAAGTTTAAAAAACATGAAATAAATGAGGAAAAATAAAGCACCACGCTGTTTTGTTAAAGTAAAAATGGAGAACCCCTTAAAATTAAAATTGAGAGCTGTCCTTTGGACAGAGTTTTTATTTGGACATAGCCAATGATATTGAGCTGAGAGTGAAAAAAAAAACCTATCGATTTTTTTTCGCATACCGAAACTAAACACAATAATTTTCAATTATCATATGTTCTGAAAATATTTTACTTAACAACGAGATCAACAATAGCCAAAGTATCCGTTGTGATATATATTATAACTTGTAAAATATCAAATCTGTTTGCTTTGTAAAAAATTGAATACCTTGGAATAAGCGCATCACATATCACATCAGCAAACATAGTATTGTCCAGTTTATTTCAACTCTATATTTATATATTTTTTTGCCTGTTCATTCTCTACTCACTTCATTTCTCTCCATTTTTGTTTTTTAAAATCAAAAAGACCTGGAGCGTTGCCAATCCACACTGTGTCTCGTCGACATTGTTCCCGTTGTTCACAGTCGTGTGTATATCTTTTGCCTCTAGCCTCAACTATGATTTTTTTTGTTTTCGTTATTTTTTTTTGTTTTTA
Organism: Microplitis deprimator; assembly: GCA_964016945.1. NCBI lineage: Eukaryota > Metazoa > Arthropoda > Insecta > Hymenoptera > Braconidae > Microplitis > Microplitis deprimator. The sequence goes on along the minus strand of OZ024710.1, from coordinate 20,982,259 downwards.
TTTTTTTCATTATTCCAAACATTCCCAGCACACGCGAAAATCTAAAAGAATGATTATTCCAAGCTTTCACAAAAAAAATCCTTTCCTCACAATGACACTGAAAGAGACGACTTGCTTTTCTCTGTTTTAATTTTTTTTTCTCAGGTATACACATTTTCTTTTTGCCTGGCATCACCTCAAGTTTCTCATGGTGAGTCAAAATGCAAACTCAAGAATATAGTTTGCCCTCAAGGTACAAGCAAGCTTTGGAAATAGCGTTGGTTGCATTTTGAAATAGGATTTAATCAACCACTATCAGGGCAAAATGCCATGAGACTTATCGATTTTGCCAACGTCATCATGTCCCTTGTCTTAGTTTCTTTATTTTTTTTTTGTTTTCATTATTAAAGATCTGGAAGGCAGAGAGTACTGCAGGATAAAGAGAAAACAAAGAATGAATGAATACAACCACGCGGATTATGTCTTCAGAAAATACTTCAAACAATACCGTACTCGTGGTATTAAATTGTGTTGTTAATTATAAATAAAGTTAAGAGTAAGGGCAAGCGGTTTTCAAAACTGATATCCTCTTTATTTAAACATCGTTTTCATTCTGCCATAACTTTATTCCTGTCCTTTCATTATTTAATGTAAATGTAAGGTTTCAAAATTCGTCAGATCGTTAGTCGTGGAATTCTAACTCAAGAATTTATCTAACCCTTGAAACCGTAGATAGAGACCCTTCTAATTTGACAATTGATTTCTCATCGGTTCCCGGGTCAAAAATAAAACTTGGTTTAGACTTGGTCGTCTTAAATCGTAACTAAGTAAGACGGCCAAGTCTAAACCAAGTTTTATTTTTGACCAGGGTTCTCTTAAAAATTTAAGTTATTCACTCAAAGTCACTCTAAACTCCTCTAAAACTACTATATTTTTCAATACTCATTACACATCACAAAAAACTTACTAAAACTTTACCAAGCTTTTCTGTTAAATTGGCAAATCCATATAAATAAGTACGCGAGTCTATATTAAAAGTTTGATGGAATCCTAACAACTCACTATTCCATGGTTTGTCTATGAGCAAGCGTATGATGCAGTTCACTTGATTCAATGACGTAAATAATGAACACAGATATCAAGGGACAACCTCGTTCAGATTGCATGCACGATCACAACTACCATAATTCGTGTTCCAATGTCTCATTTACTCTGTGCTATATATCTCACTTTCACGATTCTCGAGCCAGCATCTCTGAACTGTCAGGTATATGACAAGAGATTCAGTTTAATAGACAGTGAGATAACCGTCAAGTGTAAGTAGACGTATGCTTGCATTATCATATCAACAGACAAAGCATACCATCAATTATGTCTACATATATACAATATGCATGTATACTTTGTTTTATATAATATATAGCTCTTTGTAATCTTTCTATTAAATATTTTTTTCTCCAAAAGTAATGGTAATGTTTAATGACAATGAAACAAGTAAGTATATGTATAAGAGCACTTTGCTAGCAATTGTTAACATAAAGCTATATTTATGTGGATAAAGACACTTGAGATATGATGGCGGTGTGATGGCAAATATATATGCTTACAAATTTATGTATGTATGAACAGTATATAGTTAGGTCAAGAGTTGGAATTCTCAACTATTTTACCTGTATATCATCAAGTTTGTGGACACGTATGCTTATAGGATACTATTATGTACATTACACTAGACTCTCGCACTCAACGGATCATTTCTGAATAATGCATGTTAGATTGTATTGGTAAGGGGATTGGATAAGGACACAGTTGGATTGCGAATGGATGGACTTCAGACGACATAACGGAAGAGAAGAGAGATCAGAGAGTAGAGACAGCAACTCCTAACTCTCATTGACACCCTCATACACTCTACGGTCTCGTTCTCACTGCCAGGCTTCATCTCCAGATCTACCCCTCTGTATACGCGTTGTCACGCATTGTAATGAACCTCACGAAGCTTTGTCTAACTTCCAACGGTACTTGGGACCAACAATAGTACACGGTGCAGAAGTACATAAGACTTGATATTTCACGTGGGTTATAGTTCCCATAATCATATTGCTTGGAAAATTAGTAGAACCCTACTGGATATAATATTATGGAGAAGAGATAGGACTGGAATAGATGAATATGAAAACAATAAGTGAGTGAGATATAAACTAATGACTGCAATTTGGTTTGTAGTAATTTTCATTAATGCCGATTGCTTGAGTCTTTGATAAAGTATTATTATTGTTGTAATTATAACATTATTCAGAACTTTGAAGATTTTCCGGTATAACTGATGTTCTGTTTCTATGCAACGGTGATGAGAGTACTCGATATTAAATTATGGAGAATGTCACCTCGTTATCTCAAACCTGGACAGATAAGTAAGCTTAATTACTATTAAACTTTACTGGATTCGGTGCTTTGATTAAAATATATTCTGTACAATCAAATGCGAAATTTATCCAGGAAATAATAAATCATATAATTTACTTGGGTCAGTTATTAATCAGCTGCGATATAAATTTTTTTAAATAATTTATTACAGCAATGATAATATATTCTGAAAATTTATTAGGTTTAGCCCTTGAATAACACACTGTCAGTAAAATGACTTATGTGCCATCTGATATTTTCACCTCAGCGTGAAAAAACGACCAATACTCCAAGAATTTCCAAAAATTCTTGTTCAATAAATTCTAAAATATATTCCTTATCTTTACAAAGAATCCTCAAATCTAATCATATTGGATTTTATTAGAAAAGAATACTTTTCCGCTATTATTTCATCAACGGTTTCTCTTGAACGAATAAACTGATTTTGATAGCTGAGGTGACATTCCACGCGGCTCATAAAGTTTAAGAGCTGATTAGGTTATGGAATCAATTCATCGAGTACACTACGAGTTATCCGAAAAAAACATTTTTGAAGAAATTTTATTTTTGAAATATCTCCGAATGTACCCTATCGATTATGCTCAATTACTCAAAAATTGTTAGAATTAATGAGCCGCTTCAAACGCGACTTCAAAAAGCCAAATCGGTCCATCCGTTCAAAAGTTACAAAATATTTACATTCATACGTATGTACATACACACATACGTACACTCGGACATCATCTTGAAATTATTCAGAATAGCTTCTTAGAACCTCAAAACGTCAAGATCTGTTAGAAATTTGATTCTTGAAAATCGAACCGAAACCAATAATTTTACCTATTTTTGAAAATTTCCTATTTTCTTAGAAGGAAGTTAAAAAACATATAATATTAAAGAGAGATATTATCTTAGTTTACAATCATAATACAAGAAGATAGAGTATGAGAATTAAAGACGAAAAAACAAAACAATATAGTTTGAGGATGATATTAACATTTGGCACTGTGCCTAGAAATGCGCACTGAAAATTACCAATATACTAACCAATCATTTCACTTAAATCTAGTATATTATACTTCACATCCAGACAACTACATATACCATATGCTGAACTGATTCTACTACAACCTTCATACAGTGTGTTACTCGAAAAAGCTCTCTTTTTTCACCTACAATGTATCTACAGATTCACGGGGTGCTTTTATTGCGTCATCATTTACTATCCCAGACGTGCAATGGACCGCAAGATTACCGATTTGTCAATTAACCAATTTATTTATTACGACGTTTCTGCTCTTTTTAGGTCAAAGTTAATAATGTTCTACATTGCGGTATATAGAATAATGAATTAAGTAATCATGAGATCACTAATTTTGATCTAAGAATCTAATAAAATCTTTTACAATCGTAAGTTATAATTTGCAAGTAATTGGAATTTATATTCAGGACTAAAAAATAACTATGTTTTATATAATTCATGTCCAAATAATACATCGTTAAATTTCTAAAGTCAGCCTTAAAAAAATTTATGTTTTAATACATTCCTTTCCGATTGATCGAAAATGTGATTATATTTTATTCATCGCATGACTGATTTTCGCACCTTACCATATCGGCAAAGCAAACCCTAAACGGCCGTTTACCGCTTGGTGGTTAATAATTTGTCAAAAAGCAACTTCATTGTCCGTCAAACGCAATGTTCGTAGCTTCCCGTACAAAGACTTGCCTAGCTCACTCTCTATGCAATTTACTATTAAAATACAACTCTGTATATTAATTCATTGGATTCTACACTAATCTATTACCTCTCTCTTTTCAGACGCTAATTCGAATTTAGCTACTTTATTAATATGACCCAAATTAGTAGACTGCACGTGTATTTAAAAAATTAGCAGACACATGTGTAAATCAGTACAACGTTAGTTAAATTTTATAACTTTATTTGTCGCTATTAATATTAATTGATATGACATTAGGCCAAAGTTGACATTTGTTTTATTCAGTTAACTTTTGTTAATGAAATGGCATTAAACAAATTATTAATTTCTATAAAGTATTAATCTTTTTGGATAATATTGAAGTGAATTATTTTTATAACTCCGACTGCATGACGCTGACTTTAGAAATAAAACGACGTTTTTCTTCATGCATTAAAGCTAACAATAGGTTATGTAATGAATTCATTACATAACCTATTGTATACATCTAGTGACATTGAGTATTACACTCTCATGTGTTGGCAATACTCGCTTTGCTCGTGCGACATAACCAAATATAATGCCGATTCCACAAAATGTATAAGATACTATTATAAATAATAAAATTATCGAGTGATTATTATCTTTCGTGAATACTCATAAAAGATACAAAACTTCATTTTTCACATCTTATTTGATATATCCAATAAAATCAACATTCAAATCACGTATGTGATATGCAATGAAATGATTTTAATATACATTAACCTCACTGTGTCGAAGCAATTTTAAGTGAACATGACTTGACACTCAGTGGTCACTCAGGGGGATCTACGGTGGCCACAACGTTTCATAAAATGTGAAGGGATGAGTAATGTAAGCATCATGCTCATTGCGGACGTTAAAATATGCGGTTTACCAAAATAATTATTCATTTAAATAAAAAATAGTTTTTTTTTGTTTTCATTGAAAAAAGCTCTAAATAAATTAAATTTATCTTCACAAGATATTTTTTTCTTCTTTTGTTATTTTATTATATTATTTTCTGTGTACAGACATATAGCGGGGAATCCGTTCATCAAACGCGATCAACGAAGCAGCAAATATTCCGGTAAGAGGGTTCTCTTCCGCACAACGCCGCATCCGGCTTCTGATTTTTCAAAGGAAAAATTCTATGTTGAATCTAAGGTGAAACGGCTAAAGAGACTATGAAGAAAGTTCTCTCGATGCTTTCCATAACTTTCAGGATGAGAATATGTAAAATTCATGTATATATATATATATATATATATATATATATATATATATATATATATATGATACAACGGATTCCTTGCACTACTGCAGTTTAGTAAGAATGGACGATCATTGAGAAAACCTGATATTGGTTTCTTGAAGCTTTTATAGTCGTTTTATGTCATGACGCTCTTTCCTCTTTAGCCTTTGGGCATTTGAATCAAAGGCAATGGTCAAAGAGAGAAAATATATATATATAATAATGTATCTCATCGTCACGAAGGATTTCCGGACTAACTATACTACTGCTTCTATTACGCTATTGGACTTCTTAAACCGTTCAACTGGAAGTCTTGTTAAACTCAAGTTTATGGATCTTAAGAGAAACTATCTTGGTATATTCAATATCAGTCACTCTTCCACTCCACGAACTGAATCTATAATTATAACATACTAATTAAAACTTAATAGCTGTATTTTAATTTTCGGTTAGATACAACAGAAGTAGACAGTTAAAATATTTCATTTATTACGAAAAATGAAAAATTTTTCATTCTCGAAACAGAAAAACTTTCATTAAATGAAAGAAAAAAATTTTTTAAAAAATCGTTTTAGTCCAATTTTCAAGTTCATTTTTTCAATAGGTCTCACACACTTTCTATTATTTTAATGTCATAAGCCCTGTAAACTTATCAGATACAAATTTACGAGATTTTCTTGTTCGTATTTGACGAAAAAAAATTAGTTGAACGGAAAAAGTGAAGAACTTCATGAAACAGACTAATAATTTGGCTAAATTTCAACGCTTATAGTTAAATTCAAATATAATTCACGGTTTTTTTTCTGCATATGCGAGGATGGTCCCGCAGTAGCTTCCGGCATCGTACGCTCAGAGAATAGAATAGAGTAGATTATTCCTCTAGGGTAGTCAAGTGGAGGCAATTTTCGGTCGCAGACACAATCGACGGTTGAACGTTTGGCCGCAACTTTTGAATTCACAAAAGCTACTCACGAGAGTGATTTCAATGATTCTCTCTCGCCTCTACTTCCTTCATTTATAACCCTCTTTCGAATCCACTCAGTCTTTGTCTATACAATGTAATTTTATTTTTATTATTACTAATATTTTTTTTTTATAGAAATTTGACTTTCATTAACCTTATTTCTCCCAGTGGACACAAAATAAAATTCGTTATACTTTTGCTAAACGCGCTTAGAATACATGAGTTAATTAAAAAGCCGTGAAAATTTATCCTGAGATTAGTTTTGTATGCAAATGCTATTGGTCTCGCTCGTTTTATACTGTCCTGACTTTTTTCTCACTATTATATTCTTTATATTAACAATACAATATATTTAGAAATAAATTACATAATAATAGACGAATCTACTAATGTTGAGCTGATACTTTTATATGATTTACTTATTAAACCATAGGTATAGCCAAACTTGGGTAATCCTACCTTGGCCCAGGTCTGGGTTGCCATCGGCCATTTCACTTCTAGACGAAATATATAATACATGTTATTTTCGAAAATTTCATATACTTTTATAAGTATTTTATACTAAGAAGGTAAATAATTAGAGCAGTATACTCCAAACAGCCAAAATTAAGTTCTATAAGCTATAGATTTACTATTAAAATAAATAATACCATTATTCACACCCTTTGAATTATATATAATTTGAAGCGAATTTCCTTTCAAAATCTCTAAAATTGATGTAGCTGAGTTTATATAAATTTATAAATAATCCATGAGAGTTTCCTACTCGTTTGAGTTTGTGTAAGATTTACGTACATAATTATATAAAATACTCAATTCTACTGTATAATTCAAAGTAAGTTGCAGTACACAGCTAACATCAAAAATTTAGCATCAAATAATTAATTAATAGTTTGAAAATAAAGAAGCGTTGCAAAGCTGAGATAAATACAAAAAAAAAAACTCAATTTCATAAGCATTTAATTTTGTACAAGAAATTGAAAAACTAAACAATAACAAGTAAAATACTGATGGTCTTAAAAAAAATAATGTTTGGGTTTCTCCGGTCGAATGGAACAAAAGAACAAATCGTAAAAAATTTGAAGTTAACAAAAACCCTACGCAATCACATATCCAGCTTAGGATACGAAAAAAAAAGGTTTTTGGAGACAGTCTAGCATTGGATAGAAAGAGTAAAAGAATGTAAGGGAGCAAGAAGGTAATCTTAAGGCTTGCGAATTGCAAAGATACTGACAGTACGGGCCGGGGGGGGGGGGGTGAACTGTGCAATTTGTCTTGTTGACCTGGGTATTCCGCTCTTACTTTCTTTCCCTCTCACAGTAACCCCGAAGGATCCTGTGATGAACGGTTTAGGTCTGTGTTTATCGTCTAAGTTAAATTAGCCAAAAACCATCAGCAACGTACTATGGACGAATTCACACACAGTTCAGCAAAGCAAGTTTTACCTCACTTTCGTGTTTTGCCATTATCTAAAAAAAATCCTTACTTAGCTTATTACTTTTAAACCTAAACTTTATTGAAGTTCATATATTTAAGATCGATTTGTCTAATAAATTTGAAGAAACAAACATGTAAATAAAAAATGAAACGTTTTATAGATAAAATAATACCCGGAAAAAAATCATCAGACCTGATCATGCATGATCATGCCTGAATATTTTCTAGCTATAAGCATGCATGATCATGCTTGGCCAGGCATGATTATGCTTTCTCATGCATGATCACGCATGCTCATGGCTGGAAAATATTTAGGCATGATCGTATAACTGTAAGAAGTGTAAAGAAGAGCTATCATGAGAAAACTTAAACATCGGTCCATATTATTTGCAGTGCATTAAAGTTGTTAGTTGAACTTTTAATGCATCAATTATCGGTTGTATGCGTTCTACATTTTTCGTTTTAGATTTAAAAAGTATTTTTATAGCTATTAAAAATTGACAATCATAAATTTTCAGGACTATATGTAAGAAGTTCGAAATTTGTGTGTGTTTTTAAATCTTCATGAGGTTCAGAGAAATTATTTTATACTTTTTAGTCTGTTTTAATAATGTGGCATATTAAAAATTTTTTTTTCATTTCGATTATTATTGAGTAGAGGATCTAAATAGATCGTCACTATTATCCGTATAATCAGATATAAATAAAAGTATAAAATTATTTTCATTTCGTGTGTTATCAAACAATAGCTCTCCTGTTAGCACTCTGTCAGAGAGTATTAAACAAAGTAAAATATACGTGATAATATGGCGATAAAAACTCAGAGTACGTATGAGAACATTTCAGCAATGATATCTCCACGGAGGGTGATTTCTACAGTCAATTGGTGTACGATCTCAAGAGGTAGGAAGAATTCTATACAGTATGAAATAAGGTGGTAAAAGAACAAGGGAATTCTCGGTATTTTATTCGAGGATGTAAGTTGTAGATAGGCGAGCCACGTAACAGGCGCAGCAGAGAGGGTGAACTGTTGGATCCTTTTGAACGATAAGGATACAACCAAGTGGTCATTTAAACGGAAAGAGCTCGTTTTGATTCTCCCAAAGTCTGAGAACCCCAGTTTTCTTAAACACGTTGCTCGGAATAACCATCAAATATGTTTTTTTTTTTGGTCTTTTTTTCTTATTTGCTTGGTACAGTTATATATTTTCCCCTTTTTTCTTTACCTTCATCTGTTGTTTCTAACACAATCGTCTTCTGCAAGCAGCGTAAATAAATATTTGATTCATCAAATAAATAAAACTTATCGTGCCAATATATCAGACAATAAATTCTGAGATTTTTTTTATTTTAAAAACTAAAATCTGGAAATATGAGTTTATAAATATAGATACAGGTGCAGGATTTAACCAAGTATGTATGTAAAATGAAAAATTTTAAATTTATTGCTCGAGCACTAAAATTACCATTAATAGTGTATGGTGAAACGAAAATCGAAATTTCTATACGGAGAGAAAAGAAGCTATACATCAATGAAAAAATACTGTCTTATTATCAATTTCTATTAGATCTGTTTAGAAAATCATAAAATATGATAATTTTTATGGAAAATTGGTATAAAGTAATAGGTACGCAAAAAAAATTATAGAGTAGCATAATGATTTTTGAAGTCTGATTTTTAATAACCAACAAATATAAAAAACGCTATGCTATGAAAGTAATATCAAAATAAATCTTGAAATTTAATAAATTGGGAGTAAAGTTTTGATAAACGATTGCTATTAATTAAAATGTAAATAAAAATTATTATGTGTTTCATGTTATAGTTTTTCAATGATGGAAATATAAATTTTTCATAATTTTGTATCAAAAATTCAAGTCAGCATAAAAATATTTATTTTAAACAGTATTAAATTCGAAATAAATCCATTATATTTTAAACTCTTTTGTAAAAATTTTTCTACAAAAAAATGGTTTTTTTGTTTTATATGATATAAATTTTATAATTTTTGATCACACAAAAATTAATAAGAACTAAAAATGATAATTACCACAATAGAATAACAACATCTACAGATTTTGCCACATTTATATTTACTTCAATTTTTATTATTATTGTCTGGGTATAAATTTTCGATATAAAATATACATCTAATTTTTCATAAAATTAAAATCCATGCGGTTTTCCTCAATCACAGTTTTAGAAAAATTGTTGTCGAATGTCCAATTTGAATTCACTTGTAAACCAAACTACCAATATGCACATCCAGCTGTCTTATTGGTTACTATCTGAACCAATTTACGCCTTCAAAAATAATGGTAAATGAAAATTGAAGAATCGCTCCTCGATAATTGTTTATGACTTCTTGAAATTATTCTTCCAAAGAGCACGAAAACATTACTGTGATCGCTATTCTTATTGACATGATAATAAGTATTTAATAATTGATAGATTAAACTATCAAAATCGTGACCAGGAAAACGGTTACTGTTTTGTTATACAAATGATAAGCGTAAAAATAAATAAATAATATAACCAAGCTTTCAAACTTGCCTTGAAACAATCAAGTGTAATAAGTTGAGCCGAATCCGTATCATATAAAGAGAAGAATTTTATCAAAAGTTGATAAGTAATTATTTTTGGTGCGTCAGTCTCCATTAACATACGTGAATATAAACTTGGTGAGATACATAAATACGTTGTATTCAATGGCAGAATTTGTTTAGGAGTACTTATTCAAGCCTAAAACGGTTTTCAAAATGAAACTATCTAGTTTTTTAATAATTTCGATTGTCTCGACAATTCTGCCATCGAAGAGTGAACCTGAAGTAAGTATAAATATTTTGAAAATGCAAAATTTGATTGCTATGTTAAAATATTAATGGTTTATAATTAAGGCATGTATATCGAAAAATTCGTTTTGGGATTGGATAACAAACAGAAATAAAAAAATTACTACTACTAGTCCTACTGTCATAAAAACAACTGCTACTCCAGAAAATTTTCCTCTGATGGCTCTATTAGTGGATGACGAAACTACTACAGCTTCTACTAGTAAGTTTTTTACTAAATGTTATTAAAAATTTATCTCATAGATAAACATAATAAATTTACAGATATCTTAAATTTTTATGTCTTAAACATTTATAATGACAGTACAGTATCTTTAAGGGTCGATGAACTGAAGATGATCGCACCTGTTACGTTCCCGTAATATTAATCGGTTAAATTAAATTAATTATTTTTTTTATAAATTAATTTTATCTGATGTAACGAAAATCAGTTACGATAAGAGTCGCCGTAGCTCGCGGGTAGTCAAAATAGGTGACGATGAAAGAGACCCGGGTCACGACGATTCTCTCACAGGAAACCTGAGATGTAGCGCCAAGATTTTGTCAAGTCTGTTGCAAATTATTACATTTTTGATAACGACAAAACAGTCAGTCTTACGAGAGAGCTCATGCTCAGTCTATAGTCAGCATTAGCGATACCTACCAGTGTAGTTATCTAAGATATTCATATAATCATTCAATGATTAATATTTCTACTTTAAACGAGTACTATTCGATCAGTTTTCATAAATTTTCAGTACTTGCAATTATTAAAGAAAATGATTCACAATATGGTACACAGAACAATATTTTGTACAGTTCAAATTGTATTACTATTTATCCTAAATTATTTTATTGTTCTCTCCAATATAGTAATCACTGATGATGAAATGCAGGCTATTCTGGATATTTCAACCAGCATTAATCAATTTTCCTTTGAATTACATGAGGTAATCAAGTGGTTTAATAAACAAAGGACATAAATCGATAAAATAAATAGATTCGTGGCAATAATTATATGATTTACGCAAGTATATATTATTTGTCAAAAAAGGTTATTGCGCAAAATACAAATGGAAGTTTCATCTCATCGCCATTAAGTGCAGCAATGGTACTTATGATGGCAGCTTATGGTGCACGGGATGAAAATGCCAAAGAAATTAATTCAGTGTTACATATCGATACTAATAATATTAGGTACAAAATAGGCATAAATTCTTTGATTAAAATATTTGACGTAAGTTATTAAATGAAACGAAATATTACTATAACATCTAACTTTTTATATCTAATATTCTAATATCCAGTATTAATTTGCTCAGTTAATTGACTCATCAGAAGTTCAATTGATACATAAAATATATGCTGCAGAAAATATAGAAATCGACCCACATTTTATGAATTTGATAAGTACAACATTTGAATCATCAGTAGAGAATGTTGATTTTCTAAGTTCTACCAATACTTCGACGAAAATAAATAATTGGTGGGCAGAACAAACTCATCATCGTATTACAAATATCATACAGTCTGGTAAGTTTTTCTAAAAAGTAAAAATACAATGTGACATTCAACGCAGTTTCTTAATAACTGACGTCCAAAGAAAAACTTTTATCAATTAGCTCAACAATTTGAATTTTATTTGAAAAAAAAACACTTTTTCGCAATTATTTCGACAACGGTTCCTCTTGAACTAATGAACCGATTTTTATGGTTAAGGTAGCATTCGACGCGGCTTGTTAAGTTTTAGAGCTAAGTAGACATTGAGCTTTTTCACGGCAGAATAATATTTTAAGATGAGAAGAGAAAGGAACACAAGACGGAAAACCAACTCTTGTGACCTTGATCTTAATCTCAATATTACACCATCGTCCATCTGACGGCATCAAATTCAATCCACATTACTCCGAAAATTTGTTACATTACATCGAATTTACGAAATAATATTTCAGCAGGTATGCTTGTACTCATCAATGCGTTAGTTTTTACGGGAGTTTGGGATTCAATCTTTGAGAAAAGCAATACTCGCTTAAAGCCTTTCCATCTTAATGATATAAATTCCAAAGAAGTACTAATGATGAATCAACTTTTTCAAACACCATATGGTGTTCTTCCTGACATTGATGCAACATTTGTTACATTAGAATACGAGGTATAATAAGATTTCTTTTAAATTAATTTGATTATAAACTTTATTATTATTTTTTTTTATTTCTAATCGTTAAAAGAATTATAATGTTGATGATTTAATGAGAATGATTATCATTCTACCAAAAAAAGTCAATGGACTTGATACTGTTGAAAAAAAAATACATAAATTACAACTCGCTGAGCTTAACGGTAAATTACATCAAGTGGATTTGTCACTGCCAAAATTCAGAATTAACAGTACAATAAATTTAGAAGACATGCTTACTAAATTAGGAATGAAAATTGCGTTCCAAGAAGTCGCTGATTTTTCCGGTATCTCAAAACTAAGTTCCGGGCTAAAAATAGATAACGTAACTCAACAAGTAATGATCGACGTAAACGAAGAATGTACCGAAACTGCAGCTATTATTAGTAAGAAATGATATAATATCTTGACATGGATCTCTACAATTATGCTACGATAATAATTATTAATTTAAATGTAATGAAATTATTTTTACAGAATCAACTTACAGCCACAGAAAGAAACGCAGCTCTCCATCGTTAGAAAAAGTTTCGTTTTATGCTGATCATCCATTTCTCATTCTTATTGCAAGCAATGACACTGTTCTTTTTACTGGCCGTGTTGTCGATATTTAATTGTAAGTAATTGGACATTGTTATAAAACAAAAATTTTATTTTTTGATTAATAATTATTAATCGAATTAGATTTTATTTTTATATTGTATTATAATTTAATAATATATTTAACGATTAATTATTTATTATTATAATTATTTTAGATTTATTATAATATAAAAACATTTATTGCACACCTCGAGTACGAAAGCGCTGAGGGTTAATTACTAGCGGTACTTCCTCATCGGTAATCTCACTCACACAAAAACATTTCTCAACACTTTATTTTTATATAGTGAAACGTGACAACACCATAAAGTTTTAATAGTTGGTATTCGCTCTGAGTGAAGCCATGGTAAGGGAAATTAAATCGACTGAAGCGTTCGCAGTGGTTACTTTTGGAGTTATGGGAGGCTATTGTTACTAAAATTGTAAGCAAGCACACGTGAAAGTATTCATTTTGTTATTATTTAAGTATTTATTTTTCATTTTGATTTTTTCCTTAGTACCATTTTTTGACTTTGATATGAATTTCAAACAACTTAACCTAAATGTTTACTGCATTCGTTTTATTTTTTATCATTATACTTTCTTGTTGTTGATTCGTTCAACTAAAAAACAAAACTGCAATACTATAAAACTGTCACATATTTTTACAACTTTTTTTTTACTATTATTAATAATATTTATTTGTTTTTATGTTTCTTGCTATTGACATACGTATAAAAACATACTCTGACAGCCTCCCGTAGTTCATATTTTGTCTGGCGCTGCAGTCACACTCATAGCGAATAGAATAATTCTTAGATAATTCTATCATGAGATCAATTGCAATAATCCGACTTCTAAAGAAATTTACCTCATAAAAGTAATATTAATATATTTTTACATTCATAGACATCAATTTTATTTTACTAACATTACTCATAAAGTTGGAAGACATAAAAAGTGCGAAATAAAGAAAAGTCAAAGATGAAGTAAAAGAAGAGAAGTAGTGAAAAAAAAAAAAAAAAAAATCGTAAAAGAGTAATTTTATCCGCGAAAAAGATGGAGTACAGTATATACAGTAATATCTAACTGTCATGGGTGGAAAATCCAGAAAAGCTACGGCCTCTGGCCATGAGAAACGACGTGATCTTCACAGTCCATTGTCACGACGTCCGGTGCAGGTATGAGATAAAAGCACCTCTCATACTTTCCGTTTGTAGACGACAAGCTAAAGTACTCTACGTCTTTTTTCGATTGACAAAAGGTGTGTCTAAATTCTTATGCACTACGTACCTTAGAATATTCGTTGTTACAAAAAAATAGTGAGAAACTGTTATACAGACTAAACACCTTGAAAAAATAATTATTTTAATTGCGTACTCGATTACTAGGATTTTTTGTGTTCAAAAAAAAATTTATAAAATTTGAAAATTGTATAAAATATATGCTCTTGAATTCCCATTGAAAAATAATTTTGTATAATTATATATAATTGGCCAGATCTGTTGGCCAATACATCTCATAATACTTTTGAAATGTATTTAATTATAAAAAAAAAAAAAAAAAAATCTTTTTTTTCTGACAGTCTAATGTATGCATTTATACAAATATATTTTTCAGTCTCTTTTTCTTTTATCTATTATCAATGATGGAATACACCAGAGTTTAAGTAAATAACTTCCACGAACTATCGATCGACACACTTTCCGCACAAGTTTCTCAAGTTACGTGTACAGGAATAAATGGGATGAGAAATTCTTGCGTAAGCTTTAAACTTTATAAGTACAAGAGATTATAATGTCATCTCAACAAGCTAAACAGGGTCAAGTTAAATTAAAAGAATGATTCTGAGGATCATCCTTGGTGATTACGCATACACGGAGAAAAATTTTCAGTAACAATCACACATTTCATGGGAATAGTCCTTATATCATATGAGAACAGGTTTTTTTGATATTTCGATTATAGGAACAGTACCCATACAAATTATGGTAATCATTCCTATCTACATGGGTTTCATGTCCATACAATATTGAATTGTTTTCTATCGAATTATGGTAATAGTTCTTATATCACTATAGTAATTTTTCCTGTAATAGTATGGTAATCATTCCCATAATATTATGGCAATTGTTTCTATACTACTATTGACAGGGAGTTCAATGAAACGACATCTGTCGACCGCATTAAATCATGATCAAAAAGCGTTTAGAAAATGATGTTTTTTTTGTTATTGATGTTTAGGTCATTTGCGTGAGTTCGCCTTGGTTTCGGCTTAACTGGTCTTACTTAGTCACGATTTAAGACGACCAAGTCTAAACCAAGTTTTATTTTTGACCAGGGTTCTTATACTGATGTGGGTATTTTTCTAATATTACACAGTGATTTTTACTATGTAACATAGGGATAACTCCTATGTTAACGTAGTGAAACTTCCTGTGTTAACATTGGAAAAACACCTGTGTGAAAACAGGAACGATTGTTATTTTTCTTTCTCTGTGTACTATTATAGTAACTACTACCATGTTATTGTGATAACGATACTATTATGAGATAATGATACGATTATGGGAATTATTACCATAATATATGGTAACGTTTACCATAGTTGTATAGACACGGTTGCCATAATATTGTGGAAATATTTCACATATATTATAGTAATGTATCCCATGATATATAGAGTTTATTCTTATATGCACATAAGAACCGTTCCAATGTGGATTTAGTACTATCGGCCTCTAGAAGCTATTCCTAAAAGTATGATAATCATTACCAGAACTGCATTACCACACGAAACAGTAGCTATTACCATGATAATGAATACTGTTCCGATAGTTATGAAATTTTTTACTAGATATTGTGAGCTTGTAACCCATAATTCCAAGCAATTATTACCATAGCGATATGGGATGATATTTCATAAACGTACTAAGAATGGTTACCATAATTTCTTTCTCTATGTATAGATGAAATATTCGAAAAAATGAGGTAACTACAAGATATAAAAAAAAGTTACCGTACGAATAACTGTGGAAAAAGGTACTTTTTTTTTTTCTTGTAATTTAAACTGATCCACGCGCCTAGCTTGAGGTTTCCGTACAACTCGTCGCCTATTTTGGCTTGCCAAAAGAGTTGCTAATGACTCGCTAACGAGATACGTGCACTCGAAATGCTTTTTACAAAAGTGTAAGTAGGAAATATAGAATAAAAAAGCAAAAATAAAAAAAAATGAAGAGAAACTTCTAACAAAAAAAAAAGATAAGAGGATAGAGTAGAATTTTAGTAGAGTGAGAATCCCAGACTCTTGAGACCTTTCCTGTTAGTTGCTTCTTAAATATTCTACTCTGTTTTCCGTGTTGGCGCGCTTCGCCTACCTCGTTATATCTGAGTAATGCTACGTTCTTTTGTCTTTTCTTCGAAAGAACAAGTTAAAACAGAGGAAATAGTACAGAAATAAGAATATGAAATTATTTCCACCTACCAATATCTTCTCTATTCTTATAAAAATTTATAACTTTTGAAATAACTTTTTTGTTAATCTTTTCAATAGTGCCATTGGAATTCCCTTCAAGCATTATTGATCAACTCATTATTCGATACGCTTCGCAAGTTACTAAGTTTTCCATTAATAGACGACAATGCATCAACATAAAAGCCAATGGAAAATGCAATTCATGATAAATGAATAGCCAACTTAATTTAACTATTCCAACTTGCCTTGATAAGACGCATTACTTAAAACCATATATTTAAGATTATAATAGTCAATACATTGTAATTAATTAAACAATTTAATAATTAGTAAATTCAATTACATAGATTGTTGATCAATTTAAATGAATAAGTTAATGGGTGTTAGAGAATTAATGATATGTTAATTAATTTTGAGCATGAAGGGTAAATGTGTACGTGATGGATAATGAGCGGATGAGTCGTAGGTGAAAGGGTTGACGTAAACTCCAGATCGATTGATGCAGTATGGTATGTGTGGAACTCTCGCTTACACCAAACGATATGTCAGCGCATGGAGACCATCGGTCGCACAGAATTATGGTGGCTCCGTAGCACGTCACCGTTTATGGGATTAATGGATACGTGAGCAATGTATTGAGCATGTGATCAAATGGTTTACGTTATCTATGACGGATGACTCTGTATCGTCTACTTTTTTTTGTTTAAATAAAATATTTTATCAAAAATATATATTCTTTATGTTACACATGGAGATGAAAACGTGTACTGTAACTATAAGAGTATGGAGTTCATAACTACATAATTTTATTAAAATACTTTTTATTAGTTTTATTTCAATGTGTGATGAGTAGAGCCAGGATTTTTGCTTTGATTCAAAAATAACAATAATTAATGGTATCATATTTTCTATGTTACGGCGAAAATATTGGTCGTATAAAAAAATGTTTCAAACAAAACTTGTAGGAAATTTAAGTTTATAAAAAAAATGTCTCTTATAATTTTTTCATATGACTAATAATAAAGCCGTAATTTAAAAATTAACATTTCATAATTATCAAAAATTTGAATCATTCATTATGAATCTTAATTTTGAAATTGCGGTGAAAATATTGGTCGTATAAAAAAATTTTTCAAACAAAAGTTGTAGGAAATTCAAATTCCTAGAAAAAATGTCTCTTATGATTTTTTTATACGACCAATATTTTCATCGTAATTCCAAAACTAAGATTTTCATAATTATCAAAAATTTGAATGATTCTTTATGATTCTTAATTTTGGAATTACGATGAAAATATTGGTCGTGTAAAAAAATCATACGAGACATTTTTTTATAAAATTTAATTGCCTAAAACTTTTGTTTGAAACTTTTTTTCATAAGACTACTGTTTCCGACCTAATATCAAATATTTGAACCATTCATTTCGAAATTGGTAAAAATCTTGTCCCTAGTGATGAGCTAATAAATGTACCTAGCCCAACTTTTTTCAGATAAAATTCTCTAAATGTAAATGTTAATTTTAAAACAAAATAATTTACCAAATTTGTTCTTGTGGGCGGGAATCATTGCATGCCAATTATATTTTCTATAAATTTTGAAATTTATAGAAAATATAAATTATTGATAATAAAATGAATATTAATTAATTGTTAACCAAATTAGCTTAGCTCCTTATGTTCACTAATAAATTATTAATATTTGAAACAAGAAGTTTATGTATCATTATTCTTTTTATTGTATCCATTTATTGAACATGTTATATCTCGAAAAACTTGAAAAGTTTATCCGATAACAAGAAAATAAATTCATTGATTTGTGTATCAGTTGTTTGAAATTTTCAAGTGAACAGATGATACCGAAAGCTTTTCCGTGTCACAAAAAATCATGACTGTAAAGCCAAAGTTACAAGAAACTCCCACGAAAAAAAAACTATGAATTTTAAGGAAAAAAATAAAGCAAAAGACATACTAGAGTTGCTTTTGGTACAAGTGTGCGCAAGCTCTCTAAAGCTTCCCATTAAAATGCTAGCGACCAGGAAAGTTTGCAAAATTTATTGGCCAATCTTGCCTAGGAATATTTACGAGCCACCGTACAGTATAGGGAGCAAGAGGAAAAGTCACTTTATTTCAAACTAACCATCCCAGAAGCTATGTAATAAATACTCTATACTTGACCTCATGAAAATTTCTCAACGTTTACCTGGGTCTAGAGTAATTTAGAAACCACGTCATTCAGCACTATTCAACAATCTCATTCGTTTCAATCGAATTAATCCAATTTATGAAGTTTAATTGTGAAAATTGAACATTCATCTAACAAATAAATTTGATAAATATATAAACATATTTTTGAATAAATTTAACATATAATACTATCAAACACTACACATTGAAATTTTTTTGTGCACATCTATTATGCAATAATCTAAATAACACTATAGCAATACTCCGCTCTGTTTTTTTCAACACATGCATATACAGTATTTTTAGCAAATAAATTTACAAGTTAACGTGCAATAGTTTTTCCCAACAAAATGTTCGGTTCGATGAGTTTCGCAAGAGCGAGAGAGAGAAACTTCACTCAAAGGGATGAGAAACGATTCAAGCTGAGGCAATAACGTTATGGCTTCAGGGTGAAAATATACATATATATGATCTTGTGTAGCTATTTTCCACACTCAATAGAAATCATAGAGAACCTACAAGAGCAAGAGCAAGAGCAAGAGCAATCATGACAGTAATAAGACTTGATAAAAACCAATGCATCGATGAGTAAATGGAAGAGAGTAAAATTGAAAATTTTCCAACAAGGATTCTATCGAAAGATTAATTCAAACTTTTCATGACTTAGTCATGATACTTGAAGCGAACAGAAAATTTTTCGTCAGCAGTAGATTTCAACGATTTTTTGCAAAAAATTAAAAATTTTCCATGTACCCTGAGGAAAAATTGGGCACAATTTTTCTACCGGTTAAGTCTGAGCTTACTCCCCATACTTTTTTGCCCATGGCATTGTTAATACCTCCATCTCGTCTTTAACCCCCTTAAAAATCACCCACTCGTAACCTTTGCTGCGATCGATGTAATCGTTTTTTGCATAGGTAATATCAAGCGTCTGATCCGGTGAGTTATTTTCACATGAAATCGAGCCGCTTCAACGATAAACATAAATTGCATCCTCCAACAAACTTTCTCTTACCCTCATATTCTACTTTGCCAACTTCTTTAGTATCTTACTTCATATCTGCTGCTATCCATGTGTATTAGATTATTTAAAATAGAAATTTTACTTTAAGTTGATAGCACAAAATTATTAAGGCTATTAAAATTGATCTTATAGCTGTTCTAGAATTCAATTAGAATAATTTTTTGTTAGGAGTTGTAATTACCCAATATTCAGTTTGAGCCCGAAAGATAGTTACGTTTCTTTTTATTACGTCACAATGGCCGGGATTGTAGACATCTCTATTGCGTTTTGACAAATAATTTTTTACCAGTCGGTAAACGGCCATTTAGGGTTCGGATTTTAGGCATGATAAAACGTGAATAGCGCACGCATGAGTTCAATACATAAGGCCTAGCTAAGGGAGATTTCGAATAGAATCGAAAATATTGCATTTAATTATCGAAATGTATCATAAATCTTTATTTCAATACATTAGCCATAAAATATAATCAAGTAATGGTAATTTATACTACAAACAAACAAAAAATTAAACTTTTACAAAAACCATACGAATAGGCCTTATTTTACTACGGTAGGGTAATAAGGCCTACGGGTTAAACAAACTGAAATAGTTTAATTATACTGAATAAAATTGGTATTAGAGATGAACCATCACTCAAATTTAGCAACAATACTTTTTTAAAGACAGAAGACTAGATTGTTTTGTTCAACAGCACTTAAAACTATCAGTATCCTTTTTAAGAGTCAGAAGACTAGATTGTTTTTTATAATTTCTTCTGCGCTACGACATGATATGACGGATGATGAAATATAGAAGACAGGGAACGTGGTATCGGGACTTTGTAAACTTGTCGTAACATCTCTATGCAAGACCCTTCTACTAGAGTAGCCTTTAGCGGAGGCGGTTATTTTAAATACCATTTCTGTCACTTAGACCTTATTACCCGACAGACCTTATTAGCCGCGGGTACCTTATAATTACCCTAATAATTAAACGATTATTTGATATCAATAATTTTAGATATTTTCATAATTTTAAATAATCAAAGTAAAAAAAAAAAATATTCAAAAACATCATCATTAACAGCAAAAGAAAAAAAAAAGCAACCAAATAATAGACAGCTATTTGCATTCCATTTTCATCCGTCATTTTCAATCAACAAAAGAACAGATAAAATGAATTTAGCATCTGCAATACGTCTTTTCTCCAAGTTTTTTTTTACAATTTTTTTTTTCACCACATTAAAAATAAAAAAATGGTAGAAACTAAATTTTATGAAAATGGATTGTTTTTATAATATAGAGAAGTGAATTAATATTAGAGGAAATGAAAAAAGTTTGACAGGAATAAAATATGAGTATAGAAACCGAGAAAAAAAACTGATAACTATATGCATCAATTATATACAAAATTTTTAAAGTTAAGAGTTTTTATTAGACGGTCTGTTAACTCAGTCTGATCCCCGGAAGCTGCCTGCATTGCTTTTCTACGTGACTCATCAGTACATTATTTTAACAGTTGAGAATTAGAATATGAGGTAAAAAGGAAGTAACTCAGCAACTAACGGATACAGAAGTTCGATAACAAAGTTCAAAAACTCAACTGCCATAAGCCCATCGACTAAATGTGAATTATCTTGTGACCATGAAATATGGTGTAACTTTTAAGCCACATCCCAAAAACGACTTAGCTGATGTAATTAAAACACATTAAAATTAGTGAGTCCAATTATAATTTATAATTTGTCTGCTACACTGAGAGAAAAATTATTTCTATTTGCAACCCCTCATATGTTATTTTCACGGGTATGTATTAGTATTTTTTTTTTATAATTAATATTTTCCGAAACTCCCCTTTAAGGTGAAATTCATTCCGAACCTTGGTCAAAAATAAAACTTGGTTTAGACTTAGTCACGATTTAAGACGACCAAGTATAAACCAAGTTTTATTTTTGACCCGGGAAGGAATTAAATAAATGAAAAATCATCCACTCCGCGATAACCCATTCGAAGTGAACTTCGCTCCAAGAAGGGGGGGATTAAATAAAAAATCCACTCCGTGTTCACTTCGGATTCACTCCTCGTTCACTCCGAAAATTTTTTGTATGGAACGATTGCCATAATAACGTAGGAATTATTACCATAATCTTATAGGAACAATTCCGATATCGTATAGGAATGAAACCCACATAGATAGGGATGGTTATCATAATTAATATGAGTGCCATTTCTGTAATTGATATTTCAAGAAAACCTATTACCATACGGAATTGGGAACCATTGCCATAATATACTGTAATTGTTACTGTATACTTCTTTCCGTATATAAGATTAGATAGGAAAATTTTAATTTAATTCCATCGGAGTGAAATTCACTCTGAAGAAGTATTTCGTAAAATATTAGTTATAAAAAAAACTCCGCGGAATTATATTTTACACTGTAAAAAATCGTTAGTGAGTCCGGAGTGAGTAGGGATTTTTCAAAGTACTCGATATATTTTCAATGGGAATTGAAAATTCTTTGATGGTTACTTTACATTTAGAATAGACTAGACTGAAAAAAGAGAGAAAGAGTGAAAAGAAGAGGTGGAAAAGTGAAATAGAGAATGGGTAGCTGTGGTTTTCCATGATGGCTACTCCATGAAATATTCATTCCGCTTGAGGCACTTCGTCATAGCCTTTGAACGGTTACGCAGCGTCGGTTGCAAGCCACTAGATGACGGTTGTGTCCCGCCAGACGAATAAATTATTTATTTACTCTTTTTTCTCTTTTCATATTTCCATACATGATATCATATACTAATTTTATACTGTCAAGTAATCAATCATATCGAATAAACCTAATCATAATATAGATTAAAATAATCAATTGAATTAAGTAATAAGAAATTATTTTTTATTTATATTTCAAGTTCACATATGATAAACTCTTCTCTATTTTTCATATCTGTCAATCATATATACAGCTCTTCGAAAGTTCAGTGATGTCATTCAGTATTAGTAGATTTATCAATTAGATGTTAATTTATTAATTAAACAACTGTCAATACAAGCAATGATAAAATTTCAAGGCTAATATGTATTTAATTTTAAAGAATACATTGTTTCCAGTGGCGAAATTTTTTATAATTTTAGCGAAGTTAAAAATCAAAGATTAAAGCAATTTCTCTCATGAGTTTATATGACTCATTTATTTTCATTATTATTTTATCTTCAAAGATTTAAAAAACTAATTATATGAATGTTAATATACGTTGTCACATATAGGGTTAATACTCTGTGACTTACATTATAATTATTATTAATTATTTATTAATTTTTAAATAAATTTAATTAATTAAATAAATGGGTTTATTGTCATTTCTTTAATCTATAGCAATATTTATTTCCATAACCTTTCTTTTCTAATTCTGTAAATTAATGAGTGTAAGGATTTGAGTGTAGTGCTGATATGAGTCTTGCGGTAGCGCTAAAACTCGGTTTAAGTGTATGACTTAAACGAGTTTAAGTGTATTGCTTAAAAATATTGCGTTGAGACTTATATTTTGTATAAGTATATTCGCAATAACAAGTATTGTAATATCACTAAAATTTATAAGTGTGGTACTTATACTTTTTTTCAGTGTACGAATTTAATATTGTAAATTTTAGTGGAATTTTCTATCCGTGTGGATAACACCGCGAAGAAGCAAGACTACATTGGGGTACCCTATCCAAAAATTCCCATAGAATCCACTCAACTGCGACAAAAACCGCACAGAATCCTATAGACTGTACTGGTTTCTATGCGGTTTTTGTCGCAGTTGATTGGATTCTATGGGAATTTTTGCATAGGGTAAGTTCATTTTTACCCTGTTTTTTGCACAGTGTAAATTAAGTATAATTATATAGACTTTAAACTTTTTTTTTTAGTTAAAAATTTTTAGTCAACTCTTTTCCATACTATACTATAAAATCTTACGTTATTTCTTCCCTTTTTTTATTTCAACCCAAGTTGTGTTTTCTCAAAATTTTTTTATATTTTAAATGATCTATTTTTTAAATTATAAATTCTTGTTCGATCACTATTTAAATGTAATAATCATCTATTATTTAAATATTTTTTATATAAACATCACTTAATTTTATGAAAAAAAAAAAAAAACTAATTATACGAATTGTTTACATCACAACTGAATATTTATTTAAAATCATAGTATATTCAAGTTATTCAAAACACGTGACACTTGGTGTTGTTTCGATCGGTTCCCCGTAACAGTCATTAGTATAAGATATATACACTGAATAAGTATAAATAGTACTGTACTTGGAAGTTGAGAATTAGACACATAGCCTAGATAGCTAGTAAACGGTTCACTTAGCCAGTAAGCGCTGACTTATCAGTAAATATCATTGTTCGTGATAGCATACAGAATTATCAATAGAATATCTGTTTCATATATAAGTGCTGTCGTTTGTTTTTGAGTTTTTAAATATAATAATTATTTTGAGAAATTTGAACCAATTTATATAGAGAAATTTTTAAACTAATCAAAGTATCTACTAAGCAATGGAAGGCTCTTTTGTAATTTTAAATTTATTGGTTCAATTGATCATTTCCATTATTACTGCAGAATGTAATAATCAAGATTATTGGACCAAACGTGCCGCGCTTATAACTGAAGAAGAAAAAAACTCACTTGGTGGTAATTTGTCACTCGATCCGAGAGAACGTTTAGCGAACGATTTATTATTAACATTAAAAAGGAAAGAAATCGATGAAGGTATGTAAACAAAATAAATAATTATTTATGTATATAATTTCATCCGAAGTAATCTAATAAGTATTATTTTTAATTTAAAAAATAATTTTATTAAATATACATAAATAGTGTCATAACGTAGATAGAGCAAATAAACATCATATTCGAAAAAAATAATAAATGTTTTCATAATTGTAATATAAATATTTACAAACCATAATTTAAATTGTGTAGTCAAGAAAATTTTTCTATTAAAATTCAAAAATTTTTAAAAAATATTTTTGATGCACTTTATTTTAATGTGTAGTTAATACTGTAAACTGTACTCTTGAAACTGTCAATTCCATAATCATGTAAATAATCGATAAATGATTATGTCAATAGATTAATGTCACTGATCCGATTTTTTTTTTTTTAATATTTATTCTACATAACAATTGCAGTGAAGAAATCTGGAATGCAATTTTCAACTTTCTTTAAGTATTTTATTACTTATCATATTTGCTCTGACCTTATCTTTAATAGAGATAATACAAGTGAAAATATATTAGTAAATACTGATATTCTAATACTTTTTTTTTTTTTTTTTTTTTTTTTCAACTACTCTTGCTATTAAAATATAATTTTTTTTATGACTAATATGTTCGGATTCGTCAAAAATTAAAAATGTCAAATTTAAAAAAAATGTTGTTTACAATCATTGTTTTCTTCTTAAAAACGTATACTGTAAAAAGAGCGGTGTTAAAAGTGGACTCATTTTAACTCCGCCCGGTGTAAAAATGAAATTACACAAAAAATGTCAGTTCTTTATGAAAATTAATAAAAAATATCATTTATTAACAAGTATAGTGATCGAGTAAGTAAAAATATTCACAAAGTAAAATATTTTCACACCGGTCTAGAATATTTACACCGGCGGCGGCGTTATTTTAACACTGGGGAATTTTTTTCAACACCGGTACAGAATAATTACTCTTATATTGAATAGTAAAAAGAAAACTTTTGCTGAAAGTTATTTAAGCCCCAAGAAAAAAATCTTAAACCCGGTTTCTAGTTATATTGGTCCAAGTTTTTCTCTCAAACAAACTTTAAACCTAAAATAAAAAACGAATCTCTATATACATTACTTTATTATATAGCAATTTACGTTTTTATTTTTTGAAAATTTATATTTGTTAAAGAGAAAAATGTGAACAAAGTTTTCCTTTATTTTGCAAGTACGATAAAGATAGCCATGTTCGCTCACTCGAGAATGATAAAGAAAAAATACTAGTGCCCTCTTAAAGGGATCAGTAGCTTTATCTACTTGTAATCAAAACTTTAAGCTGGAAAATTTTACTAACAGGAATAAACTGTAATTTTCCCTGAAGACTTGTACAAGAAAAAAATAAAA
Source organism: Microplitis deprimator (assembly GCA_964016945.1). Classification (NCBI taxonomy): domain Eukaryota; kingdom Metazoa; phylum Arthropoda; class Insecta; order Hymenoptera; family Braconidae; genus Microplitis; species Microplitis deprimator. The sequence goes on along the minus strand of OZ024710.1, from coordinate 20,956,111 downwards.
ACATGTACCATATCGGAATAAATATTGGCATTTAAACAATCGAATGCATTATAAATTATAATTTTGATTTACTTTTATGGATATACAATTTTTATAGCGTTTCATAAAGTGAATGTTTAATTGAAATACTAGACTGTTTTTTTTTAAATAAGTATTTAATGAAATCTTTAATCTTATATTTGTATATTTTAAAAATTATTTTTTAGCATTTGAAGGTCGGGCTAAATTTTTTCCAGCAAAAAATTTTATTGAAGTACGAAATGAGATCAATAAATCAAAATTATTCGATATTATAAAAAAAATGCCTAAAGGTGCAGTACTTCATGCGCATGATACAGCTATAGTTTCAGAAGATTGGTTATACCACAATGTAACATATCGGGATAATTTATATATTTGCAATCAAGCTGAAAAATTACAATTGAAATTTTTTAATACTCCCACAAACGATTGTGATTGGCAGTTACTTAAAGAACTTCGTAAAAATGAAACTTTTGCAACTGAAATAAATTTACGAATTCGTAAAGAATTTTCAATGATGACTAATAATCCAGATATTATGTATCCTGATGTAAATTCTGCATGGAATAAATTCATGGATATATTTATTCTAATAACACCAATGTTAACATACAGACCAGTTTATGAAGATCATTTTTATCAGGGACTTAAAGAATTATATGAAGACAATATTCTATATTTAGAATTACGCTCAACTTTACCACCGCTTTATGAATTGAATGGGACTCAATACAGTCCAATTGACGTTGTTAGAATTTATAAAGAAGTTACTGAAAGGTACATATCATTCGATATATTTTAACAAAATTTCATCATGTATTCATTTTACTCTGTACTATATATCATGCCCATTCTGGGTAAACCTCGTAACTACTTTTTTTTCATAGTTAAAATTGTGAGTGAAAAACATTCTTTAGTACTGCTATTGCGTAAAAAAAGCTTCAAATTTTAATAATTATCACAGAATGTTCGAGAGACTTTTGAATTCTAATATTTCCATTAACGCACGTGTAACAGAATAGATGTTTCCATCGATTTCTGAAAAAATTATAATTTTGCAGTTACAAGATTTACTCAGAAAGGGGACGATATGTTAATAACAATAAAACTAATTTTAATAACTAACCAAACTTAAAGTTGTATCTGAAAAGATATAAAAATAATATGATCTTCATTTTATTACCCGCCGGTACCTTAGTTGTAAAAATGATGTGCAACAAGGGCTGAAATAAGATTTTTTTCTGACTAAGGTGAATTTGGTTGACATCAACCGAAGTCAAAAATTATTTTTTCTTCTGTGTCATACACTATATTTTTCATGACTACCTGTATTGATGCCAAAATTTCATTGTCAGCAGTCAGCCAGAAACAAGACAATTTAAAGCTAATGGGGGGAGGAGGAAGACTATTAACGTATGTGTAAATTGTGAACTGTAACTCACAATTGAAAAAAAAAAAAAAAAAAACGGGCAACATATATATTGTTGTTTTATTTATGTTTATTAATTTTTATTAAATTTAATAGCAGGGATAGAATAATAACTCATGAGAATAAAATAAGTAAGCTAAATTAACTAACAAAACACTTGACAAAGTAATTGGGCTGACATAAACATTTAATTAAGCTTATAACAGATCGAAACATGATAGTTTTTGCCTTGTGATTTAAGGGATTCCCAATTTACTCATTCGCTAATAGTTGCTCGTGGCATTAGCTTGCAATTAACTTGTTTTAACTGACTATAGAAATTCTAAAACTTTAAGTTCCAATGAAAGTGTATAAAGGAAAAATTTTTTTAATTAAAAAATTTGTTTTTTTTTTTGACTAATCTATACAAGAAATTCATTAGAACAATGCTATTAGTTAATACCAAAGATAAGATTATATTTGACACTTGTAATTAATTTTTGTTATTAATGAGTTTTTATTCATTTGCTTTGAGAGTACACAAAAGTTTTTTTTTTTTTTTTTGTTATTTCTTTATGCTATCTCTAAATAAATACTTAATATTAAGTAATTGAATGATCATTAATTAAAGCACTACCATAGTCACAAACAGCATTTATTAATCATTTTTTTCCTTTGTTAATAATACTGTAATAAAATAACAATAAAAATCAAACGACTATTGATAAAACTTTGTTTTTTATTTTTTAGATTTATCAAAGATTACCCAGATTTCATTGGTGTAAAAATAATATTTGCACCACTAAGAATAATGTCTGTATCAGACTTGGATGAGTATATTAACATAACAATTGAAATAAAAAGAACTTATCCAAATTTTTTTGCTGGGTTCGATCTGGTCGGCCAAGAAGACAAAGGAAACCCACTAAATTTATATGTAGAAAAACTTCAACGTTTGACCAATGAAGTAAATTTCTTTTTCCATGCCGGTGAAACAGATTGGTTTGGTTTAAAATCAGATAAAAATTTATTGGACGCTGTATTATTAAATACTACACGAATTGGACATGGTTATGCACTTTTGAAGCATCCACAAGTTTTAAAAATAATAATGGAAAAAAAAATAGCTATTGAAATTTGTCCTATTTCAAATCAAGTATTAGGATTGGTAAGAGATCTCCGGAATCATCCAGCAAGTATTCTCTTCGCAGAAGGATTTCCCGTTGTTATTTCAAATGACGATCCAGGTTTGTGGGGCTCAAAAGCACTCAGTTATGATTTTTATGAAGCCTTTGTCGGAATGATGTCAAGGGATGCAGATATCAGAGCATTAAAACAACTAGCTATTAATTCTATAATTTATAGTACTATGAGTAATAGTCAAAAAAAAACAGCCCACGAAATTTGGACAAGAAAATGGTACGAATTTCTTGATAAAATAAGTTATTCAAATTATTAACTAAATTTTAATAACATTGATAAGAATAGAATACAATTTTTATAATACTGTCTTAGAATGTATGTTTTTTTTTAAATAAAATTATTTTTATTAAAACATCGAAAAACAAAGTTTATATTTATTGTTTTATGAAAAAGTTTTTCATGATACTAGTATCGAAACTTCAAATTTAAGCGTCTGTACAGCCAATCGAAACGAGTTAATTTCAGCTCAATGCGACGGACAAACAAATAGCAAATGCGTAAGTTGCGTATGCCATCAGTCAGTGGACAGAAACAAATTTGTTGGGTCTTTTGGGAAGTTAATGTTTCTGCCGCTGAAAGCCAGTGTCTCTCGACTTTAGCTCTAAGACTTTACTACTAGACTGCTAGTGATGTCAACCCTCGCCTAAAGTACAGGAAGCCAACTTCACCCTGGTCTGAAATCATCTTATTTAATCCCTTGTTACACAATATACTATTAAGTTACTTTTAACCCTATGTTGTCATTCTTTTATTATTTAACTGACATAAAAATAAGATTAAGAAAAGAATAATATCTGCTATGCAAATAAAAAAAAAAATTTCATTTATGTTCAGATAATTTTAATGAGATTTCGTAGAAGTCTTGACAAGTAAAGTAAAAACGAAAAAAACTAAAAAAAAAAAAACGGTAAGAAAAGAATGATGTATATATATAAAGTAAAAAGAGTAGAGAGCTAAAAAGAAAACCGGTGAGAAAAGATATAAAGTAGAATTACTGCACTCTGGCAATCTGCTATCTACGGATGCTTATTCACCAAGCACAAGAAAAACGAAGGGCTAATGACTAAAAAAAAACTTCGAATTAAAATAACAATCGTGGTAGAAGCTCTTTCTTTTTAACGCAAACAAAAAGATTGTCCTTTTCATAAAAAAATATACACAGCTTATTATCCAATAGCTTTTTAAAACTTTAATTTTCATTCTATTGATGTATAAATATTTTATACAAATTTATATTATTATTCTATTTATATAGCAATTAGAGTTGAATAAGTGAACACAAAAAAAAATTTAACGTTCATTGAATACAACGTTATCGTTGTTCGTTTTCATACTTATAATAAGAATAAGAAAAAATTTTATTTGTTATACTTTATTTAAGCTTTCGAATACTTTACTAGAGTAAATTATTTGTAGTTTAACGCAATTTCTAATGCTTCTATCCTAAAAAATTTAATTAATTCTAAGATTACACTTGAACATGTTTTATACTTGCTTCATTAATCATTTTTTTTTTTTTTTACTTGTTTACCATTCTAATATTATTTAAAATCTTATTCGTCTTTGCATTTATGACTCATTTCCTACAAGTAATTAAAATTCCAACGTAAATTAAAATTATAATCTCTTATCTTATCATTTATGTAAGTTACTTTTCTATAACATAATTGATTTATGATAAATAACACTCTTACTTTAGGTGAATACGATTTACCGTATGAAATAAAGTGTTTTAAAGTTAATTGTAAATGAAATCTAAAAAAAAAAAAAATCATGGAATTTTGTTTGAGACTACAGTTATTAAAACATGAATGTCAATAGACTTGATAGGGTCTAATAATAGTAAAAATAAATGTACCTGGGAAAAAATATTTTAAATTTAACAAAATCGGATTAGATCAATATAGCTCTTATTTTTTTTAATTTTAGATCTACACTATAAAAAATTTGGCGGAAATTAGAAATTAATTTTTGATTTAAATTCACTCGAAATAATTCCTACGACATTATGGAGTTTAATAAGATTTTATGAAAAAATTTTTTCATGGGTCTATCAATCGAAGTTTTGAAGCTTAAAAAGAAAATTACTCCACGTATTTGCAGGATGCGCGACGAAAACGATATCTGTCGAATGCACTAAATCAAACTCTTGTTACGTCATAATCAGGTTAAAATATATTTTTTGTGACAGACACTTGAAATGTACGACATTTAGTGCCTATAACCGGCAGCTAAAAATATAAGATAACATACAGCTGGTAAAAAAATACCTAATCGTTCTAGTAGTGACGTCATCACCGGATCAAAAAATATTTTTTGGTTACATGTAGTTCCCTACATAGAGCTACATAATGAAAAAATTAATTCTCTGTGAATTTGAAATATTTCTTCCTGAGTATATGCATAAAAACAAATTTTCATCATTAAAATCATGAAATAAGGTACCTGCGGGTAATAAGGCCTAAGTGACAGAAATGATATTTAAAATAACCGCCTCCGCTAAAGGCTACTCTAGTAGAAGGGTCTTGCATACAGATGTTACAAAAAGTTTATAGAGTCCCGATACCACGTTCCCTGTCTTCTATATTTCATTATCCGTCATATCATGTCGTAACGCAGAAGAAATTATAAAAAACAATCTAGTCTTCTGACTCTTAAAAAAGATACTGATGGTTTTAAGTGTTGTTGAACAAAACAATCTAGTCTTCTGTCTTTGAAAAAGTATTGTTGCTAAATGTAAGTGATGATTCATCTCTGATACCAATATTATTAAGTATAATTAAACTATTCCAGTTTGTTTAACCCGTAGGCCTTATTACCCTACCATAGTAAAATAAGGCCTATTTGTATGGTTTTTGGAAAAGTTTAATTTTTTATTTGTTTGTAGTATAAATTACCATTACTTGATTATATTTTATGGCTAATGTATTGAAATAAAGATTAATGATACATTTCGATAATTAAATGCAATACTTTCGATTCTATTCAAAATATCCCTTAACTAGGCCTTATTACCCGCCGGTACCTTATAAAATAAAAAGTTAAATTTGAAAAAATAAATGTAAAAACTCATCACTTCTTCATTTATAAACTTAATAAGATGCTCTAGAGAATAGTAGACCATCAAAATATGCAATAAAATAAATTAAAATACAATTGAACATGTAAGAGAGAATTGATGAATACGAGAGTTTAATAATTGAATATCCGAGGCAATGAGATTAAATATGAAATTTAGGGCTGACTATGAAATATATAACGGGCGTTGATAAATATACAACAAGTAGAGAGTGTGAATTGGCCCGTAAGCGATATCAACCCTCTATGGTACTCTTACACTCTTAAACATACACTCAGTACACTATATATAATACAGACTATATAGATGAAGTACCCAAAGCGTTATCGGAATTATTGGATTTTGACTTCCTTTGTAAGCTTGTCTGAAAATGCTAGATGGGATAAATGTGGCGGTGGTTGTCAGAAAAGTAGGAATTCCCTAGGGTTGTGCTGTCGTAGCTCGCGGCGCTGAGACAGAAGGATACCTCGAGCCGCACGTGGTGGATGAACGAGTCTCCGTGGCGGACAGAACAAAAAAACAAGAAGAAAAAGTAAATAAAGAGGAGAGAAAAAAAAAGAAAAATAAAACACACAAGGATAGATCTCAACTGCCAGACAGCAGAAACAACACTGTGGATCATAGAAAACCGTTTTGAATAATTTATCCAAGCACACGTGAAATGCATTCAAGTTTTTTTTCCATTTAAGTTTTTTTTTTACTTTCTTGCTAAATAGAAGCTGCACCATATGGTTTTATAAATATTTTTTTTTAATTTATGAAAACAAGTAATATTACATAAAAATAATGATAAGATTTTTATAATAATGCAAAATAAAACAGGGGAGACTTTAAACTTTAAGAAAATAATAACCTGCTTATATATACATATCTAAGTTTTATGCATTTATTACTATGTATATATCAATGATATATTATATACTTACATTGAGTTATTAAAGAAAAATACAACATGTAGAAGATTGAGTATACAAGATTATATTTTTTCATGATAAGGTAAAAGCACCAATTATTGACAGGGGTCCAATTATTGACACCCTATTTTATTCTGACATATTTAATTACCTACTATATTAATAACAATCGTATACATTTTTAAACAATCTTTATAATTAAAAAATTGAAAAAAAAATTATTGTTAATGAAAAATATCAAATATTTATTTAAAAAAAAAAATTAAATTTATTCGTGTCAAAACTTCTTCCAAAAATTATTGATGTATATCCTATAATTTTATGTAATTATTACTACATGGAAAAAAATGAACTATATAAATTAAGAACGACAAGTAACATGACGATAAAGTGAACAGTAAATACTATCATTCTAAATAGTAACGTTTTCATTTATGATTAAGCGTGAATAATTACAGGATTAAGTATAAAAATTTATTGTCTATGCAAGAAAAATTACTATTTGAACTTTAAAAATCATTACTGATACATAGAAAATTGACGACACGTATTATGAAATTTATTGTTTGAAACATTAAAATTCCCCATATTAACACCCGGGTTCCGGGTTATAATTTCAAACACTAATTCTTAAAGTTTATTTTTTTTCGTGTATAACGATATTGAATGATACATCTGATAAACGTATACTGGAATGGGTTTCCATAATTTTTTCTTTGTGTAACATCTCTGTTTTTTCTAATCACACTTCATTGTACATACTAATATAAGATAATAAAATTCTGTAAAAATACCTAAATTTTAAATGGATTAAAATTTAACGATCAATGCAATAAAATAAAATTGTAAATTGATAGTTCGTTTTGGTGGTGATCGTTATTTGATACCGATATATTCGGAAAGTGCTTCAATACGAATAAAGAGTCTATTGGCCTATTGGCACGAGTGGAAGCTTGAGCGCGAAACCAACTAGCGTAACAAGCGATAAAAACGGATTTTCTCTTATTAAACCCTTTCAACTTTCATTTGCACCCACTCGAGAATACCTCGACCCACTCGCTTGGGCAATCGTTATTTAGTTCATTTTATCTCAGATAAAACTACTACAAGCATAAAGTTTTTTAGTATTAGTATAGTCGGTATAATGAATTAAATCATATTTTATCTTCGTCAAAAAATTTTTTTCCGATTTAACAATACAATGATATTTTATTGGACAGTAAAAAAATTTTAACTAAAAAAATAAAAAACAAAACAAAAAAAGGTTAAAATGTTCATGCGTGACTGATTTTTTCTCCTGTACGTTATAACTCTTGACGCCGATTGCTTTATTGGAATACGCGATGCGAATCGGATGCATGAGGCACCTACTCGATTACGTCTGGGATATTGTCAAGGGAAAACGTGCGCATAAAAGTATTACAGGTATATTTTTATTTATTTAAATTTTTTTTTCTTGCAAATGTCATTTTTCTTATTTCCTCTTCATAAAAACGTCGGATACAAGTATTGGAATAAATTTTTCTAAAATTCATAACACAATGTCGAAAATTGAATTTTTGTATATCGATAATAACAATTCTCGACATCTCTATACTGTACAAATTGCTACTATTTCCACCTATCGGAAAAATTTTAAGTAATATCTGACAACAAGGATTTTTCAATTATATTAATCATTACCATATCGCGTTACTGATGCCATAAGGGCGTATCCCGAAAAAATTCCCTTGAAAAGGCATAAGGGCGTATAAAAAATTTTTTTCCGGGATCAACGTAGTTATGCCTGAAACGGGCAGAAATGCAAAAAAAAAAAATTTTTTCGTCATTTCTACGCGTTTTAAGTAAAAATACGTTGTTTCCCGAAAAAAAAATTTTTTGGTACGCCCTTATGGCATTTGTAACGCGATATTATAAATAAATTTGATGATGAAGAATTAAGCCGATCAATTAATGAATGAATAATGCAATATTTCATCAAAAATGATGATAGTTATAATTTTTTTCGAAAATGACTCGGGTTGTTTTTTTCATCTATAAAAAAATTATTGTTAACAAGAATAATTTGAATAGTTAAAAAAAAAATCCGAACGAAAAATTAAATAATTAAATTGTGCATTTCATTATTAGAAAAAGTAAGCTATGATAAAATCAACATAAATTTTTGTTCAACATAAAAGTTTCTTATCTAAATATAAAACAATAACCGTTTATTACAATTGTTTAATTCATAATATTTTAATATTTACATAACTACTCTGTATAAATACATTTATATGAGTAATCATCGATAAAATAGTCAAATAAAAAAATGAGATAAAACTATTCGACTGATATATAGTAAAAGAAATGTCACCTTTGGGTTTAACAATAGCATATAAAAGGTTAATGTTAAGATTTTTACACTCTATACTTTCTTGTTATCATTTTATACATTCGTTTTGTAAATCTTCTGGATCATAAGTAGAAAAGCTACCCGTGGGAACAATTGCACTTTTATCTAAACGACAAAACTTACATAGACTAGTGGAGTTTCAAAAGTAGATATTTTATTTATTGTATCAATAAATTTAAACTATTATTATAGTCGGTATAACGTTAATAAAATACATAACTGTACCAATAAAGCAAGAATCTGGGCATCGGTTGGCTCTGCGGGCCACCCCTAAAACTTCCCGGGTCAAAAATAAAACTTGATTTAGACTTGGTCGCCTTAAATCGTGACTAAGTAAGACCAGTAAAGTCAAAACCAAGGCAAAATAGCGTGAGTTCGCCTTGGTTTTGACTTTACTGGTCTTACTTAGTCACGATTTAAGGCGACCAAGTCTAAATCAAGTTTTATTTTTGACCAGGGTTGCCGCTGTTTTCAAGGTCTTCAAGCTCGAAAATACTCTTGCATACAATTGTTTTATGAGCTTTTCAAGTTATAACAAGTTACATTTTATGTTAAAGTTTGAAAATGTATGAATCGGATATCATCGATAAACATGCGTTTTTTTTATTTTTATTCCTAATTATATTCAATAAAACAAATGTATTCCGTTAGAAATCAATGTATCATCTAAATAAAGATTAAAAAGAGTTTTGACTCAGATCAAAGCTTCAATACTTAAAATATCCGAGAAAATACTTAAAAACGCCCGGGTCTAAAATAAAACTTGATTCAGGTTCGCTTCACCGTATTTTTTTTTGAAGTTATCGATTTATACCGACGATTTTTCGATCAGATCTTCATTCAAGTATACTTCGATATTTTGTACAGAATACATTTATATTCTTGTCAAATATTTTTCGGTTTTAATGTTTTGTGCGTCAAATTATTCCTACAACCTAATCGGATTCTCTCCTCAAGAACCTCGTCGGTTAACACGACACATTCGGTATTATAGGAAACTGCTTTTGTTTCATTGAAACATATGAAGTTGTCAAACCAAAGTTTCAAGAGTTTCAGTTAAATTTCTAAAAATTGAAAAGTGCTTCAACAAGTTTTTATTTATAAATCAAATACATTCAAACTGTAATTAAAATATATTTGATTATTCAATCAAATGTTAGTTTAATTACGGTTAAACTTAAAAACTTTAACATAAACGCTTAAGCAATTTTTCATAATCGAGTAGAGATTTGAATTCAATAAAAATGATTTTCTTGAGATAAACTAGTTTTCGTTGGTTCAAGCGAATTTGGTTTCACTAAAGAGAAAATTTGTCCAACTCTTAGAAAGTTTGATGTCAGTACCTTATTTTTTACAGTGTATTAAAATTTTTCCATGTGATAAGCGGTGTTAAAAGAAAGTGGCTTGATTGTTGACGTATCAGAAGTCGAATAGTATTTAAAATACAAAAAAATATTTTTTATCATTTCAAAAATTAGTGATATGACAGATTTACCAATTTACGGAGAATTTTGAAGTACATTTGCCCACAGTGACATGTTATAAAATTTATTGTTTGGAATATTAAAATTCTGTAAAATTGACACCCAAGTGCCGGGTAATAATTTCAAACACTAATTTTTAAAGTTTATTTTTTTTCCGTGTATTATTATAAGAATTATAAAAACTACTAAAAATTTAAGTATAAAAATAATATATTGTTTTAAAATTTTAAATAATCATTAAAACAATTTTTTTATGTTATATTAGCAACATACTATCGAATTTTGAAGTATATCATTTAATTTGTGGAAAAACTTAATGTTATTAAATACAACCACGCAATTTATATTCAAATAGTTTAAATATCAAATGTATATCTACAGTATAGTCATGACGGGACTATTACAAAAGCATGAACGGCCTGACATCGCAGTCGAGGGAGTCATAAAGACGACGCCCAGTAATGACGTCAGGTGTTTATACAGTTAGTAAAGGCACAAGGCACAACAAGTGTTAAAAGTCTGCTGCCTGCTCTGTCTTTAAAATAAAAACGAAAACATAAATTTCATATCAATATGGTGCACTCTCCAAAATTTGTATTTTTTATATCCATGCTAACAGCATATTTTTTTTTTGGTAAGATATTATTTTTATTTTTAATAAAAAATTAATTAAGCATGTATGATTACATTCATTGCTCTCCATCTTTATTTCTTAAACCATCACAAAGGTGTGTTTATTTTTTTATTTTTATTTTTATTGGCGCAACTTATAAACAAACTTTCTTATAAATTTTTTTTTTAATCTTTTATAATAAAAATAAATTTAATTATATATATTGTCGGCATGTAATCTATTAATATTTTAATTAAAAAATTTTGTATTTAAAAGTAAATATTTAAAAAAAAATAATAATTCTTTTTAATTGAAATTTATAAAGTTAATAAATTTGAATAATTATTTCAGTATTTTTAAATATATTCAATAAAAATAATCCGAAGTAATTAAATTTATGTAATTTATAGATGGATATAATAATAAAGCCGCGAGCTACAATTATAATTGTATAACATCTATCTCTATGAATTTGTTTAATTCTCAGTTTTTATATAATTTAGTTCCATCAGTTGAAAAAACCAATCAAATAAAATTTATTCAGCACGGACTGTCCACCTCATTAAGAGTCTAAATATTTGTGTTTTAATAATCTAATTATCAATTCTGTGTAATGTTTATTAAATAATTAATTTTGTATTTACTCTATACTTGCAGTGCTAATTATATATACAACGAATTACTTGTTTGATGTCTTTGTTATAATATAAATTTTAACTTTTTTTTTCCGCATAATTATTGTACGTTTGAATTGAAATTTTTTTTAGTTATATCTATTGAATAATTTTATAGAAACGGAAGCTGTTCGTTGTTACCAATGCAGTAGCGATACAGATCCTAAAAAAGAAGATTTGTGCGGTGCTTATGAACACTTTGATAGAAACAAGCATATTCCAATCGATTGCAACGATGAGGACTCCAAAATGCCTGGGTCTTTTTGCGTTAAAGAAGTACGACAAGGTCCTAAGGGATTTATTTGTAAGTCTATTTTTTTATCCATTAACTCCAATAATTACAAAGACAATTTCTTTTGTTTCAAAAATTTTAGAGGTTATTGAAAAAGATTTTCTTAATAGAAAAATAACTTATTTCCATTTATGATCTTGAGGTAAAAGACCTAATCGACACTAATTTAATTATTGTTGTTGAATCGTGTCTATGATATATACTCAATAATTATTAATCTCAGGAATTTAGACGAGTTTGAATAAAAAGAATTAAATCATTAATTATTTGAACGTTTCGTCAATTATATTTTGACTTCAACAGCAAAACTAAATAAACAATTGTACAATTGAAAACAAATAATGGCAATAAATGTAGGAAGATCTTATTTAATTATTTACTTGACTTCTGACAGTATTCTTTAAATTTATAAATATTTTTTTTATCACCTTTGAAATATGAAAAACTTTAAAAACAAATCACGTCTATTTAGTTTATAATACATAAGACTAAAAATAGAAAATTTGATTTAGTGACTTTTTGAAAATTTGACGAAAACTACGAATTCCACAGAAATTATATATAGAATGTCAAAAGTCGACACTATTATGTACTTTAAAAAATCGGGAGTGAATTCGGAGTGAATACAGATTTTATTTCAATCTGAATAGGAAGTTTTTTTTTAGAGGAGTGATTTCGGAGTAACGAGGATTTTATTCCAGTTTAAATCATCTCCGATCCGGAATTTGAATGTTGAAAAACACTTGAGGGGATTAAATAAATTTCACTCTAAGAAGATTTTCTTGGAATTTAATCCGCGCTCACTCCGAAAATTTTTAGTGTATATTTAAATTGTGCAATATTTGGTGAAAATATTTTTTTGTCATAGTACAGCACATTCAATTATTTTGTTATTTTATTATTGTTGAAATTATTAAGTTCTTAAAAATTTATTCCAGGGGATGGAAGATTCAGACAAGTAGTCCGACGATGTGCATCAATTACAGAAACCGGAATCACAGGTGTTTGTCATTGGGGTGTAGACGAAAACGGAGTTTATTGGCAGCGATGTTATTGTTCAGATGATTCGTGTAATGGTGCGACAACTCTATCGTCATCTTTAACAATAGCCATTGTAATATCAACTTTTATTACAATTTACTTTATAAGATAATTTAATAACTTGAATTCAAGTAGACATATATTTCTATAGAAATATATTAATAAAAAAGTAGGATACTCGTAACGATCGATAAAAGTGTTCATAGGATCTTATTACTATATCGTCCATTCTTAAAGGACAATATAAGATTTTAAATATATGAATAAAAAGATGGAAAGACGATTATTAAACTCGCCAAGTATTTCAAAATAATAAAAACTGAAATTGAAAGAGGATATTCCGTCTGTATGAAAAAGTTCAGCGACATGCTTGAATTACTCTTACACGACTGGTTTCAAGCTGACAATAAATCTCTAGGCCATTGAACATTTTAATAATTTATACAATCACTTTTTTTTATTATTATTTTAATCCATTTTACTTTACATTGCTATAATCGTCTTTCTGTCATTACTGAATCTTAAATTTTTAAAATCTTAATATAAGATGTAAATACTAGACTTAATCACTCCGTCCATTACTTAGTAATATTTTATACAATATATTTAAATTGAGATTTACAAATATTAAATCCGTCCATTTTTTTTTCGTCATTGAAATTATAATGATAATTATATTTTTTTGATCAATTTATTATAAATATAATTTTTAGACTTTAGTTTTATTTATATTCTATATAAATAAATTTTTTTATTGTATTTTTATTTTATTTATAATAAATAAAAATTTTAATTACTTGATTACTTATTTATTTGATTTAGCTATCAAAACTATACTAATAGCAGCTCCAAAATAAGTCTAAATTCAATGATGTCAAAATACTTATGATCCACCATTTTTTCTTTATTTTTTAAAATTTAAACTTGATTTTGTTGCGAACTAAGGTTATTTCATCACTATTCTGTAAAACGTTAAATATCATTATAAAATCTAACTTGAAGATTTTTGTGTTTTTTGTTTACTCTTAATAAATGAAATCAATATCTTTGTCAAAATATTTTTGAACGCTACTGTATATATTTCGTTTCTAACCATGTTTACTCACAGCTATTAGTTTATCAATCCGAAATTTCAGTAATACGCGATTAACGTAATATTGCTCGTACATTTATATATAAATATATAAGTATACTAACACGATTTGAATCGCGGATTAAGAATCTCGGATTGAAAAACTGACCTTCAAAAATTGGCTTCAACCTACGTAAAAATGAACAAGGGTCGCCTTCGTCTTAAACTAAGCGTAAGCTAGCGAAAAGTCAGAGAGGTGCTGAAAATTTTCGAAAAATCTACGTTACATTCTGGCTGCCAGGTGGCATTTTTATTTAATTCTATAATTCATAACTGAATGATGAAAATAACTTATACTGTTTCTGTTGTGTATAAGATTTTATAAAATAAAGTATTAGCAATAAAAATAATTTTAATTATTTTTCTTAATTAATAGTATACAATATCTATATAACTATCAACGTATTATTTCTAGTCTTTTATCATATCAAAACAAACTAAATCTTGTGTGATCTCCCCGTCGCCATGACGTAGATCATGTTAATGCCGGAAATTCAGCGGTCGCGAGTTAATTACGTCACGTGAGACTATTAATGTTAGGGTAGAGAGAAGCAACACTGGTATACATGAACAATACCAGGACCATTTAGGCTTCTCCTCATCTATTATATCTTCTCCCCAAGACACCAGTGCATGCTTATAGTGGGTCCTTTTAGTTAACTTGAGACGTTATTATTAAGACCTTTTGGCTATTTTATATACATATACACAACCGACAATTCACAACTTTACCTTTGATTTAAATCACCTTAAACTCATTATTGTTGCATACATATATATATATATATATATCATATGGTACAACATGATACTTCTATTTCTAAGTAGTTGGATTAATTAGATGTTGCATTCTGTGTAAATTGAACCCTAGTTAAATGAACCCGGTTAATACTAAGGATCTTCCAGCTTTCTGTTAAAATACGACCGACCTAAATACAATCTTTCCCCTTGCTTCTCCTTCATTCCATATCCTTATGTACACAATTTAAATATCAAAATTAATTAACTGGAAATTAAGACTATTATTTTAAGTCACTTTTTTATATTTTTAACCATAGTGTAAATTAAGATAAAATCTACTTTATTATGACAACATCATGTTGTATCTACAACTATGTAGAATCAAATAAAACAATATTCAAAATCACACGATTAAATTTCTATTATTATTTCAATGCTTTTTTTATTTTTTAATCATAATTGAATATATGTAAAAATATATATTAAAAAAAAAAAAATAACTGAATCAAAAGATGGATCTACAAAATTTTTTTGACGGTTAATTAAAATGTCTAAAATGATTGAACGCCAAAATTTAATGATATTTAATGTCGAAATAGATTTGAACGCGGTCAACGAATATATACCCAAGGGTCTTTGCTGGTTTACTCGACCATCAACTCAGCGGCAGTAATAAAAGCGGGAATCGAAGAGGATTTTAAGGGATGGGTAAGATAGAAATAGGATGAGAGACCCTGAAGCTGTTCTAGCTGAAGATGAAGATGAGCTATCGCTGGTCTTGGCACGACCCGTTGCACTTAATTTTACGGATAAGAGTATATATTGCTCTATCTACGCTTGTTCTTGTTATTACTTTATAACCCGATTAATTAGTTCGTTGCGGTTCGTACAGAAGGGTTAAGTTATATACATATATATATATATATATATATATATATATATGTATAGTTTAAGGTGCTTAGTTAATACTTTGAAACATTACAAAATTGGTTCATCCTTAACACATTAAACTTTTGATTATTTTATCGGACAATGCAATTTTAATATAATTCATTTGGCAACTTTTTGTTCAAGTAACTTGAATAACGCTAGAAGATAACGCGATAAAAACCTAATTTCAAAAGTACTCTGTAGTATCATTAATATTCAAATACTCATGAGAATTTAAAAAATAAAAAACCTTTTTTTTAAAGTAATAAAGTGAGGAAAAGCCTTTGGAGCTTGCAAGTGAATTAAAATAGCTATTTTCCTGTAAGCTCTAGAGAAAAAAAAATTTTAGTATTAATTTTTTTTTTTTTTTAATAATAATGATTATTAGACATTAATTTTTTTTATGAATGTATATTTGAATTATAATACAATAAAAAAAAAAAAAAAATATTTTAGTGAAATGTAAAGAGAAGTGAATGAGGAATAGATAATGCCAAATCTGGCGAGAGTACTGCAACTAAAAGCTTGCAACAAAACGGACTTATTTTTATGAATGGCACGTTGAATAACACGAGGCGACGGTGCAAATTTATACAACTAACTATCTCTAACTTTATATATTAAAAAAAAAAAATATGTTGATGGATAATGTTCTAATTAAAATTAACCTAAGATAAATATTTATAACAAAAAAAAATATTTGAATAAATAAATTAATAAATTATTGAGGTGATAAAAAAAATATAAAAATTAAATCTGAATGAAAGAGGAATTTATTTGATTCATTAATTGAATTATGAAATTATGAAAAATTTATCTCATCAACAAAGATAAAAAAAGATTATTAAAAGGAATAAGCTAAGATATTCATTTTATTTTTATTACTCAATACCTAAAAATTAAAGTTTTTGTTTTTTTGAAGCACCCTGATATATATGTAAATGTATATATCAGAGCACTGGGGGAAGAGCATAAACGTGGAATATATATTGTACGAGGGAAGTAAAATGTTAGTTTTTAGAATGCAAGCTACATTAAAAAATAGGCGGTAAATTTATAGGACTAAAAAAGGTTTATACTTTAGGGTGAAGGAGCAAGTGTAAGAGAAAGTAGATGATGCTGAAGGGAGTATCGTAAGACAGACATAGGATTGCGTTTTAAGACTCTAAATTGAGATCTCTAGGATTTCTCTAGGATTCAGAGAAGTCTTCTAGAAAAATGGTAGCTCATCAAAGTAAAGAAAGATAATGTCTCTAAAATAAGACGATAAAATTTTAAAATAAATTTTATACAGCATATAAACGCTTTTAACCATCAAAAACCGCGTGTATACTGTAAAAAAATGGTGTAAGCACGCTATCCCAGTGTTATGGTTATCAGTGTTAAATTTATCACCGAACATGATGTTAAAATGTCAAGCAATGTTAAAAAAAAGTGGTTTTATTGTTGAAATATCAGAAGTCAAATTGTATTTGAAATACAAAAAAAAATTTTAATTGTTTTAAAAATTAATGATTCGACAAATTTATCAATTTATGGATAAATCCAAAGAATATTTATTCACAAGGACATATATTAATATCATTGTATAAAATATGGAGAACCTTATTTTTATGATTCAAGTCTCATTGCCAACTAAATCAGCAAAAAAAATGAAATCATCAATGATTAATTTATCATCTTCAAATCAGTTATTACCGTGTGAAAAACAGAAGAAATATAATAATAGTATATTGCATGGTTAGGGTACTAAGATAGTCTTTATGTGGTGAGGGCAATGTTTTCAGCACGAGTCATAGGGTTCGTCATACACGGGTCTCGGCCCACAGACGTGTTCTGAAATTATTGCGCTTGCCGGATAGAGACTATCGGAGTGTCCTACTATGCACTATGTTTTTTAGAACAATTGCCTGATTTACGCGATTAATGACAATCTGCGAAGCGAAGTCTGTAGCTGTTAAGCGAGACAGTGCACCCACAAAATTACAACAAACCATTGACTTTAAAATTCAGAATTCATATTTAACTGATTTAAAATTAACTCGGATGTTTTAATTATTAATTTAAATATTTATTAACAAAATAAGTACAACAACTACGTGGTATAACCCACTCCACATATGATGATTTGAAGTAACCATATTTAATGTACTAGCCGTTCAACATGGATTTTAACAAAAAACTTTAAGTCTTTCACCGAGTTCTTATGATGTTTAATAGATGGAGCTCAGTTGAAAATCTTGAGACAATAATTAATTAGTATAATAAGTAATTTTGTAAATATTTTTCATATTTATGATTCTATTCACTTCATTCATAATGATAGCATTAGAAGTATTATTCATATATTAAAACAAGAATAATTAAATTAAACTTGAATATTTTTTTATTATTGCACATCTAAAGCGCAAAAAACTTGGAGTGTGCTTTACGGACGGTTCAGAGCTCTCGACTATTTTACTGAGTTTAAATCCTTTCCTCACTTTTTATATCACACTAAAGTAGTTAAAAATGTATACCATTTTAAAAGGGATTTATTGAAAAACGTTTTCAACTTAATATTAAATCAATCTATTATTACATTAATTTTTAGAGCCCTCTAAGTAATCAAAATCGGTTGGTAAAATACCGAAATATCACACGGAGAAAAATGGGCTTAAGAAATTTACACGGAGAGAATTTAATTATACTATCTACAATACTAAATTTTTAATTTTAACTATCTGAAATAGTAGTAAAATTTTTTAGTGGTTATAATAATTAGTTTTACCATTGAAAATGATAACAGTTACAATTACCCAGTAAACACATTTATTTTCAACAGATTGAACCGAGCATAGCTTCCCTGATTAAACAACTGAATTCGATCGAATTAAACAGAATTAAATTTTTAATTCTATTTAATTCAGATAATATCTGTTAATTCGGTACCTAACTTAAAAATGAACCGTCTAATTCGGCAGGAAAACCAGAATTTTTCCAAATTAAAACGAATTTAAATAATTATATTCGGTTTAATTCTGATTAATTCGAAAATAATTCTCCAATTTCTGGTTCTGGTTCTGAATAAAACTGAATTAAAACGAATTTGAAATTTTTAAATCGGTTTTATTCTGTTAAATTCAAATTCAAATTTTCAATTCAGTTGAATTCTGTTTTGCAGAATTCGACAGAATATAACAGAATTCAAATTTTAATTCGGTCGAATTCAGTTGTTTAATCAGGGTTAACGACAATAAATTATAGTGGAAACTTTATTTTTTATCGATGCCATGAATAATGAATTGTTTCCAATAACGAAGTGAAAAAGTCTGATCTGAATATCATTACGAGATTTCATTAAAAAAAAAAAAAAAAGTGAGTAAAAATAATAATAGTAATAATAATATTAAAAAAAAAAATAAAATATCATAATAAAAAAAGAAGTAATGATTTTTATTCACACTGGGTATTTATTTCTGAGCTTACGATACGAAGAAAAATACTTGAGCGAAATAGTAAAAGCAGTACACTTTCTTTTCTTTTCAACAGGGTTTCGCTTTAAACCTACCCTTTTCAATCCTTACGACAGTAATTTATGTGATTGAGGAATACTACTAGTACTAGGATTTTCACACAAGATCTCCTGAGATCTCTTCTCTCTTTGCCATCAGTAACAATGAAATCTCCAATAGCGTTTTCTTCTACTGAAAATAATTTAACTTCTATCCTTTTCCACTTATCGACTAAAATAAAACTGTCATTCTTCCTTATACTAATTTACTTCCAAAGACGAAACGTTTATTAGATGTAATAAACAGTGAACATTAGGATACTTCGTTGTAGACGAACATGAAAAGCATGTAAGTCTGATTTTTTTTTATCTTTGCTTTTTTTTAATTATCTAGTGCTCAACTGTAATATATGATATCGTCTCATAATGATAGGTGAATTCCATATTATGAGCAAAGTTGCTAAAGTCCATAGTTTACAATTTACGGATTTTAATAAATTTAAAAATAAAAAATTTCTAATTTTTTTTTTAATAAAATATTCTATTTTTGAGTTTATTATAATTTCTGTAAGTCGTAAATTATTGGTTTTAACGACTCGGCTCATAGAACTTTTTTTTTTTTAATTAAATTTCCTACAAAATTATTTCCAACATTTTCATCGTTTGTTCAGTAGTTAATGCACTAAAAAACAAAGAGAAAAGTCTTATTGAAAACATTTCTTAAGAAAAATCAATTCTCATTATAAAATGATATCATAAATCTTAGCTGAAAAATAGATAATTGAAATAAAAAAAATTATTAGATTTACATGCTTTTCAACTAAGAAAATTCCAAAACTGTTTAGAATTAGAATTTGGAGAATTTTTCTCTGATACACATACTAATCCCGATGAAAAAAGATTTTATATAAGTGTATACAGTTATATATGAATTATATGCAATTGGATAGAGGTGATGCATAATTATATAAAATTTTCATATAATTATATAAAATTATATACAATCGTATATAATTCCATATAAAAATGCAAAAAAGAATAATAAAATTATATACAAATGTATATATTTGTATACAATTATATAGAATTGTATATAATTATATATAATCTATACAAAAACATTATGTGATTATATACAAATTATATACAAATAAGATATAATTATGTACGATTGTATACAAATGGATCGGGCCATTTTTTCTATCTCATTCGTATATAATTTTATACAATTGTATAAAATCTTTTTCTACTTAATATCCTTTTAAAATGTGTTTTTACCAAGTAAAAAAATAACTATCAAATTCTTATCAGAATTATTCAATAATTAAACAGTGATCTTTTTTTAAAAAAAAATATTATGAATTATATATTTCCAAGGCGTAAAAAAAAAACATTAAAAAAGTTATCACACAAAATGATGATTCTGAAGTTAGCAGACAAAAATTTTTGGATTGTTTTTTTAAATGATAAATTATGAAAAAAATCGCACTTATAGTTCTTTAAATTTTCTACAGTTGCATATTTTTATATTTTTTTTTTTGTAATTAATTTGCTAAAAAAAAAATCCGAAAATTGTTAATTGTCTGCTAACTTCAGAATCATCACAAAATGTTATCTTAAAAAATGGCGCCAAATATCTGAGAACGCGTTCGACGCACGCGCATCTCATATTCCATAATTGCTGTGAGGAAATCGATAGGTAAAAATCTCGATTTTAATTTTTGCAAACTCGATTTACTTAATAATCGATTTAAAACTTAACTCTACACGAGTTCTACGATTTCTCATCAAGTGTACATCGTATTATACTCATGTTAAACAAACAATTTACATTAATTATTTTATACTCTATCATTTAAATACCGACTAATGATCATAGTTTCTATTAACGTATTTTTATAACATACTAATTACACTTAAAAAATAATTTTAAATTCAGCGAAAGTCTTAACGTTAATAAATAAACAATAAATTCTTTATCTACCGGTCTGTGATTCCCATCATTGTGTATAAAACTCCGAATGCTTCAGTTGATACGTTATAATAATCACATGTTTAAACAACTTACTGTAAAATCAATATTAATATATAAAACTAATAATTAAAAATTTAAAAAAAATATCTGTACAAGTGATTATAATAATAAAATGAGTCTTGCGGACGGTGGAGGGTTATCTCGTTACGAAATATTTTCAATAGTTGCAAGATTAACTTTAGTTACTGCAGTAGGTTTTTTTAGTATGAGATGGTTTATAAGTCAAATAGATCCTATGGCAAAAACTAAAAGAAAAGCTAAAGAAAAGGTTTGATATTAATAATTAATTACCGTCATATTAAATTATTTTTACTATTTAATTGTCAAAAAAATAATTTTTTTGTTAGTATAACCTCAATTTACGAGTGTGAATGTAGCAGACATCGGACAAATTTAAATTTTTAAATAAATAGAGTAAATAATTTAAGAAATTATATTTGTAATAAATGCACTTATTTGATGATGCTAAAGTTAGCCGACGTCTAATAATTTTGGAATTTTTTTATAAATGATAAATTATAAAAAAAAAAATATTTTGAAAAATTGCACCTATAGCTATTTTAATTTTCTACATGTGCATATTTTAGTTTTTCTTATTTTTGTAATTAAATTTGAAAAATAAAAATAAAAAAATTGTTAATTGTCTGCTAACTTCAGGATCATACTTATTTGCATCTTATGCAAAAATTTTAAATTTTAAATAAATAGAGTAGATAATTTAAAAAATGATATTTATAAAATATGCACTTATTAATTTCAAAATTTTCTAAATGTGCATTTTTTTAAACTTAATTTTACTAATTATTTACTCTATTAATTAGTAATTTTAAATTTGTCTGTTGTATACTACAATCACATTCATCTTAATTTAATATTTTTATACTGTACATTTGATTTATTTTTTAAATATACTATGATATATTTTTATTATAATTATTATTATTATTACAGGCTAAAGAACAGTTGAAAAAATTAGCTAAGACAAGTGGAGTTAGTTTGTCAATAGATACTAATCAATTAACTGAATATGAAATGATGATTGCAACTCATCTTATCGACCCCAAAGATATTCCAGTATCATGGAATAATATTGCTGGACTTGATTCAATTATTCAAGAACTCAAAGAAACTGTAATACTTCCAATCAGAAGAAAAGAATTATTTGAAGATTCAAAATTGACACAAGCACCTAAGGTTATTTTAATTTTAAAACTATTAGTTATAATCCGTCTAAAAAAAAAAAATTTATTTCATCGTCAATTTAAATCTTAATTTATTATCAAGATAACAAAAAGTCTTTGGAATAAAATCGTGGTAAAAGTCATATGTATATCAAAATATTTACGAGTGTGAATGTAGCAGACATCAGATAAATTTAAAATTATAAATAAATAGAGTAAATAATTAATAAAATTAAATTTTTTATAATGCGCATTCAAAGAATTTTGAAATTAATAAGTGCATTTTTTATAAATATTATTTTTTAAATTATTTACTCTATTTATTTGTAATTTTAAATTTGTCTGTCTGTTACATTCACACTCATAAGATATTAATGGTATGATGAAAGAAATTTTTTTTTTTTTACATGGAAACAAAGACTTATTTATTAAATATTTTTTAATTCCTGATAATTAAATAAAAATTTAAATTTACTAACAGGGTGTACTTTTACATGGGCCACCTGGATGTGGAAAAACAATGATTGCTAAGGCAACAGCACGTGAAAGTGGCACTTGTTTTATAAATTTAGATGTAAGCATGCTTACTGACAAATGGTATGGAGAAAGCCAAAAATTAACTAATGCTGTATTTTCTTTAGCCGTTAAATTACAACCTTGTATAATTTTTATTGATGAAATTGGTAAGTTTTAAATAATCATATTTTATCACAGAATGTAGTTATATCTTTGTCATAAATAGTTATATTCAATTTACAATGACGCCATCATATTTCTACCAATAAATATCTTTTTATATCGTCTGCAATGGAGCTAAAAATTTCGATATTTCTTTAGCCAGTCAGAACATCAATTTTTTCCTAAGGCAGAAAACATCTAGTTTTTACCCGGTAAATTGGTTATTGTCTATTTCAACTCTATAAGAATCGTAATTATTTATTCTAAACCTTATCAATACAATCATATATAATTCTAACCCACTAAGTTATTATGAATTTAATTGGTCTTCAATTGTCTCATTTTGACTGGCTCCAAATATCGAAACATATTTCAATGCAGGTAATTATAAAAAGTATAGTAAACGGCCTGGATAAAATATAATTTCAGACTTGTTATGATCTCAGTCAACTTTGCATTCGTCTGAAATTGTCTTGTCTCATTCTTTGCCACAAAATATACTATTACAATTCTACCAAATAACATTACTACTCTCCCAGACAGCATTCAAGTCGGAATAACTGCTTTACGGTCTTTTTGAAGACGTCCTCAAGAAGTCTTATAATGTCAGTTTTGTGACGTCTAAATGTATTCTTTTTTAAACTTCTTTATGAAGTCAAAATTAGGAGCTCCTTAAAGACGTCATGTTAAATTCATACTGAAGTCTTATTTGCGAAGTCAGAAAAAATAACTCTCTGAGAACTCTTTAAAGGTGTCTTAATGAGTTCGCTAGGTGGCTCATTCGACATATTGAGAATTTCTTACAGACTTCTTTAAGATGTTGATAAAACATCCAAATCATAAATAGAAACTCATTCAGAACTCATCAAGACGTCATTTTGCTATCTGGGTTATCATATTCCTAACAGAAAAACATACTTCTATATACGTAGTTATAGATGTAGTAATGGGAGTGTGGTTTTGTGATAAAAAATATTTAATGGTTAAAATCTGATGGCAAAATTATAATTTAGGTATTTCTATCTGTTTTTGGTAAAACGATAAATAATTTATTAAATATAAATTATAAATATTTTAAGATTCATTTTTACGAGTCCGTAATTCTCAAGATCATGAAGCAACTGCTATGATGAAAGCACAGTTTATGTCATTATGGGATGGATTAATAACAGATCCTTCGTGTACTGTAATTATTATGGGAGCAACTAATCGACCACAAGACTTAGACCGTGCTATACTTAGACGAATGCCCGCAACATTTCACGTTGGTTTACCAGTTAGTATTATTTTTTTTGACTTCCATACTATTTACTTAATCTATTTATTAATTTATTTTAAAATATATTTAAATAGACTGAAGAACAACGTACAGAAGTGCTAAGACTTATTTTAAGAGCTGAACCTACTGATGAAGATGTAGATATACAAAAATTATCTAAATTAACAGAAGGATTTTCTGGTTCTGACTTACATGAAATGTGTCGAACTGCATCATTATATCGAGTTCGTGATTATTCACGCGATCATCCCAAGTAATTAAATAATTTTCATTTAAATAAATTATAATATAAGTATATTTTATTTTAAAATAATATATTTTCAGCTCACTATCAGAAATGTTGGCCAATACTAATAGCAATGATGAAGAATATCACGATACATTGCGACCAATAATGCACGAAGATTTAGTTACTGCCTTTAAAAAAATGAGAATGTCGAAAGTACAAACAGGTAGTTTAAATAGTATGGCTAGATTAGATTTAGACTAAATACTTTAATCTATTATAATGAAGACGGTTAAAAAAAAAGTGTTTAAAACTTTAAATATACTATTGTAAAAATTTTTAAACATTCTTTTTCTTTTTTTTTATATATATGTTTGATTGCATCATTTTTTTTACTTATGACATTAATTGTTTTTTTCTGCAAATAATTAGGATATCTACACTTACGAATCAATTATTAACATTCAGATTGTTATTCGATTGTAAATTAAGGTCGTAAAAAAATTACGTATGTATAAATACGAAACTGTAAATAATAATAGTACATTAAAAAAAGTAATTGAAATACCCGAAATAATTTTTTTTAGTAGCGTAAGTTACCTAATTACCAGCATTTACACTAGTAAATACAAATTAAATTAGTGGATACTAATCCGAGTCAAAAAAAAAATTCCAGTTCGAACTTCTAAATACTTCGTGAGGTATTTGAAGGACAAGTTGGACTTTGGAGATTGAGGACTGTGGAAAGTAATTCCAGTTTAGGCCTCAATGTTGTAGTTACGGGCGATTTTACATAATTGAGGGCTAAACTGGTATAAAAAAAAATCTACGGGGACTTAAAAATCCTCATAATATAAAAAAATTTACTGCTCCAGATTTATGCCTCAATTTCTCAAATGACGTAACCTATGTAAGTTCCCTCACTTTTTTTCGTAAGAAATAAATACTTTAGACCGAGAATCTCAAAAAAATTGACGCAAAAATAAATAATTAATTACAAACTATTAATAAATAGAGTAAATAATTAATGAAATAAAATTTTTAAAAAATTTAAAAATTAAGTGCATTTTTTATAAATATTTTTTTTTTAATTATTTAGTCTATTTATTTATAATTTTAAATTTGTCTGATGTCTGCTACATTTAATGATCCTGAAGTAAACAGACAATTAACTAATTTCGGATTTTTTTTTTTTGAACAGATCGATTACAAAAAAATAAAAGATAAAAAAATGCACATGTAGAAAATTTCAAAAACTATAGGTGCAATTTTTTTAAATATTTTTTTTTTATAATTTATCGTTAAAAAAAAATCCAAAAATTATCAGACGTCGGCTAACTTCAGATTCATCTGCATTTATACTCTTAATTAATTACTATTCCCTTAAAAAAAAGTTAACGGTGATTCATATATCAGTGATTCTCAATCTCAATTTGAAAATAGAAAAAAAAAAGTGTTAACAGCTGTCATATGTATTGTAATATTGACTAAAGTTTTTTTATTTTATTTACTTTGGAATTGTAAATAATTAAACGTAAATCTTTCTATTGTATGGTAAATGAATTATTTCATAAAATAAACTAATGTAAATTATTTAACTCATAGTTTGGTAGTGAAATACATCTAAAGATTCACATTATTAAGGTTACCAAGACTAATAAATACATAATTTTAATTAATAATGGACAAAGAACGGTAAATTTTTTTAAATTAAAATTAATTTACATTTATTAAATTTTTAATTTGTTTATAAAGCAACTGTTTATACATATACTTTGATTTAAAATTATATTTTAGATTCACAATGCTCCTTTTAGAACCAGGGGAAATATTTTTTGAAGATTACAGTGTTCGTATGAAATTAAATGAATTTTCGGATAATGAAAAATATGATTGGATGGATGGACGATTGAAATTATGTTCAAAATCATTAGTATTTGTTAATAAAGATATTAATGAACCGCTTATAAAACTCCAAATGAAAGAAATCATATCAGTTGAAAGTGCTAAGGATGACGAAAATGAATCTGGGTTAATATTTTTTTTTATATTATCCAAAATTTATTATTGCGATGGTTTTTTGGTATTTAAATTTCAAATCTCTCAAATTAACTTTTTTCCTGACTAAAAATTTTTATTCACTCCAATCAATTATTATATTTTTTATGAGTGTAAATGTAGCAGACATAAGACTATTTTTGAATTACATATAAAAAAATTAAACAATTAAATTGATAAAATAAAAAAAAATGCATGTACTGTTTGTAGAATTTTCTAAGAGTCCATTTTTTACTTTTTTTGTTTAAACGATTTCATTTTATTATTTAAATTTATTTTTAAAAAAGTTTTGTCGATTAATAATAAAATGAAGAAAGACTTGATTACGGTTATTATTTTTAGCTAATTAAAATTTTTTTCTCATTATTAGTTTAATAATAATTATTGTTTTATTTTCAATAACTCTAGAAATGTATTAACTATTATCTGTAAACAATATGCGGAAATGCTTAAAGGCAATCGTTTGGAACCTTATAAATTTATTCATAAAAAAGTAAATTTTTTATTATCATTCAATTATGCAAATCCAGATGATTGTCTTCCACATATCATGCAGCTTTTACGAGCTTCAACACTTCCAACAGCTGAACAAAATGCTATGGTAATTAAATTATTCAATTATTAATATAAATTGAAAGTAATTTAATTAATATACATATTAGGGTGTCAAGAAAAAAATCGATATTTTTTTTTCTTTCGATTATTGTAAAAAAAACTTTCTGCATGTCGAAAAAAAAAATTCTGTCAAAAAAATGATTTTTTATTTCAATTTTAAAAAGTGGCGCTCGCTAATAGCATGGGAATTTTTACTTTTTTTATAAAAAAATCTCATAACTTCATTTGACGTTGAGGATAAAATTTGAATCATGGATATTTTTGTAGGAAATTCTATGCTCTACAAAATTGTTAATGAGTTCATAAGGTCTAAAACGTACAATTCAAAAGTTACAGGTATTTGAAGTTAATAATTTTTTAAAAATCGATTGTATGGTTGTGATCATGTTTTTAACACAATCTTTACATAAATTGATTCTAGAATAGATGAAAGGTGTGATGATAGTATAATAAATATGTTAAAATAATAATTTTTATCGCAGCTGAGTTTTATTTAAAGTAAATTTAGTAAAAACTTTTATTACCTTTATGTCACACGCAGAAAATGATAATTTTTATGAAAAAGTATTTATTGAACATATTAATTTATCATCAAGTACAAAATTCACATTTATGTTTATGAAACCATTTTGTAATAAATGAATTTCATTACAAAGCCTTTGTTTGTTACTTTTCATGAGAGTAGCAGTTTTGGTGTAAATACCATTTGGACAGGGATTTTAAAAGTCATCAACTTTAAATATTTGTAACTTTTGAACCATACGTTTTAGAGCTTATGAGCTTATGAACAATTTTGTAGAGCATAAAATTTCCTATAAAAACATTCATGACGCAAATTTTTTCTTCAACGTAAAAAAAAGTTATAGGATTTTTTATAAAAAAAGTAAAATTTAAAAATAAAAAGGGAAAATTTGAAAAGCGCCACTTTTTAAAATTGAAATAAAAAATCGTCCTTTTGACAGGATTTTTTTTCTATATATCAAACTTTTTTTACAACAGCCAAAAAAAAAAAATATGGATTTTTTTTAGAGCACCCTAATACATATATTGTTAATATAAAATTATTTTACAACTTATTACTAAAAATTATTATCTTCAGATAATGACTATCGTACATTCAAGACAGTCAAGATTTAAATTCGACACCTCTTGGCTTGAAGATTTATACGAGCAAGTTGTATTTGAAGTACAAGCTAGTAAAGTATTACCATTAATTATTAACCCCGGGAGAGTTTTAATAACAAATTCGAGAATTTATTTTCAACCATACAATAATTTAGATCAGGTTTTTATAAATTTTTTAAAAATCAGCAATCAAGCCTTTTAATTTTATAAATTTCTTTTTTTTTCCTTTTTTAGCATGCAGTTTTAAAAATAAATATAAAGAATGTTAAAAATATTTTAAAGAGAAGATTTTTATTACGTCCGATTGTAAGAACCTAATTATCAACTGATTTTTTTATTTAATTAAAAAATTAATGAGTGAAAGAAAAAAAAGTAAATAAAAAATATTTTTAATATTACAGGGCTTAGAAATAAAGTGGACAAAACCACCGGAGAATAAAGTAGAATATTTTTTTTTATCAGTAAAAAATAAAGATGATCGTGATAAACTTTATGAGAGTTTGATAAATCAACCCGAGCTTAAACTTGAAATAGTACCACAAAATCAAATGACAATACAATGGCAAAATGGAGCTTTATCTAATTATGATTATCTTCTATATATAAATAGGTAATTTGCAATGACAGAAAAATTATTGATTAATACATTGATAAATAAATTTTAAATAGTTTATTTTTATAGTTTAGCTGATCGAACATTTCATGATTTAACGCAATATCCAGTAATGCCATGGATTATACAGGATTATTCATCATCTACTTTAGATCTCAATGATCCAAAAAATTATCGTGATCTAACAAAACCGATCGGCGCCTTAGAACCAACTAGACTAGAGCGATTAAAAGTAAATCAATAATAATATTTATTTATAGTCACTGTTTAAAATTTCCCATTAAATTCGAAGCAAATTAGTTTAAATAATTTCCAAGCCATCCCTGATTAAAAATACTCATTTAAAAGTATTGAAAAAGATGAGAATTGAATACTTTTGAATACTTCCTATGCCACAAGGTTTTCATCTGGAGATAAAATTAATACTTTTCAATTATATTGAATCTAAAAATAATATAAGAATTTCTAAACCTCCAAGGAATTGAAAAAGATTCGAATAAATTGATATTTTTAATTTTTCTGAATTCTCGTCAATAACAAAATAGTTTCACATTTCGGGTCACGTTTGGGATTGAAAAAAATTCGAATAAATTGACAGTTTTCAATTTTTCTGAATCCTTCTCAATATCAAAATACTTCGATATTTCGGGTTCAGAGACGATCCTGAAGTTAGCAGACAATTGAAAATTTTTGGATTTTTTTTTGAATAATTAAATTTTAAGAAAAAAAAAAATAAAAATATGCACATGTAGAAAATTTAAAAGACTACAAGTGCAATTTTTTGAAGTATCTTTTTTTTTTATACTTTATCGTTTTTTAAAAATCCAAAAATTATTAGAAGTCGTCTAATTTCAGTATCATGTTAAGAGTTGGATTAAAAAAGATTCAAATGAATTGACATTTTCAATCTTTCTGAATACTTCTCAATACCAAAATAATTCCATATTTTGGATTGAGTGTAGGATGGAAAAAATTGAGAATCTTCGATTTTTCTGAATCTTTCTCAATACCAAAATATTGAAATAATGAGAGATTGAATTCTTTTCAATACTTATCAATTCCATTTTGGATGGATCATTTCATGATGAGGACAAATGATGAGATTTGTTTCATTAAACTTCAATAGTAATAAAATTTAAAAATTATATCTGAATAAATTAGTAAAGTTTTAATGAACAAGTGATACTAAGATAGTCACGTAGGGTCTGAAGGTTGATCATATCTTTTAACTAGTGAATAATAATAATGATAATTGTAAATAATATTTTTTAGGAACGATATCAAGAAATGTCTAGTAAAAAGTTTTTATATGGATCTCACTACAGCGCACCTGGATTTGTATTATTTTATTTAGTAAGAAAATATCCCCAATATATGTTGTGTCTTCAAAACGGTAGATTTGATCATCCTGATCGAATGTTTAATAAGTAAGTAAATTTTTTAGTAAATAAAAAAAAAAACATTTTATACTTTTCTGCTTGCGCTCGGTATGAATTAAAAATGAAAAAAAAAAAAAGACACGAGAGTAGAAAGAGTAAATGAATGAACAAAAAAAAATAGATGGTGAAAAGATATAATAATGTTTTCAACAAATCTATCTGTGGTTGCTTCATTAACTCTGCAGAATCAATTTGTTGTTACGCTCGTTAACAAGAAAAAAACACCTGACAGTGTAGCGGACGTGTGGAAAAACGTATTGGCAAATATGTCTGACTTCAAAGAACTTGTCCCGGAATTTTATGATCCTACCAATAATGGTGACTTTCTCGTAAATAATTATGCTATTGATTTTGGATTTCGTTATGATGGGACTAAAGTTGCTGATGTACTGCTGCCGCCTTGGGCAGAAGGTAGAACATTTTTTTTTAATCATAACATTTTTTTTCTTAAATGAAATTTAAAAAAACGTTAAATAATATTTATAGGACCTAGTGATTTTGTTATAAAATTAAGAAATGCTTTAGAAAGTGATTGGGTATCACAAAATCTTCATCATTGGATTGATTTAATTTTTGGATACAAGCAAAGAGGCAGAGAAGCTGAAAAAGCTAATAATGGTAAAAATAATTATATATATATATATGTAATGAATGTTATAATATATAATATAATAATCATTTTATATTTCAGTATTTTTTCATCTGTGTTATGAAGGAGCTGTAGATTTAGATACTATTCAAGATATTAATGATCGTCATGCTCTGGAAGTACAAATTATGGAGTTTGGACAAATTCCTAAACAAATTTTTACTTTACCTCATCCAAAACGGCTTATTAATACGATTAATTTATCATCTGATTTATTATTAAGTCAATCAGTTCTTTCTAATGGTAAAAAAAAAAAAATTAATTTTATAATAAAAAGATTTAGAGTGATTATCCGAAACATTACGATTATTTGCAAAGTTTTGATTGGAACATTGATTTTAGATTTAGAATATCTAATTTATATATTTCTTTTTGAGTTTTATTTATTTTTAACAAAAATCTGAAATTGTTTTTTAAAAAATTTCACATTTTTCCGATAGCGTTCGGAATATTCGGTTATTTGCTCTGAGCTGCTCGGAATAAGTCCGAAAAATTTCGAAAATGAACGATATTTTTTAATTACCCGCTCGAATAATAAGCCGATTTATATATTTATAAAAGTCATAAATTGTTTAGCTAAACATGAGATATTTCTTTTTAGATCAATAAAAAAAATAATTCATTATGGATACCCAATGAAAAAAGATTTTATATAAGTGTATACAGTTATATATGAATTATATACAATTGGATAGAGGTGATGCATAATTATTTAAAATTTTTATATAATTATATAGAATTATATACAATCGTATATAATTCTATATAAAAATGCAAAAAAGAATAATAAAATTATATACAAATGTATATATTTATATACAATTATATAGAATTGTATATAATTATATATAATCTATACGAATACAGTATGTAATTATATACAAATTATATGCAAATAAGATATAATTATGTACGATTGTATACAAATGGATCAGGCCATTTTTCTATCCAATTTATATATAATTTTATATAATTGTAGAAAATCTTTTTTCATCGGGTAACGACGTCTTGATCATTGTGTCAAATGATGATATTTTCGAACATTACATGTAAATATAGAAAAATAATTTATTCGTCAATTAATATTTAGAATAAAATAATTATTTATTTTTAAATTGACAATCGATTTCTTTCGGTATCAATCGGCTCTGTTCCGAACAGCCGTCGAGAGCAAGCAACACGCCCCTAATAAATAATTTGAATTTTTTCGGACAATTAGAAAATTTATCAATTTGAATTACTCGATCCGAATATTAATACCCAATTTAATATGAATAATTTTAAAATACAAATTACTCACATTTTTAAAAAATATTTTTTTTTGTTGCAGAAAATAAAGAAGAAAAAATTAACTTATCTTTAGAGCAACATATTGTAATTCCGTCTCACAAAGATATAATATCAAATATAAATTTTATGAACGATCAAGATAATATGGCATCCGTTGGACACGATGGTGTATTAAAAATTTATTCAATAAAAAATAAAAAATTAACACGAAGCATATCATTGTCAAATTTACCATTATCTTCATGTATTTTCTATAAAACTAAAAATGAACAGAACATATTAGTTGTTGGTTCATGGGATAATACACTGTAAGTAATAATTAATTTTAATCTAATTATTAATTGTATCAGTATTTGATCATATTCAAATTATTACAGAATATTTTATGATGTAGAGTTTGGGAAAATAATTGATGTACTAATAGGACATGAAGATGCCGTATCATCGTTGGAACAAAGTCTTACAAGAAATATTTTTATCTCTGGGTCTTGGGATTGCACAGTTAAAATATGGCATAGTTATGAATCTGGTAAAAAAATTAAACCACAGGAGTCTTTGATAGCTCAACTTGATCATGATTCAAAAGTTACTTGTTTAAGTATTTCAAAGTAATTATTATTATTATTCCTGTGTAAGGAAGTTCATAACAGTGAATTTTTAAATTTGAGATGATTCTGAACTTTAAGTTGATTATTTTTAGAAAATTTTCAACTAAGTACTTTTTGGAGAATTTTTAAGAATTATTGAAGCAAACATAATTCGATTTAAGAATATTGCTGATTTAAAGAACGTTAAAAAAAAATTTTAAACTAAATATGAACGGTTTTTTTTACTTATCAGAACTGCTCAAGAATAAGATCAAAAGGTTGAAAATTTTTTTACTCTTTAATTTTATTAAATTTCCAAAAATGATCAACTCAATTTTAAAATTGTCTTAAAATTAAAATTTCATTATTATGAAGCTTTTTACAACATTTTTAGAACGAACTTTTTTTTATACGAGTTATTATTATTATTATTATTATGATTATTGAATAAATATCTCAAATAGATTAATTGCCCGATGAAAAAAGATTTTATACAATTGTATAAAATTATATATAAATTGTATAGAAAAAATGGCCGTATCTATTTGTATACAATCGTACATAATTATATCTAATTTGTATATAATCATATAATGTTTTCGTATAGATCATATATAATTATATACAATTCTATATAATTGTATACAAATATATACATTTGTATATAATCACATCCTGTATTCGTATAGATTATATATAGTTATATACAATCCTATATAATTATATACAATTCTATATAATTAAAGGCAATTATATACGGTTGTATATAATTATATAAAATTTTTATATAATTATGCATAATCTCTATCCAATTGTATATAATTCATATATAACTGTAAACAGTTATATCAAATTTTTTTTCATCGGGTGTACTCATTAAAAGAATTATTCTTTATAATTATAGAGATGAAAAATTACTGGTATCAGGTACAGAGGACGGCGAAATTTTTGTATGGAACATGAATACATACAATTTACATTTTATGGTAAAAGGTAAAAAAAAAAAAATTTGCCTCTAAATAATTTGATAAAAAAAACAAGTAAAGTTTAAATTAATAATAAAATAAAATATTTTTTAAGGACACGAATCGAAAATAAACGCGATGACATTTGATTCAGAATGTAAAAATATAATATCATGTGCAAGTGATAAATTAATAAATGTATTTGATATTCAAACAAGTACAAGAATATATAGTACATCATTAGATAACGAACCAATGGCTTTAGGTTGGAATGGTCCATTATTATTAGTTGGTGATGATCAAGGTCATCTAACACTTTGGGATTCGCATGGAGCTTCATTCCGATCAAAATTACAATGTCACAACGGTCCGCAAAATAAATAAATATATACTTATTATATAAGTATTAATAATCAACTTGGTATTTTTTAAATTAATTTATAAATTTTATTTTTAGGACCATTGACAGCAATAATAGTAACACTAGACAATAAATTTGTGGTAACAGGCGGTAATGATAAAAAAATAATTTTTTGGAATTGTCATCAGTGATAAAAGTTAATTATGAAAAAAATTTTTAATTGTTAATCTTTTTTCTCATATAATTTTTTTACTTACGTTAATATATTATATTATTTGTACACTATATTAATAAAATTAAATAATTAAATCTTATATGATTTGTTTACTCACTATTAGCAAAAAAAAATATATATGTATGTATGTATATTATCAAGTATCGCATTAAAGAATAGTTTATTAATTTAAAACTTAATTGTATAATTTTTCTATCTATACAGGTACAATTTTTTTTTTTTAATTTTTTATTTTAAAACAATGGCAATTTTTTTAATTGTTCGTAAGTTATAAAAAATATAATATTCCACGGACCCATTCGTAAGAATGTTGGCACAAAACCTTTGTATAATGCGAAAAAACCTTCATTTTTACTTGTCTAGAAAATTTTAATTATTTATTATTAGTAAATTCATTAAAAAATTAATTTTTATATCAATATATACTTTTACCTTTATAAAACAATCTATACTGCCTTTATATATATGAGGTGATGCTTCATTGGTTTTACGAAATCGTCTTTGATTCATTAGTCGTGTCTAAAATAAATCCAAATTTGTTATATTCAAGTATTAAATTTTAGTTAACTTTTCTTTTTATGCATGAATTGAAATTTTAAAAATATTAATTGTTGAAAACTTACTCGAATAACATCAATAGGTGTTGAAGCTATCGCACTTGCTGTACTGGCTGTAAAACTTGAACTGAAAATACAATTAAACAATTTTGAATTTAAATCTACAGTCGTTTTAAAAACCGAAAAAATCTAACGAATTTCCAAATCCGGACATCAAATTTTTTTTTTTTACTAAATCTCTAAAAAATTCGTTTTTATTAGAACGTCGTACAGTTAGTAAAAAATAATATTACTCACAGAAAGTGATTGCTGACAGAATCACCAATATGAGGTATCAACCAAAATTTTGTTAAATCATAAATGGGCAATTCCACCGCCGCAATAATTGCTGCTCTTTGAGCAGTAGGTCCAACCCCCTGTTAAATATTAATTACATAATAATAAACTAACGTTAAATTAATATTTTCATTTGTAATTAAAACTATACAAAATATTTTATTTTCTTTAAATATTATTAATTATCTATACTATTAAGAGAATAAGGAAAATTTTGTTCCCGCCATATCTATATGATAGAATAAGTTAATTTTATTAAATTTGGTATCGTTAGAAAGGTCTTGACTTGAATTTGTGCCTTTTTATGGTTTAAACTCTTTTTTATTGCCAGTTATCGGGATAAATCACTTTATCAATATCATTCGAATGACATTTAAATTACGCGGGAAAATAAGACGATTGTATTTATTTTCTTCAAATAAATTAATATTTTAATTATTCTATGACTGAATATGACTAAATATATATAACTATTATATATATAATTAAGAGAAAATAAAAAAAATTTGGTCTATGTCATGTTTTCTATGAGAATAAAAATTAGACAGATTTAATTTGGCATCAGTCAAACAAAATATATTAGACGACTAATAAAAAAAAATTTGACCATGTAGACTTTTTTTTTAAATTCCCATGATTATACAATCATCGAAATCAATAAGTTTGTGAGTCAATGATGAGATTTATCTCATTGAACTTCAATGATAATTGAAATAAACAAAAGATTCTAAAGTTAATTATAGAGTATAGATTTTAATAAACGGTAATACTCAGGCAGTCACGTAGTGACTGTAGGTTGCTCGTTACTATATTAAAATAGAAATATTCTATACGAAGAGTAAAGTTTGTAGGATAATTTGAAATAATAATTTTTTATGCATGCATAATTACATAATACAGCAAAAGCTTTTACCCTCCATAAACCGCGTACACCTTCATGTCGGTATACATCATGGAAACAACCATATAAAGATAGATTTCGCTGATTACCATTGACTTGCATTCGAACTTTAACCACATCAGTTGGATTAGCAATAGCGCTGGATATCGATCCTGCTATTGCTGCACAAATAACATTTATAAGAACTAATTTATCAGTTCCCCATTTGTCTGCTGCCATTTGTTTAAGTGTATAGTATGTTCCAAATTTAATTGTCCCAT
This sequence comes from Microplitis deprimator, assembly GCA_964016945.1. NCBI lineage: Eukaryota > Metazoa > Arthropoda > Insecta > Hymenoptera > Braconidae > Microplitis > Microplitis deprimator. The sequence goes on along the minus strand of OZ024710.1, from coordinate 20,919,301 downwards.
AAGTCGATTGTCTTAAAATTGCCGAACTGATCCTGCCGCAATTAAAAAAAAAATATTTATTTTTAAAAATTTTAATCTATTTTAAATAAAATATTAACCAACTACAAAAGTTAAACAAAAATAAATTATTAAATTTAAGTGAAACTAGAAATAATTATAAATATTTTATAGACTTAATTAATAACTATTTTTGCTTTCACTCAATTAATAAAAAAATAAAATAATGAAAAGTGCACCTGAATAATATTTTAATAAACGTCTGATGAAGAGTGGGATTAACTTACGGTCGGAGAAAAGTTGGACGGGAATTCATAAAGAGTAGAGTCAAGTGCAGGAATATTAGCTGTGTTCAAGTTTGTACATATTGATAAATCATCTATTTCATCACTTTACAAACTACTATAGACCTTAGACCACAATCATCACTTTAGAGCATGGTTTTAAAGCAAAAATCATTTGCTTTATTAATTAATTTATTATTTTTCATTTTGTCGTAGATAAAGATGAGCATCATCACAGATGTTATCATTCTATGGATTTTTATTTATAATTGCGAGTAAGCCACTATCGTTCTGATATTTTTCTTATTTTTATTTTTAATTAATGGATAAAAAAATAAAAAACAATATCAATACTTTCCATCAGACTATTTTTAAATTTTAATTGTTTTTATCACATAAATTTTTATTTAAACTAAAAATTTATTTTCTTCAGTGCAAGAAAAGTAAATAATTTATTATTTAAATGTAAAGAAAAATAACTTACCCACAATATAATGAATGAAACCCTTCATGTTTGACCATTTGCAATAATGCATCAACCATACCAGAATATTTCAAATTAGCATGTGTTTTATCAAGTTTTTGCCCTTGAATTTGTAATCGAGTTTTTGTTGTGTCTAATGGAAATGTACCTAAGAAAAAAAAAAATGATAAAAACTTAAGCAATAAAAAATTTACAAAATTTAGTTATTTAACATATGAGTGTGAATGTAGCAGACCCGATGAAAAAAGATTTTATACAATTGTACAAAATTATATATAAATTGGATAGAAAAAATGGCCCGATCCATTTGTATACAATCGTACATAATTATATCTTATTTGTATATAATTTGTATACGATCACATGTTTTCGTATAGATTATATATAATTACATATAATTCTATATAATTGTATACAAATATAGAAATTTGTATATAATTACATACTGTATTCGTATAGATTATATATAATTATATACAATTCTATATAATTGTATAAAAATATATACATTTGTATATAATCACATACTGTATTCGTAGAGATTATATATAATCATATACAATTCTATATAATTGTATTCAAATAGATATATATTTGTATATAATTTTATTATTCTTTTTTGCATTTTTATATAGAGTTATAGACGATTGTATATAATTATATAAAAGTTTTAGATAATTATGCATCACCTCTATCCAATTGTATATAATTCATATATAATTGTATACAATTATATAAAATCTTTTTTCATCGGAACATCAGACAAATTTATAATTATATATCAATAGAGTAAATAATTAAAAAAATCAAATTTTTAAAAAATGCACATTAATTTTTAAATTTTTTAAATGCGCATTTTTTTCAAATTTTATTTTTTAAATTATTTACTTGATTTATTTATAATTTTAAATTTTTCTGATGTCTGATATATTCTCACTCATTTAAGCATATTTTAAAATAGTACCTAATTCAGCAATAATTGAAGCTAAACCCCCATAAATAAAAGGTTTTATACCAACTGGTTTATTTTCGCCCATCACAATTAATAATTTACTATATTTAATTTATAAATTAAAATTAAAAAAATATATAAATAATTTTATTTAAAATAGTTTATATACACGTTTATAAAACGAGATTTAGTTTTTAGGTTAGCTACCGATTGCATATTTTTCTCAACATTATTGATTTAAATTTTTATAAATATTATTATATTTTAATAAATAATAAATCATGATAAACTTATTTATATAATTTATTTAAACTGTCAAAATGACAAAAAGAAATAAATGTAAATTTTTATTATATAGTTAATATTATTTACACTATTTATAAAAAAGTCGACAGTTTTTTGTCATACGAAACGACAGGTGCATTTAAAAAATTATTAAACTCATGATACTGAAGTTAGCAGACAATTAAAGATTTTCAAATTTTCTACAAAAAAACAAAATAACCAAAAATATGGACATGTAGAAAATTTAAAAAACTGTAAGTGCAATTTTTCCAAATGTTTTTTTTTTAAATCTATCGTTTTGAAAAAAAAATCTAAATATTATTAGACGTCGGCTAACTTCAGGATCATATTAAACTCATATATTTTTGGCAGATCTTTATTATGCGAAATCATGAAAATTGTCCTTAAATACCGACGACTGTGCCATCTATTTTAAAAAATAAACCAATCAAAGTTCTTTTTAAGAATTTAAATTTCCATACAGAAGACGAAAAAGAACCGGTAGATAAATGAACATAAAAACAGCCGTCGTGGGTTTCAGTGTTGTCATAATAACAACAATGTTTATATCAATATATCAAAAGAATTATTAAATTTTAAATAATAATAAAAATAGTGTTCATATGTATTTATAATTATTTATGTTAATTATGAATTGAATATATATATATATAAAAAAATATGGTGAAAAGGTAATATATATGTCAGGACAGGTGGTATATAAAAGATGCATCTTGCTGAACAAAGACAAGAGAAAGTGTTTTATTATATTTTTATACGCGGCTAATTATCACTATTTATAAATTTTTAAACAGTATTACGATTAATATAGTGATCAATTTAATTTTTTAAAATAACAGTTAATATTTTTATAAATAATATATATAATTTGTAAATTGATCAAGGTGACGTAAATATGAGTCAAGAGTTTAAAAATGATCCATTGAGTGGACAAAATAACTCAAATGGAGGTACTGTAAGTCATCAAAGTATATCGAAATGTAAATCGGAACCAGTTAAAATAAAAGAGTTAATTAAAATGTGTGGAAATTATGATGACGATGATGAAGATGATAATGATAATGATAATGATGACAATGAAGAAAAAAGTAAACATTGTAATGAAGATGTTGAAGAATCAGAATTTGATGATTGTCATACTTTACCATCAGATGAAACTGAGATGGTCAAAGATCCAGAATCAAATTATTTTTTAAAGTCTGAAAATTTATCAGAATCTAATAAAAATATATATGAATGTCATATGAATAAAGTTGAAAAATTAAAAGTTGGTCATAGTTCACTGATAAATTCAATGGCAAGTGTTCCAGATTTTATTTTAACATCTCAAAGTTCTAATATCAGTCGACAAAATCATGATAGAATCCACCAAGATTATAAATACTCCAATGAAAATAATGATGATTTAAAATTATCTAAACAATCAATCAGCAATTTAGCATCAGATGTAGCTAAGATAGAAATTGCTTCGATAGCTTCGTCATCACATATTCAATTAGATAATCAAATTAATAAACAGTCAAGTATATTGTCTACAATATCACCGGTACAAATATCTGGACCAACGACAATTACTAAATCAGATTCTATTTTATCGGGTTCAAGTTACATGATTAAACAGCCTGGTTTTAAATCTGAATCGACTAGTAATGTTCATTCTACTCATGAAAGACATACTTATGGAACAACAGGTTATAAAACAGAGCATAATTCAAATTTAGAACGTCACTCAACTGCTAATCAGTCTCAAAATGTTTCTATAAATCATTTAGCATCTAAAACTCCATTGAAACATAATCCTCCGGTTGGTAGTCAAAGACCAGTACCATCTGTATCACACAGAAATATATTTCAAACACCACAAAATAAAACAACTGGAGATTATGTTAATTCATCTCATATACAAACACCAGCAACTATATTTTCACATTGGTCACAAAATAATATGATAAATACACCATCACAAAGTAGACTTCTTAATTCTGGTCATACTCCAGGACAATCAATTTCTTCGCAACGAGATTCTCAATGGTAGTTTATATTTTTATATTATTATCATTATTTAAATTAATAATTATGAGTAACTGATCCTTGTTTACATTGGTCTGTTATTTTATTATTTACAATACGACGTTTCGCTGTCAGTAAGCCTGTGGCATCTTCAGATAAATTAAATTATCACAGTACGTTACATGATGGCCACATTTCTGGAAAACCTGGAAATGTCAGGGAATTATAAATATACTGGAAAAGTCAGGGAAATGTCGGGGAATTTTGTCACAAAACTGGAAAAATTTTCATTTTCTTTCTTTTGACTGAAAAAATTCAACAAATTTTTTTTTCTGTCAAAACTGTTCAAAAAGTGACGTGGCGCGAATGCGGTTGTAAAACCATCTTGAAAAAAAATTTGTAGAAATTGATTCCAATAGCGAAAAAAAGAAGCAGTTAGAATTATCAAGGCTGTTAAAAAAAAAAAGTCTTAGTAGTAACTAATCGTTAGGATCTTCAAGCTATTAAAATCTATATTGACAAGTTAAAAAACTAAAAACATTAAATGTACACATAAGTAATGAACTAATAAGTTTCACTATATTTATTATTCGCGTACTTCGTTAATACTTAATTAATATTTTTTGTGAAATATTCTTATTTATGAAATTTATTCTAGTGAAAATGAAAAATTTATTTATATTTAATTATAGAGTAAGTTATATAAAAACATGAATTTCAAATAAAAAATAAAAATTTATTCATTTAATAAAAAAAAAAAAAAAAAAAAACAATGAACATTGACAAATAATAAAAAAAAAGCTTTATTTAACGACAATGATTAATTATTGATTAAATTGACTTATACCATTTTATTTTAAATTAAATAAATATTTCCAATGATTTAATATTACTACACATAGTCAGGTAATTTTCGAATTGTTAAACTGAAATACCTGGAAAAGTCAAGGAATTTCAATCATTTATTTGTCATAATATTATCAATAGCCAGATAAAAAAGTAAAAAAAAATATTGCAATTAATTTATATGAAAGTGTTAAGCTTTATAATAACGAGTACGTAATTAATTATATTAATTTAGTATCTAACTAATTAAATATATACTAGTTATTACAAAGTTTATATGAAATTTTACCATTTTCATAAAAATTTATTACAATACTTTTTTTTTACTTTTTTATCTGAAGTTATTGATAATATTATGATAAATAAATGATAGTTTTACTGTTATTTATAATTAACAAATTAACGTACTTTGGTAATTTAACTCTTGTATTATAAACAATAAATTAAGATACCAGAAGGTACCACATGCTTACTGTGAGCAAAACAGGGATACAAATAATGCATTCAAAATTTTCATGACGGATTACTTTTTCAAATTTATAATCCATAAATTTCCATTATGGATTATTTTAAAAATTTAATAGTTATCATATTTTAAGTACCCATTGAAAAAAATAATTAATCATGCATTGTTTTGTAATTATTATTTTTGAATCTTTGGAGCTGTAATTTACAATACAAAATGTCATATTTTAAATTATAAAATAGAAAACCAGTCTACACAAGGATCGGTTCGCTTTATTTATAACTAATTCAAATTTAGCAATTTAACAATTACAGAAAAATAATTTTTCATAACTGTTATTTAGTAAATAGTTTTTAAATTTTATTATTTTTAATAGGTACAGAAACACTGATACTTCAGTAAAAGGAGTAAGAAGACCATTAACAGAAACATCAGATTATCGAGCGCCAGTAAAAAATTTACAAACACATGGAAATAATCACGACTTGGATAATCAAAATCGCGATCATTTAAAAGCTATTTCTGAAAAGTCTTCACACGTTCCATCCATTAAAGATCTGAAAGAAAATAGACAGCCATCTGTGCGGGAAATTCCAACGAGTCGGGCGGAATCAAAGTCGCAATTATCAGAGTACGGTTCTGAAAAACATCTTATTGAAACAAGAAGAACATTGGCAGAACAAATTTCAGATAGTCAAGTAAATAAATATGCTGCAACTGGGCATGAGCCTGTTCCAATTCGAGAAAATTTTAATAAAAATTCCGATTCTGTAGAGAATGTTAAAATTCAAGTATCAGTTCCTTCAAGTACTAAAAAATCTCAGCACGGTAAAACAATTACTGTTAAAAATAGAGAATATATGATTTTAGGTTTTTTAGGTCAAGGAATGAGTGGAAATGTTTATCGTGTACAAGATCTCAAGTCATTTGAATTAAGAGCTATTAAAGTCGTAGATCTATCACGAATGGACAAAGAAAATATGCAAAGTTCAATACAAGAAATAAATATGCTTTGTAAACTTCAAGCTCCTTGTATTGTACAAATGTATGATTATGAAATTATTGGGCAAACAATTTATGTTGTTTTGGAGATGGGTGATACAGATTTAAGTAAATTTATAAAAACAATATGTGCTGAAAAAAAATTACCGGTTACAATGATATTATATTATTGGACTGAAATGTTAACTGCTGTAAAGTATATTCATGATCATGGTGTTATACATTCAGATTTAAAACCAGCTAATTTTTTATTAGTACGTGGTAGATTGAAGCTAATTGATTTTGGCATTGCTTCAACAGTTCATGGTGATATGACATCAGTTGTAAAAAATGTAACTGTCGGCACACTAAATTACATAAGCCCTGAAGCACTGATGGATGTCGATGATACGTCAAATCAAAACAGCAAATATAAAATCAGTTATAAATCTGATGTTTGGTCTCTCGGATGCATTTTATACTCTTTAGTATACGGTTATACGCCTTTTCAACATATACGTCAAAATTGGGCTAAAATTGGTGCTATAACAAATCCTTCAACTAAAATATCATTTAAATTACCACCTAATTCCGAACCGATACCTTCAATTCTAATAGATGTTGTAAAAAAATGTTTAACTTATAATCCAAAAGACAGGCCATCAGTTGCTGATTTAATAAATCTTCCATATATACCAATAACAAATAATAATAATTCTTTACCGAACATTCCATCGAATATTATATTAAAAATAAAACAGTCTTTAGATGAAAATGAATGGCGTCAATTTATTGAGGTAAATTAAAAATTTTAGTTAATTATTATTATTATATAAAATATTATTTTCATGATACCAGCATAAAAACTTCAAGTTTCAGTATTTTTACAGCCACTTCGTTTTCAGCCAAAGAAAATATCCCCGACAAAATAGAATTTTTTTTCCCATGTAAACTGAAAAATAATTAAAAACTAAACAATTATCCAAATAATTCAATAATACGTTTTTCCCAATGATATTTTGTCTTGGGTCCAAAACACGTCGTCATTAGCGAATACCTTCAGTTATTCCTTTGGAAAGAAACAATTAATGTTTCTACTCACTGAAAGCTAGTATCTCTCTTAATTTTATCTCTGATACTTTCCATTTGATTATTAGTAATTTTTTACGAGTGTGAATGTATCAGACATCAGACAAATTCAAAATTATAAATAAATAGAGTAAATAATTTTAAAAAATAATATTTATAAAAATGAACTTATTAATTTTAAAAATTTTTACATGCACATTTTTTTTAAATTAAATTTTTTTCATTATTTACTCTATTTATTAATAATTTTGAATTTGTCTGATGTCTGCTACACCCTAATTAAGAAAAATGATTCGCTCCATGTTAAGTGTATATCTATATATTAGTCGATTCAAATTGTTTTAAATCATTTCAAATTGTTTTGAATTATTCCAAATCATTTTTTTAAATCAGGGCATTCACACTCATAATTTCTTACTAACTTTATTTACGTAAGTGACAATTATGATTTTTGGACTAAATTTTATAAAAATCAAAGTAAATAATAAATAGTATTCATTTTTTTACTTCATCATAAATTGAAAATAACAATTTACGTTTACACTAATAGTCGATTGTACTATTAGTCTTAAATTAACCTTGTTTCTGACTGGCTGCTGACACTGAAACTTCAAGTTCTAATGCAGATAATCATGAAAAATCTAGTGTAACTCAGGGTAAAACACGATTTCACTGCTGGTGGTGACAACCCTCGCTTACGGCTTGGGAAGCCAGCAATGGTTTCAAATCATCTTGTTTCATCCCTTGTCACACAATATACTATTAATTGAATTATTTATTAATTTTTATTTATATTTACAGCTCATGGAAAAAAGAAATGTTTGAATCAGATACGTGTCTACAAGCCCGATTGTATATATAAGAACTTATATTATCTCTATGAATGCTTAAAAAAAATACAATTAAACGTTGCTATAGTTTATAAATGATGAATTTATTTTATCAATTTAATATTTAAACTTAATTTAATTTAATAAAATAATATAGAAAAAAAAAATTTATACTTATTTTATAATTTCACTTAATAATTTTAAATAAAATAGTTATTAAATTAAACTGTTTATTATTTGTTATACGTGAATATAAATGTTTTTACAAACAACAAAAGCAAACAAATATAATATTTATATCAATAGTCGCAAATTATCTAATTAAATATATCAATTAACATACTTATTTCTAAAGATACATATATTTTTTATAATTAAATAACTCAATTAGAAAATAAAACAATTGAAACAGAATTGAAAATGATTTTTTTTTTTTTTTGTGGCTCATTATAATTTTCAATTCGTTATTAATTTTCAAATGTAATAACGAATGACTCACAGCCGCATAAATAATAAAAACAAAAAAATAATAATTAACTTTCATTAGTTACTGAAGATGGAGTTGGAAAAAAAAATGAATCAGTTATTTTTTAAATACTACTAACGAGTACTATTGAAACGAGCATGATTACTCTACCCATCAGTAACTCAATGAACATTAAAAACGCATTCTACCGATCATGCGTTTGGATATCGATCCAATGAGTACCCGTTAGAATAATTAGTTCGTAATTTTATTATGAATAATAATAAGTTTTTATTAGGGTGGTCGTTAAAAATTAAATTTTCTCAGGCGTCCCATAAAAAGCTTCTTTTTAGTGAAAAAATACGTGGGGAATTTGGTTTTTTCTTTTCAAGTAAAAAGAACACGTGCCGCAGGACGATCAAAGTTTATTTTTCGATACAATCGCGGTTTTTTTTAAATATCTCATGAAATATGCAGATTAAAGGAAAAAATCATATAAACAATTTTGTAGGAAATTAAATTCTTGACAAAAAAGGTCATATTCATTTTTTTTATAAAATGTGTATTTATGAAGATATTTTGAAAAAACTTTTTTAGATCTCATCAATTGAGCGTTTTAAGAATTACGAATTTTAAAAATAACGTTTTTGCTTAAATATAGACAACTTCGTAACTCGTGACATATCAATCATTAACGCTTGTTGTAGTTTCTATATATTTAGAAAAATGTTATTTTCAAAATTTGTAATCCTTAAAACGCTCAATTCATCAGATGTAAAAAAAGTTTTTTTAAAATATCTTCATAAATACACATTATGTAAAAAAAATAAATATGACCTCTTTTATTAACAATTCCATTTCCTATAAAATTGTTCCTATGATTTTTCCCTGTAATCTGCATATTTCATGAGATATTTTTAAAAAACCGCGATTGCACCGAAAAATGAACTTTGATCGTCCTGCGGCACGTGTTCTTTTTACTTAAAAAGCAAAAACCAAATTCTCCACGTATTTTTTTCACTAAAAAGAAGTTTTTATGGGGCGTCTGAGAAAATTTAGTTTTTAGCGACCACCCTAGTTTTTATAGATAAAACAATCACTCAATGGGCATTTTATAATTGCCAATATTGAAATAATCTTTCTCCTTTTGGTAATGACATAGAATTCGGTCGTTCAAATGTTAACATAATATCTTTTACAGTATCTTTAATTTCTTTATTAAAAATGTCTTGACCGGTTTTTTCTAATGCAGTAGCCATATCATATTCAATAGAAGGCAGAGGATTACGAATAAATCTAGCAGCTGTTACTATACTTGGTAAAATATGATTTTGTAAAGCACGAATTTCCCACAAGCTACTGAACAGAGCATTACTTTGAAGGGGATCACGTTCTTCCATAAGAAAAGGATCTCCTACACCGGGATTTTCAGATAATTCACCTCCTTCTGGATGATCTATTAGACATTTTAGACCAGGGTGTCGTAATAAAAGATTACCAATAAATAGTAAAATAATAAGAATATCTTCTGGAGGTGCAACAAGAGTTAAACGAGCCAAACGTTTTATAAAAGCTGCGACCAGTGCTTCTGGTAAATGTCTGAAATAATAAATTAAATAAATAAATAAATAAACTTTTAGCTAAATTTATATAAATAATAAAAGGAATTTATATCTTACGTAGAACTTAAAAATAAATCCGAGAGGTAAAATAGTCGAGCTTTATACTTGGTGTGAAAAATCTCAGGCTCAAACATGGCGTAAAGTTTAGTAAAAATATTAGGATACTCAAGATTATGCTTTGTTACAAGTATATAAACACCTTTAAGTGCAAGAACTCCAATTGGACCATCAGCATCTAGTGAATCCATAAGAAAATCAGTTAACAGAATAGGTTTTTCTAAATGATAGATTACCCGTTCAAGAAGAACGATCAAAAGTAATTTGTGTAGCTGAGGTGTTAATTCCCAATGCATAACACACGCCCAAACTTTATTTAAAGATTTTCTTGCCGATGATTGATCCCATGAAAAACTTGCTGATGAATTGGGTAAATAACAAAGTAGCTCTTGGTTTTCGTTGCTTGCGTAGTATTCACTTTCTTTTGTTAATGGCAATCTATTAATGAGCTCTAGAAGATTTTTTATAAATAATTTACGTGGTTGTCTTTTAGGAGTTAGTGATGGAAGAGTTTTTAATACATAATATAATGCATCTTTGTATCCGATTATTTCTTCAAATTTCGATATTATATTTGAATTATCTCGATCAGGTGACAATAGCGTCATAAGAATTGACTTTAATCGATGTACTGGAAAAATATATCCGTGATTTTCTGGTACATCAATTGGATATTTTCCTTCTTCTGCCATTAATTTAATAGCTGTTGTAAGAGCTTGAGTTTGGGTTGATACTTTATCACTTTCAAAGCATGATAATATTTTAACCCAAATTTCTTCGTAACAATCTCTTAACCAATTTATATATCTTACTTCAGGACTTGGTTCTAACAATAAATAAATAAATAAAAAGGATTATAAGATATATATTTTAAATAAATTTATCTCGTGCTGACACAGGAAATAAATTTCAGCTTAGAGATATAGTGATGTTAAATAAAGCTAATTGAATTAATATTTACCGGAAATAGTAAGTGCTATTGTTCTTTCCAAGTACATATCGCCTCTTTTTAAAACCTCTATAAAAATTGTCTCCAGAGTCATAATACACAAATTACAAGAATTCTAAACAGGAATAGAAAAAAAGTAAATTATATATATAAATATATGAAATAAAAAATAAAAAGTATAAAACATAACCTTATATAAAAAAATATATATTTTAAATAAATAAAACTTACTTCCCACTGGCTGATTATGTCAACAAGATTATTTGCATATTTTCTCGAGCTTAAAAATTCTTGTGCTTTGTGTCTAAGTTGCTTTGCTGACATTTTGTGAAACTGTGAATTATCACCGGGATCTGTTGTCTCGATTGCAGCCATTGTGCTCGTCTCGTTTTCAAAAAGGACTGTAAAAAAAAAAACTCAATCTTAAATTTTTGTCTCCCCAAACTGTACAGTCTCTCAAAAAAATAAATTCTATAGCTAACTTTAAGGCCAATTTACAATTATATATTCCTATAGATATATATATTTAATTTGCACATGCGCACACAATTTAAATACGAAAATTTAACTGAGTGAATGTAGCAGATATCAGACAAATTTATAATTATAAATAAATAGAGTAAATAAAATTTATAAAAAATGCACTTATTAATTTTAAAATTTTTTAAATGCCCATTTTTTTTAAATTTTATTTTATTAATTATTTACTCGATTTATTTATAATTTTAAATTTGTCTGATGTCTGCTACACTCACACTCATAAATTTTTAATTTTATTTTTTAAAAATTTATTTTTAAAGTAAATTAATTTATTCATAAACACCGATTATTATGAAAAATAATTTTATTAATTTTTTGCTTTAATAATTAAAATAGTTTTTTATCTTTAATTTTAATTAGTATAATTAAAAATTAATTAATTAATTTTGAGTCTGTAAAGGCAATTCCAAAATGAGAGTGAATGTAGCAGATAAATTTAAAAAAAAAATATTTGAAAAAATTGCACTTACAGTTTTTTAAATTTTCTACATGTGTATATTTTTGGTTATTTTGTAAAAAATTTGTTTAAGAAAAATTTGAAAATTGTTAATTATCTGCTAACTTCAGTATCATATGTAGCAGACAGAAAAATTTAAAATTATTAATTAATAGAGTAAATAATGAAAAAAATATTATTTATAAAAAATGCGCTTATTAATTTCGAAATTTTTTAAATGCGCATTTTTTTTAAATTTAATTTTATTAATTATTTATTCTATTTATTAATCATTTTAAATTTCTCTGATGTCTGCTACATTCACACTCATAATGCCGGATGGAATTTATGAATAAAAAAAAAAAAAAAATGAATTTAAAAAATAATTTTCTATATCAAAATAGGTTAGGATCATCATAGTTACCATTAGTTGCTACCCTACACGACTGTCTTTTATTTTATTTAATTTAAAAAAAATAATTTTTTATACTTTTGGATAAATTTTTAAAATTAATACAAAAAATGGTTCTGTTGGGTGAAACTTTTCCAAATTTTACGGCATCAACTACTGAAGGAGCTATACGATTTCATGAATGGCTTGGCAATTCGTAAGTTATCATAACAAAATAATAATAAAAATTTTGAAATTTTGATTAATTAATTAAATTATAAAATTAACTTTTAGATGGGGTGTTTTATTTTCTCATCCAAATGATTTTACACCAGTTTGTACTACCGAATTAGCTCGAGTTGTACAGTTAATGCCGGAGTTTAAACGTCTTGGTGTGAAAGTTATTGCATTGTCTTGCAATTCAATTGAAAGCCACATGAATTGGATTAAGGTAATTTTAAATTTATAATTTCAAATGCACACATTTAGTGTCATCAATGTGCTTATTTATGATGCCGCTTAAAAACTGATTAATTTTTTTTTTATACTCAAAACACATCATAGTTTCAACACTTTATTTATTAAAAAAGAAATAATAAAACAATAAAAATTATAAGCAAAAAGTATTCGTACACTTGATGATGCTGATGGTAGCAAACATTAAAAATTTGGTTTCTTTCCAATGAAAAATCTAAATACTGACAGAAAAAAAAAATTATTAGAAGTCGGCTAACTTTAGTATCATTTTTTTATGATCCTAAACTTAGCAGACAATTAAAAATTTTTGAATTTTTTTTAAACTATTTAATTAAGTAAGAAAAAAAAAAAACTAAAAAAATGCACACGTAGAAAATTTTCAAAACTATAGGTGCAATTTTCTGAAATATTAAAATTTTTAAATTTGTCGTTTTTTAAAAAATCCAAAAATTATTAGAAGTCGGCTAACTTTAGTATCATATTTTTTTTGTGCATATTTTTAAAAATCCATTTTATTATTATTTTTTTTTTTGAGTAAAGTAAGAGACCCATTACCCGATTTACTGAATACAGATAGACAAGTACATGGAGTGATCGAGTACTAATTCTCTGATTGGGTACTAGGTCTTTTTCCTTAAGTAAAATACTCAGAAAAAACTATAAAAATTAATGTAAAGAATTTTTAAAAATATTTCTGTGGTTATTTTTAAAATTCGTTTTCTCGTAAATAATAGTTTAGACAGTTAAAAAAAGTCGTAGGATACTTATTTAAAAATTTTTTAATTTGGAACATTTTGATATAATAAATCTCCAGCACATGTCTCAAGTCAATAATAGTGAGGATGTTTATTTGCTATTTTGTAAAAGAGGTTATTTAATTTGTTGATTAATCAAGGATATTCAAAGTTATGCTGAGGTTGCTGTAGAACAGTTTCCATATCCAATAATTGAAGATGAATCTCGTAGATTGACAACATCTTTAGGAATGTTGGATCCTAATGAACTTGATAGCGATGGAATTCCATTATCAGCACGGGCAGTATTCATTGTAGATCCAAATAAAAAAATGCGTTTATCCATTTTGTATCCAGCCACAACTGGACGAAATTTCGAGTAAGATTTTTTGTTATTTATAATTACTCTTAGGTATAAGATATTCATATTTGATTTAATAATTATTAAAATATATAATTATAGTGAAATTCTAAGAGTCATTGAATCTCTTCAACTGACTGATAAATATTTGGTAGCAACTCCTGTTGATTGGAAGGTATAATTTTATTATTAATTTAATCATCTTCTTTGTGTTACTCAATCCAATGAAGAAATACTTTTTTTTTTTATTAATATTATTATTATAGAAAGGTGAAGATGTTATGGTTCAGCCCAGTGTTCCTCATGGAAAAGCCGAAGAGTTATATGGTGACAAGTTGAAGGTATTGAACTTGCCTTCTTCCAAACCATATTTTCGTATAGTGCCGCAGCCAATAGATCCGACACAAAATTAAAATATATAATTTTATATCATTCCATAAATTTTAATATTATCATCAAAATTATTGTACTATCTGTTGCTCATATTATTTTTAAAATAAATTCTTTCAACAGAACATAAATATTATCTTAGTATTTATTTCTCAATTATTTTTACAGCCAAAGTTTTACTACAAAGACAATATCGTATAATACACTAACGCAAAAAATCAACTTTTTCTGTTCCTGTAATTTTTTGCGTTAGTGTATTTACATGGATTATTACAATTCTATACCTTCACTATATGTGAGAATTTTTTTGATAGATTCTAGCAAAAAGTTTTGCAAAAGTTCTTATGATGCAACTTAAAAAAATTTCCCAGTGTATTATAATTGATTGAATGATATTTAAAAATATAATCAATTCAAGAGTTCATTTATATACATACATAGATATAAATATATTTAAAATAGAAAAGTTGATTTTATTTATTTACGCGCCATTTGGAAATTATACATTATTGAAACGATTGGTAAAAAATAAATGATAAACTATAATTACTGATCAAAAAAACAGATAATAATAAAAGTAACAACATAAAATAACAAATATAAATAATATCCAGCCGCTTTGCGACTAAAGAAATGACAGTTGATTACGTTACTAAATTAAAATACGAAACACCAAAAATGTCAATCTCAGATGCAATTTTGATATTCTGTACGACGCCCTGATTAAAAATACTCATTGAAAAGTATTGAAAATTATTTAAATTCTTTTCAATCCATACGGAGATTTTGAAAAATATTTAATGGAATTGAAATTTTGATCATTTGAATACTTTCCAATTCTTATAACGGAATTCAAAAGTATTGAAAATAATTAAATCTTTCATCATTTTAATACCTTCCAATATGGAACTATTTTGGTATTGAGAAGGATTCAGAAAGATTGAAAACTGTATGATCCTGAAGTTAGCAGACAATTAATAATTTTCGGATTTTTTTCAAAAAATTAATTACAAAAAAAAAAAAACAAAAACTAAAAATATGCACATGTAGAAAATTTAAAAAACTATGGGTGCAAATTTTTTAAATATTTTTTTTTTTATAATTTATTGTTTAAAAAAAAATCAAAAAATTACTAATTGTCTGCTAACTTCAGGATCATAAAACTGTCAATTCATTTGAATTTTTTTCAATCCCACACGTAACCCGAAATGTGAAATTATTTTGTTATTGACGAGAATTCAAAAAAATTAACAAATTTTTACCCTGACCACTGGGATTTGAATATCTATTTTTATTTACCGCTGATCAAAACAGCGCCGCCTACAGAACATGCAGGTCCGGTACATTTATTCATTTATATATACATAGTATGTATGTATACGTGTAAACATATATTAACCTATATATAAAAGAAAAAAAATATAAATTTATAAACACCTGTAGTAGAACTGTTTAGTGCGTTGTTGTTTGTTGTTTATGTGAAAATATTTGTAGTAAGAAATTAATATTAAAAAGTTATTCATTGATTGACGTTTCACTTTTTAATTGTTTATTTAAAAAAAAATCTACCAATTTTGTATTTTTAATTGATAATTAAAGATACAAAAAAAATAAATTGTTAAACTATTTTTTAAATCATAATTTGTATTGTTCTATGTATGTATTTATATTTTTATTGATATAAGAAAATTTATTGACATAAACAAATTTTTAAATAAAATTATTTCGTGGGAGTTGATATTTATAAATAGTATAGATATAGACAATCAATAGTTATTTAAAGACTTATTTTTAAGTTATTGACTAATGAATAGAAGATTGGAATTTCTAAGTGACCTAAAACGATGTAAAATATAAACGAAAAATGTTTAACATCAAGTTTTTATTAATATTTTTAATTAAAAAAAAATTTTATAATATTTGTTATTTTTAAAACAAATTTTATTTGAAGACTAGTTTAATAATAAAAAAAAAAAATTTGTTATTTATGTGATAAAAAAATTTGTTCCTCTGAATATTTAATCTTTGAAAAAAAAAAAAGAAAATCTACATAAGGTAATAATTAATATGATACTGAAATTGGCCGACATCTGATAATTTTTGGATTTTTTTTTAAACAATAAACCATACAAAAAAAAATATTTGAAAAAATTTCACCAGTAGTTTATTGAATTTTCTACATGTGTATATTTTTATTTTTATTTTTTTGTTTAATTCCTGTGAAAAAAAAAATCCGAAAATTTTCGATTGTCTGTTAACTTCTGGATCATTAATTAATGAGTGTAAATGTAGCAGACACCAGACAAATTCAAAATTATTAATAAATAGACTAAATAATTAATGAAATAAAATTTTTAAAAAATGGGCATTTAAAAAATTTTAAAATTAATAAGTGCATTTTTTATAAATATTTTTTAAAAAATTATTTACTCTATTTATTTATAATTTTAAATTTGTCTGATGTCTGCTACATTTATACTCATTGATAATTAAATAAATTAATAAATCTATGAAATAATGAATTAATAAAATTAATGAAACATTATTATTTATTACAGAACAATAAAAAATGGCAAACGATAATATAAATGAATTGACACGAGAAGATTTTGATGCTGGACCATCAAGTTACGATGAAATAGAAGAAAATTTATATCTTGGAAATCTCACAGCTGCCACAGACATTAAATGGTTAAAAGATACTAAAATAACTTATATACTTACAGTTGACTCATGTCCATTACCTAGACAAATAGAACTACTTCCTAATATTAATTTAAAGTTTATTAAAATAACGGATATGCCACGAGAAGATATTTTGACATTTTTTGAAGATACATACAATTTTATTGATAATGCATTGCAAGATGATAAAAAAATTTTAGTTCATTGTTATTTCGGTGTGTCAAGATCAGCAACATTAGTGATTGCTTATACTATGAAAAAATATAAAATAACTTATGAAGATGCTTATGAATTAGTTAAATCAAAGAGACGTTTTGTTGGTCCTAATCCTGGTTTTATAGCCCAATTAAAATTATATGAAAAAATGGGTTATACTATTGATCATGATAATGTTGAGTTTAAAATGTATCGTCTTCAAATAGCAGCCGATAATGTACGTAAAGCTAAAATTCTTCCTTCAAATTTTATAGATTTAATAAAACCAGACCCAGCATTAACGACTGTCCGTCCAGAACCAACTGTCTACCGTTGTAAAAAATGTCGAAGAGTAGTAGCTAGTGTCAGTAATTTATTACCACATTTACCACATGAACGTCAAATTTGGCGATATGTTAGTACAAAAAAACACGATGAAACATCATATAAACAAATGCAAACATTAGCTAAAATTGAAAAAGATAAAAAAGATAGTGCTAGTAATTCAGCAGAAGTATGTACTAAAACTCACTTTATAGAACCATTGGCATGGATGCGAGATATTTTACATAATGTTGAAGGAAAATTAAACTGTCCAAAATGTGAAACAAAACTTGGTTCTTTTAGTTGGGTATCTGGTTCTCAATGTCCTTGTGGTGCTAAAATTGCACCAGCATTTTATTTAGTTCCATCCAAAGTTGACTGGAGTAATGCTGTACAAAATGTTTTAGTAACTATTTAATAATACATAAGTGACAAAACCAATCATGTATATATACATGCGTGTGTATAATAATTTAATTTAAATCAAAATTTTATGCAACTTACAAGACTTGAAATATATATTAAATATAACAATATATTCTAACCTTGTGCCAATGTCTAATAACGTTGTAATTTTTAATGATCTATTATACTTTTATTTAATACTCTTATCTTCCATCTTTCATTCATTTAAATTACAACATTGATAACAGTATTTATGTGCCAATAATTTATTTATACACTTAATGCTTATAATTGTCTTTATAATGATAATTATGCACAATTTTATATTTAAAATTTTATTTACACATTTTAATCTGATATGATGCTGTGTTATCTTTAACAATTAATGAGTTTTAACATTGACGAGATATTTAATTACTAAATTACTGCTCGAGTGTAAATATTTATATAATTCATGACAACTATTAATTTAATTTTTAGTTTATTCATTTGTTTGAAAAAAATATTTCTTGACTGCAGTGTATTTTTTTTTTAATATTCGTCTAGAAAGTTTATTTTTTAAATATTTTATTATTAACATTAAACACAATCGAATTTTTTTTTTTTATTTCAATTTTTATAATTATTCACTGTAAGAAAGTGATAATTATTTCGGAATGAATATGGATTTTATTTTAATCCGAATTCACTCCGTTACTCTGAGTTCAAAAAAAGGAGTTAAAAAAAAAAATCACTCCGTATACGGAGTAAATATCCGCGTAAAAAAAATTCGTTCTGAAAATGTTTCAAAAAAGTTCGTAACCGTGAAATTCAAAATTTAAGACAATTGTAAACTTTGGGAATCATTTTTGGAACTGAAAACATTCAAGAGTAAAAATAATCTTCAGCTAACTACTTTCAGGAATGTTTTTATGAATTTTTTAAGCGGTAATAATTCGGCTAAGAAATTTTACTGGTTTGAAGAAAATTAAAAAAACAAAAAAATAGATTTTCATACCAATTATGAACGTTTTTTGATTTTAAGAAATTCAAAAATGCAGTCTAGAGATTTAAAATTCCTCTACTCTTGAATTTTTTTTAAGTTCCAAAAATATCAACTAAAAGTTCAGAATTGTCTCAAATTTGGAAGTTGACATAAAATTTTTTAACCATTTTTGGAACCAACTTTTTTTACACGGGTACGGAATTTTGAACTTCCCGTTAAGAAAATCGAAGATCCGAATTGTTTTGGCGGCAATCGAAAGGCCTTGTCAGTCATCAACTTTCCTGAAAATTTTCCATCAATCGATCGAATAGAGTCTGATATTCATAAGAGAAACCAAGAATTTTTTTCTTTTCTTTTTTTTTTTCAGAATTTCTAGACGACTAGATCAATCGATTTTAAAATCTAATCTACTCTAAAACACAATAAAACGTGTCTATTGTCGCTCAAGCCGTCTCAATTGGATTATTTGTTCGAGAGATATCGCAAGAAAAAGAAATGGTACAAAACGATTTTTTGTCAATATTTTCGAAACGACTGAACCAAACGATTTCAAAATCTATTCGGCTCTACAACTCATTGATCCGCGTCGATTGTAAAAAGAACCATCTTAATTGGTTAATTCATTCGAGATATCGTTTACGTTAGAATTGTATAAATAAAAATTCAATTTTCGTCTTTAAGTTTTTTGCAATCATCGCATATTTTACTGTTATCAGTTTGTTGGTTTAGAAATTTTAAAAGGTACGTGTTTTTTAAAATTATTTTTGATTTTTTGAATGGTCCGACGCAGTAACGAATATTGTTGAGCTCGAAGAGCTCAAAAGTGCAGTCATGATAATATTTTCGAACTCTTTGAATTCGAAAACAGGAACAAGTATTGGGACTGGCCTGCAGGGTCAATCGTTTTCCAGCTTTTTCTTTAGTGGAGTGATTCGGACATGTGGATTTTATTTTAATTCAGATCTACTTCGATCCAGATTTTCAATGTTAAAATAAACTTCTTTTCGGAGTGAATTTCACTCCAAAGAGATCGAATAAATAAACAACCATACACTTGATATTCACTTTGAATTTAACCCATATTCACCCTGAAAATTTTTTACAGTGTACACATAAAATATTTAATAAAAACATCAAGACACTTATATTTTTTGTTTAATCATGTCAAATTTTTTCATTCATTTATTTTTTTTTTTTTTTGAGTGTATCTACATATAACAGGAACAGAAAAATCTGGTAAAATATTTGAGAATTTACAAATGAGTATTATCTTTAAAGAACTAATCCAGCATTAATGTTCAGAGTATTAAAAAAATTTTAATGTTTGTAATTTCAAAATATGATAAATAAAAAAAAAACAAATAATTTATAGACAAATTCGTAAATTTATTTATCTACCGTCTTAAATTTCTTTTCTAAGAAAACAAAAAAAAGTAAAAACCAAAAAAATAAATAAAATATTTTTAGAATTACAAATGAAATTTAATTTATAATTCAAGATTTTTTGAGTGATACCAGATATAACACAAAATTTTTCTTATTATCTTAATAGTGGTTTATTAATTAATTACCCTGTTCAATATTTTATAAAATTTACAAACTATAAAAGCTAAACCGTATTTAAAATAAAATAAATTTGAATAGTATTTATTTTATTTTTAACACAATGTGTATTTGTAATGAAATTTAGTACACTCAGAAAATTAAATAATAGGAGTTACTATCAAGTTATGGTAAAAATTTTTACCATCAATCAGATAGTAGTAAATATTATCCAGATGATTGTATAAATCATCTTGATTGTAATATTCACCATATTTATGATAATTGTTACAATCCTGTATGTTAACTAGAATTAATTATTCTAAATAGTTATATTTATCATCCAGATGGTAACAGTTACCATTAGAAATTATAATTGTTACCATTCTGATAGTAACTGTTTCGAAATTTATTGCAGAAGGAAATATTATCATCCTGATAGTAAATATTATCATCCTGATCGTAACTGTTATCATCCTGATAGTAAATATTACCATTCTGATAGTAACTGTTATCATCCTGATGGTAACTGTTATCATTTTGATAATAACTGTTATCATCCTGATAGTAAATATTACCATCCTGATAGTAACTGTTACGAAATTTATTGCAAGTTATCATCCAATAATTATTAATTCTAATAAAAAAAATGATACCACTAACTATTTTTGCATTGAAAAACGTTCTAATCATTCTAGATGATTGGAATTAAAAATTTAGCATAATAAACACAATTACTTAATTTTCTGAGTGTACGGAAAAAAAGTCAATAAAACTGATAGTTTCAAACTAAATGGCCAAAAACAACGGATCTATCTTATTCATTTTATTAATCACATGATAATTCTGATAACAATTATATAATTTAAAAAAAAATTCTTTGGCATCTTTGCTCAATCTAATAACAAAACAATGAATTTTTAATTTAGGCACTTTTTTATTATTTAATTTTATAAAAATACTAAGTCACATACTGGCATGCATCGCAGAATAAGTTGCACCGTAAGGATGACTTCTTAATCTAAGACTACTCAAGCCATTCATTGAAGCTCCCTCAATACTGCCATGAACTTCTGACTGATGGTACGATGGAAAGCTCACATTACTGAGATTCCCATTGACAAAACCATGACAACTTGCAGTTGTTTGTACGGCAGCATAATGTTGAGATGATCTCCAGTACTCGCTGTAAGAGTATTGAGGCACTTGAGGAGGAGATTGTATGCCATCTGATGTGTTTTCATGAGTATATGCTATCCTTATTGGTCTTAATGGCAAAGTTGTTTCAATATCTCGTGTTGAAGAAGCACCTCTATTTAATGCGGAACTTCTTTCATTTCTTCGGAATTTAGCTCTTCGATTTTGGAACCAAACCTGATAAAGATTAATTTTTTTTTTATATTTCACACAGAAAAAAGGGATTTCTTGGCGCAAAAAATTTTTTCTTGCTCTAAAAAAATTTTTACTTGACCCAAGAAATTTTTTGTATTATAAAGTAAAATCAAAAATTTTCTTGAGGTGAGAAAAAATTTTATTGAAACAAGAAAAAAATTTTTTAAGCGAGAAAAAAATTATTGAGCTAAGAAAAATTTTTGTCTTCAATTCATAATAAAAAATTTTTCTTGCGCCAAGAAATTATTTTTTTCTGTGTAAGAATCGATAATAATATTTTTGTCATTGGTTTAAATAAATAATTTTTTTTTTATAAACAATTATATAACAAAAATATTGTTGATGAAAAAAAAAAATGTATTTGTAGGCAAAAAATGATTTTTTCTTATTTTTAAAAGAAAGGAAGAAGAAACGGATACGAGCGGAAGACGGGACAGCGTGACGGCTCCTGGCAGTCGGATAGAACTCAGAGACGGTCATGTAACGGTGAGATGGCATTTGTGACTAAAGAACGAGAACAAGTAGAAGAAGAGCAAGTTATAGTACAAATCGAAAAATAGAAGAAAGAGAGAGAGAGAAAAAGAGAGCCAAAGAGATAATATTATAGAAGAAAGAGATAGATGATGAGTCAAAGGAAGAAGGGTAGCCGCACACGTGCTGGACTCGACACGCTATTGAACGCATGTGCTTTCTGGAGTTGCCGGCAAGCTAATCATAGCTGCTTGCCTGACAACCTGTCTCCTCTGATTTTCTGCTTAGCTATCCGCGACCTCCGAATCTTTCACAGCTAACTTACGACATAACACGACAACGTTCGCGTCACGCATAAGCGCGAACGATTCCCGAATTTCAAACCTTACATCGTATGCGCGTTCCAAAACGTTTTTGGATGTCATTTTTTTTTTTTTTATACCAACATTCTGGAATTTTCTTAAGAATTTTTAAATTATTTGACAAATTGTCATATGCTAACAAAAATGTTTTGACTACTCTGTCTTCATGATTTATGTTTCTTATACATAGATTTTCTTTTTTATAATAATTCAAAGTTTGTTTTAGAACGATTACTTAAATCATAATATTTTGATTTATTCATTGTTATACATTGTGAAATTTTGTTTATATATTCAATTTAACAAAACTCAAATGTGAGTTAATATTTAAACTATACAAGTAGAGTACACAGAAAAAAAGGATTTCAGCAAAGAAAAATTTTTGTCTTCAATTCATAATACAAAATGTTTCTTGCGACAATAAGTCCTTTTTTTCTGTGTAGAGGTACTGTTTTTGGCCACTTTAGAGCCAGTTTTGGCCACTTGAAAAGTTTAAAATAAAATGATTTGTAAAAAACGTAATGACATAATTAATTTTTTTAATGAGTTCGAATATACTTTGATCATTCTATTCCGATAGAATTTTTTTTTAAATACATTTTCATTGATTAAAATAAGGTATTAAATGTCCACAAATGAAGCAGTTGCCATAAACGGTATTTCTATCCTATTTTTTAAGTCAATTTCATAAATTATCACTTAGATTTTAATATGACGATTGTAAAATGTAAATCGCTGTAAGATGTACGATTTTTGTCTTTGAATTCTGAAAAGCGATAAGTTTTTTAAAATTTATCCTTTGTGGATACATTTAAAACAATATGGCGGTCATTAAAAATAAATGTTTCCAAATTAAAGAGGGTCTATAGTAATTTTTGTCTGTTTTTCGCTTAAACAAAACCTTCAACTAACCTTCGTCTACGTTTTAATCTTTCAAAAATGATCATTTTTGAAAAAAGCTCAGAGCCGTCTCAAAAAATTTGATATCGTTTCTACGATTTTTTTAACAACCGGAATTTCGTAAAGATTGAGGAGCTGAATTAGCCAATTTATAGATCAAAATAACTATGAGGTTTTGGATTTTACCACGTAAAAACCTTGCACAGAAATTCCAGCGGTCTGCTAGTGGTTTTTTTTTACTTTTAAAACTTCCATAATTTACTCAAGAGTAAAGTTTTTGCTGTTTTAAAAAATTTTAAACATATTAAAAGTTACATAGGTGAAAATTTTTTGTGGGCTACACTTTTACAAGCCAAAGTAGGTGAAAGCAAATTTTTATATTACTATCATAATGTTGTTATTAACCTATGTCATATAATAAATTAGTCAATCAGGTAAGGGAGGAGGGAATTTTCATATTATTTAATTTTATTAGCAATTAAATTAATGAAACCTATAAATTAATGAAACCATAAGCTCTTGTGCGATACTAGAGATGTAGTTTAATTTTTACAAAATTGTGTTTTAAAAAATCGCAACATAAACTAACAATTTATTTTTATAAAAATTGATATATTGAAATATTTTATGATAATTGATAAAATATTTAAAAAATATGAATCATACTTCTAATAAAAATAAGAAACAATTACCCGACTGATCTTATAAGTTCTATAATGAAACTATAAATAAATATAATTAATTAAAATATGTATCCTAAATTTAAAAAAATTACAATTAATTATTGTTATTAAATTAAAATAATTATTAAAATTAAAATTATAATTTAATTGACTTGATACTGTAATGAGATTTGTCATTGATTTTGTGAGAAAAAATCATAATGTATAAACTAATGATTATATGAATCATCATTTTTTGACGATTAAATTTTATAAAAAAATTTTTAACAAAGTTTACCATTTATAAATTATTAAATTTAACATTGACATTTTAATCATAAAAAAAAACGTGGAATTATAAAGTAATTATTTTTAAAATAGGTTTCATTATTATTATTTTTTTATTATATTTGCTTCCACAGCTACTCGGTATCGCTAATCCAGCTGTATTAACGAATTAATATTAATGTATATTGTTATAAAAACAGAACTTTAATTCTAAAGTACATTCTTATTACAATACTATCTAAAAAATGTTTTTTTTTTTTTCTTTACCTGTACTCTAGCTTCAGATAAAGATACTCTCGTCGCAAGTTCTTCTCTCACAAAAGCATCAGGATAATGTGTTCTCTCAAAAACTCTTTCAAGAGCAGCCAGTTGTTGCGCTGAAAATGTCGTTCTACTTCGTCTAGGTCTTCTACCTCCACCAGAGACTCCTTCATTGCAATCTTAATAATTTTAAATATTAAATAGTATTATTATTAATTAAACCATCGTTAATTATTATTACAATTACGATAATGTAAATTCTTTATTTTTTTACTTATTTAAATTTTAAAATTTGGTAAAAATTATTAGGGCAAAAGAATAAGAAAGACACTACACTAATGCTCTTAATTTAAGGCTTATATATGTATAAATATATATTATTAATAGAAAGAGAGAGCTAGAGAGGCGAGAACACTCAACGCGCTGACTGGGGGAAGTCGAGTGCAAAAAGGATCTCAATTCTTGATCTGGTGTTGTATCGTGATACAGACAACCTACCAGTAAAGGATAGATGCATAATTCTTGAATGAATCTACTGTACTTGAGCAATCATCAAAGCGGTATGATTTAAACAGCATGACGTTCTTGAAATGCATCATTACGATTAAATCAAACGCTTTGGCGTCTTTAACTAAATACATCATTTGTCAAATGTATACATGATATTTAATTATTATTATCATTATTATTAATTATATATAATAAAAATAATTAAAAAATAAAATTATTACCTAAATGATGATTAGAAGTAGATAAAAGTCTTGAAACGGTAAAATCCTGTGGAACGTGAGAATTAGCCACTTGAGAAATAATCATTGACTCATTTGGTGTATTATCATTATCTGAATGTAACATTCTTTTTTATTATGTTTATCTTTACATTTAATTTAACGTCACTAATCACTATATAAATTTATTTTAATAAATTTATTATTTACAGTATATATGTATATATATTTTTAACTATTAATTAACGTTTAATTAATAAATTAATAATATTATTTAATAATTTATATATTTGAATTATATTTACTTGTAAAGTAAGACATTAAAAAAATAGACTACATTGACACGTTTACTAGCCTACTGTTTCACATTGCCACCTTTTATAAGATAGTCTGTTATCAGAGCTTTTTTTTTTTCTTATGTAAAACCACAATTGTATTTCGTGCTCGCAACGAAATTATCCATTAATTATGCAAACGCAAATAATTCGTCAAGACATGCAAACACATATACCTAATAATAATGTAAGTACTATATACCTATACACGGCTGTTCAAAACGACCTAAATTAAATTATTTCTCAGTCAATGTGTCGCATTTTATACATGTATATAATTTGTACTTCACTACTAATCGAATCATTTAAATTATAAATTAAATGTTACACTAGCTAAATTAATGTGAAAATTATAAGGAAAATATAGGAGTATAAATTGATACAAGTTGATGAAGAACAAACGAGAAATTAATCTTCGTAAATTGTTTTATGCGAGCCGTGTGTATAGGGAGGCAAGATGCCAACTGACTTGCAGAGTTAAGACGTACTTAAAGGTCCCACATTTTCTATCTCTTATTTTCTTCATATATCTCTTTTCTTCTTCTTCATATTCTTCGTTTCTTCGTCTTCATCTTATAAACTTTTCTTGTGCAATTTTATGAGTGAAATAGAACGATTTAATAGTAGGTGGAGATTATGTACTAAGCTCCACCCTTATTAATCAGTCATTGGTAACTTTGTTTTTATCTGGGCGGCATAGTGGCTTTTATTAACTGCAATAATAAACAATTTATCATTTTAGTGATTTACTTATCTGTTATTAATGACTCGCAATGTGTTGTCAATTTTTTTTTTAATTCGAATTATATTGTAAAATACAGGAAGTACCATTGTAATAGTTAGTTACTCTGTTATAATCTATATTATTAAGAGAATAAGGAAAATTTTGTTACAGCCTTTGTGCCTTTTCATGGTTTTAACTCTTTTTTATTGCCAGTTATCGGGATAAATCACTTTATCAATATCATTCGAATTAAATTCAAATTACGCGGAAAAAAAAGACGATCGTATTTATTTTTTTAAAATAAATAAATATTTTAATCATTCTGTCCCATGATTATACAATTATCGGACTCAATATTTGCGAGTCAATGATGAGATTTTTCTTATTAAATTTAAATGATAATAAAAATAAACAAAATATTCTAGAGTTAATTTCAGAGTTGAGATTTGAATAAATAATTAAATTCAAATCATATTTAATAAGTTTTGTAGTAATACTCGGACAGTCACGTAGTGACTGTTTGCTTGTTAATAATTAAATTATTTTATCGACTTTACTTTAATAATTTTTCATAATATATGCATGGAAAAAAATGATGCTCAAAATTTTAATAGTTTGTAGTTTATTTTTGACTTAAAATTAGTATATTCGATACTAATATCAAACCAGGATCATTATATATATAACAAAATGGCTATTATTTATATTAAAATTTGATACACATAGAAGAGCAAAATTTGTGATTTCGTATATTAAAATTAATATGAAAAAGAATCGATAAATTGGTATCTACAGTTATTACTATTCAAATAAACATACAAAAATTTAAAAAATGAGGAACCGAAAAATTAGCAAACGTACTTATTAATATATAAAGATCTAGTATACTAATTTTTCATTTTATTATTTACCACTTATTCGATTTATGTATATTGTAAGTTAATTTATAATGATTAATAAATGATATTTTAAGCTAATAATTGATCAGTGATATCGAATTTATAAAATAAAAGTTTGTAACTTTTGCAATTTTCGGCTGGAAAAATCAGTATCTAAGATAGCAATGAAGTAATTTGACCAATCATTACTTTTTAATAGATTATGCCATAAATTAATTAACTTTCATTAATAGGTCACGTATTATATCTAAAAGTAATAATATTTACTTACTTTTTGAAATAATTGATAGCAGTTTTTAGGAATCTACAAAAAATAGTAAACTACTTGCATTAAGTACATAATTATTGATAACAGATTCCACTTTTTACTATTATTTATTAATTTCTAATATTCTGTTTTTTCCGTGGGCTTTGAAAGTGTATACAGAAGAACACTTTTTGATAAAAATTACTCTATAATTTTAGTGTCTATAATTAGTTAATGTACTCTATAACTTAAAATATAATCATGTCCCAAGATTACTCATTTTAAAATAATTTTTATAATAAATGGTAAAACAATATTCATACTAAAATTATTCACGTGAACTTTTGATTCTGTGTATTTGATTCTCACATTAAAATAGTGACTTATGTGTTCTTATTTTATAATTTTTCGCGGTTAATATATTCACCTCGGGAATATCAACTTTCACAAGAATCTCAAGTATCAGAATAATCAGTTTCTCTTTCTACGCATTTCATCTCATTCTTCTTTTTCATTCGCAGTCAAACAATTTTTTTTTTTAACATGATATGAGATAAATTTTAGTAAATGTCTGGTAACAAGAAAAAACATGGATTATTCAATTTCAGTTTATAAAGAATCAAATAAGAATAAAAAATTTGAATGTTGGCATAAAGTATTAGAGACTTTTTAAATTTCAATAATCCAGAAAATTTCGAAATCTCTATTATTATGAATTTATTTTTCAAACGAGATTTTGTGCTTAAGTTGCATGAGATTTAGTAGAGAATTAAGTCATGACAACGATGCAACAATAAAACAGTTAAAACGAAGAGATGAGAAAAAACTATAAACAGAGATAAACTTAAATGTCGCGACGTCTTGACATGAACATGTCTTGACACTCACGAGAATTATTAGGCGAGAATGCAATTGCTATGAATGTTTTCTTTTAATACCCGACATCACCGGTAATTTTTCATTTCTTCATCTTACAAGTTTAGTATATTATTAGTTATTATATATTTAATATTTGATGAAAATTAATAAATAAACACCTCATTAATCATCTCACATTTGCAATAAAAAAAATGAACCATGCAATCATTAACGACAAATCGGAGGATTCTGATGAACCAAATGAAAAAAAAGACAATTAAATACGGTCACAATTAATGGTCAAGATTATTCTGGTAATGGTGAGTAATTTGAATAAGGCAGAAGCACCAATGATTGACAGGGGTCCAATTATTGACACCCTATCCTATTTTAAGACATATTTAATTACATACTACACTGTAAAAAATTTCGGTGTAAAAATGGACCCGGAGGACTTTACGCGGCCGTGTATTACTAGGTTTTTATCTTATGCAGTATACTTCTGAAGTTGTATTTTTTCGTGCCGAGTTTCAAAAATAAACTAAATTCAAGATGATAGTAAAGTTAACAGACATTTGCAATTTAAAAAAATTTTCTTTAACAGATAAATAATGAAAAAAAAAAATTTCTAAAATAATGCACATGTGGAGAATTTCATAAACTATACGTGCAATTTTTCAAAATATGTTTTTAATATTTATTTTTTTTGTTAAAAAAAATCAAAAAATTTTTAAATGTCTGCTAACTTTATTGTTATAATTCAAGAACTTCTGTTTCGTAAGAACTTTTTAATTTTTATTGTAAGACAGTTACAGAACATTGAAATTTTGTTAAAAACGGATCAAAATTTTATCTTTTACCCTTAGAAATTTGTCTCCAATATTATTAAAAAATTGAAAAACTCGATTCATTAATTCTCAATATATCACAATAATTTTTTTTTTTTTTTTTTTCGTAAATAATAAACTACCTAAGCGAAATATTAAAAGTAAGAAAGGTTTAAAAGAGTAATAGACAGACATGTCATAACTGTGTTTGAGTATCATTAATTTACAATGAGAAAAAATTTTAACGTATTTCATCGGAAATTTTTTTCTTTTTGTGGAAAACATCAACCCAAGAAGTGTCAGATTTCTACACCTTTACGATAGATTAATAGACTTTTCAGAGACCATTAGAAAATCGTTTATAAGAAACTTAAACTAGTCAATTGACAGTATCAATACAATTTGTAACTGAATACTTAAATTTACACTCTAGTATTCCAGTTTTCCCTCAATTCTCGAATGGGAAGGGGCGGTTTTCCTTATTATAAAAAAAAAAAAAGCATACAAAACTTGGAAGTGCAAATAAATCATAAAAATGACCTAACGTCACTCGTGGTCAAACATGTCACAGATATCTAAAAATTTTTTCCTGTATTTTAGAGAAACCGTGTGTGACTCGTGGGTAAATATAACTTTTTTTTTTTTAACATTCGAGTTTTCTTTACATTTCTCTTTATTGACAATACTTTTACGAATAAATATGAATAACAGATTTTGAATTCAATATGAAATGTTTTTTTTTTTTTTTGAAGTAAATATAGACACACGTAATTTTAAGATAGATATAAACATTGAAAGCAGCAATGAATAATAAAAATGTTTGTTTGTCGGAAAAAAAGTAAAACTCGAAAAGATTTGTTAATATTTGTTATTTATTTCAATATGATCATAAATATTTACTGAGAATTAATCTGTGTTCTTGAATAAATATTTAAACAGTGTTCAAATACAATAAAATATTCAATAAATAATTTTACCCAAATGCATTGATGTCATACAATTTGCGCGTGGCTTTGCTTAGTG
The DNA here is from genome assembly GCA_964016945.1 of Microplitis deprimator. Lineage (NCBI taxonomy): Eukaryota > Metazoa > Arthropoda > Insecta > Hymenoptera > Braconidae > Microplitis > Microplitis deprimator. Next base: position 20,888,520 of record OZ024710.1, on the reverse strand, counting down.
ATCTACGCGATCAAATATTGAAGTGTGCTTACTACTTTGAAGAGTTACTGTTTAACAATGCGTTAGGTTAGCTAAAAGGGAAGTTTTGTCTCCAATATTATAGTTTATACCAAATGTCTAAAAAAAAAAATTATTAAAAAATTGTTGACGGCACGTTAGCCAGAATAAGTATATAGTTAGTCTGATAGTTATTCTGAATAACTATCAGAAAAAAAATATATATAGCTCTGAGTAGAAGTTATTATAAAATATGAGCTTATTTATGTAATTTTTTTTTCTGCACTCAGAAAATTAAATAATATGAGTTACTATCTAGTTATGGTAAAAATTTCTACCATCAATCAGATAGTTGTAAATATTATCCAGATGATTGTATAAATCATCTAGAATGTAATATTCACCATATTATGATAATTGTTACAATCCTGTATGTTAACTAGAGTTAATTATTATAATTATTATAAATAGTTATATTTATCATCCAGATGATATCAGTTTCCATCAGAAATTATAATTGTTACCATCCTGATAGTAAGTGTTTCGAAATTTATTGCAGAAGTAAATTTTATCATCCTGATAGTAAATATTACCATCCTGATAGTAACTGTTATCATCCCGATGGTAACTGTTATCATTCTAATGGTAACTGTTACCATCCTGATAGTAACTGTTATCATCCTGATAGTAAATATTACCATCCTGATAGTAACTGTTACGAAATTAATTGCAGAAGTTAGCATCCAATAATTATTAATCCTACTAAAATAAAATTATATTATGTGTGTAATTGATGAATTATGTCTGATAAATAATATATTCAAAGATTTAAAAAATGTCAATTAAATTTTTTAGTTGAATTAAACGTAGAATTTGATTTTTGCATTGGTGATTAAATGGCACAAAAAATAATAAAAGCTATAGCCTGATTTTAATTATTTATATACTTTTTGAAGCGTTTTATAAACATTGAATAAAATGTACTCAGAAATTATTATATTGACATAAACCCATCACCTGGCAAAAGTCTAAATAAATTTTTTGATAAAATGTCCCCTCTTTTCAGTTAAGAATCAAAGCGAGAGAAAATAGACAAGAGGAAAATAAAAAATTGAAATAAGAAAGAAGTGTCTTTTGCATTGCAATCAGTCACGGTGGACGCAACACTCCGTGACGGCTTAAATCTATCTTGAGTATAGGTGAAAAGAAGTGCTAAACGAAGGGTATATGTGTCGTATGCTTTTAAGAATATATATTAACAATAAGGGGAATGTCGAGGTAAACCGCAGATGTGGTCATCGAGTGGCCACCTTGACTAAGTTGAACGAAGACTTGAAAAAAAAAAAAAAAAAAAAATTGAATATAAAAAGAACTAGAGGTACAGTAGCCGAGACTTTAGACTAGGTCACTTGGGTTTTTATTATAACCGTGCTAAATCAACAACAAGAAGAATAGTGTGTAGAAAGCTTGTAAATTAGACAACTTCACTTCAGAGAGATTTTTAATAAAAGAAAAATATATAACAAAATTGCTGAAAATATATATACACAGAAGAGACCAGGGCAAAATGAGACCATTTTGGAGACGATTTTTTAATTTTTTTTAATACTTAGTTTTGTTTTTTTGTAAAAGAGTAGAACAAGTCGGTCAACCCAGGTAATGCGGCCACTTTTAAATTTTCAGTAAAAAATGTTTTTTATTTACAATAGTAGCCCATTTTATTTCCGAAGCAAATTCTTCAATTTCTTCATAAAATAGTTTAGATAAAAAATACAAAAAAAAAAACATTTTTTTTATAAAAACTTTGAATTAGCCGTCTTATCTAGGTGTTTCAACTTGTTTCATCTTTTTTACAAACTAACTAAGTAATTTTAAGCATAAAAACTATGTTTTTGTCTCAGTTTACCCTGACCTTCCCTGTTTACTTAATATTGCACGACTCTTAATGCGAAGCATTAGATTATGCTTTACGATCGAAAAATTCAGTTTGGCTCTTTTTCGCTACTGTTTTTACTGTTTTACTCTTGTTGGTCCACGGAGCTTAACCAAGTTACCCATCATCGGAAAGAGAATTTAATAAGGATTAATTTTATTACTTATAAAGACCAATTTGATGTATTGAATAACTAAAAAAACATCAAAATGTAAAAACAAATTTTCCCGTCAAGCAGTAGAAAATGTGCCCGTAACCCGTAAACACAAAAACTCGAGAAAAAAGCCATTATTTGGATCACTTTTTTTTTAAAAGATTATTTGAGGGCTGAAGAAGAAGTGTGTCACAAATGCCCATCAAATTCGGCTCCGCTTAATTATAATTAATAAAAAGAGCTTAACTAATTTTGTATATCTATATATGTTTTTTCCATGTACATTCGTCACACCAGTCGCGCCTGCGCGAAAAAATACATCTGACTATCTTTCGGAGCGAAATTTAAATTTCTAGTGTAATAGAAAGGAAAAAAAAATTGTCTTTGAAACTTTTATCGTACATTTTTCATTTTTTTTTTTTTTTGCAAATAAACATTAAGAGTCGTGCACTTTTGGATTTACCAAACTTTCTTATAATTTATTAGCGTGATAAATTTTTTAAAAATTATAATTAATAACTTTAATAATGACGTTTTACATCGAGGGTTGGATAACCCTTGGATCTTTCGTTTCACTTGGACCAACCTTAAGCGAATGGTTTCTTTCTATCTGAGTTACATATTAGAAATAAGATATGACATATGTTTTGATATTTACAACTTATAAATTAAAAGCTAATAAAAACTAAACATTATTTAAGTAAATTACACGATCAAAATAAATATACGTCTTTTAAATTATAAAAATTGTTTTATAAATTTAATTTTTAAATTTTACACAGCGTCTCGTTGGACCAATTACTTCAACCATACGTCATCCCCGCCAATTAGCACTGGGGAAAGTAGTGATGACGCGCGACTATATTTTCTTTCATTCTCTAGCCTCTAATAATATATTGTGTACACACACATATTTTTTTTTTTTTTATTGTTTTTCTCCTCTCAACTGCTGCAGATGACGTACCGCGGATAATTTTGAACATCGTCTCTTTTATTTGCTTTTCTCTCTATCTCTTTATCTCTCCTATATGCTATATTGGTATGTCTCCTACAGATTTATAAGTAACTGTCACTAGGATTATTCAGTTAGACCATGGGGTTCGTATTTTTAAAAATCGGTAGTATGTCACAGTATTGGTCGTTCCGGAATTAACATTCCCTTATTAATTATTATAAGCTAGAAAAAAAAAAAAAGTACTAAATATATAGTGAAAGTGAATTTATTCATCAGGTTTAATACACACATATGGGGTGTTAAAAATCGTAACGGGCACCGATATTGGGTTTTGAGTGAGGGTGAGTATATTATATAGAGAGGGATAAGAAAATTACAATGGACTATACGACACGCGTTGAGCTAGTCAGCTGGCAAAAGGCGTGACTCCAGACAAACTCCTGCTGTCTCTCACGCGCAACCGTAAAAGCTATACGCATAATTTTACGCTCGCCACTCACTGAGTATATAATATAGCAGTATGCACTAGAACCTGTCGCCAATTTTAACTAACCGACAAAACGTCAATGTCACTTTATCCTGACGATGCCTCGATGCATTCTCATTTTCATTTTATTTTTACATATTTGCTCTTAATTATCTATTTGTTTACATGAATATGCTAATGTGATGAAAAATCAACTATTCTTCAATTTTAAACATGAGTAAAAAAAAACCCTTAGTTGAATCATGGGGTGTCTTTAAAGTGTCAAAAACACTATAGCACTTATTGAGACCGCCGTAGAGCAAGTCGAGTCGAAATTTAAATCGTAGATTGAACGTACTAGACACTGAAAACGTAAATTCAACCTTTCAAGATGTCAATAGCCGTAAAAACGTATTATAGACGTAGTTGATGTACGAAAACGTAAATAGACTTGCGTAATCGTACTCAGGTCATAATATCTAGCCTCGTCGAACCCAAGTAAGCCTCAATCAAGCCTCACCTAGCTAAAAAAGCATTTTGAGCCTCAAATAATGCTCATAGAGCCTCAATGAGCCTCAAATGATGATAAAAGAATTAAGCTATATCAGAAACATTTAATTGCCACAAAAACTCATTTAGCAGCCAGAAGATAAGAAATAAAAATTTTCAGCAGCTTTTCAAAAATATTTTGAGCCTTCTAGGACATAACTCTACTGATGGCTTGTAAGCTAATTAAAAGAGTATAGACTCTCAAAAGGTTATATCTCGCAAGGTCCAAAATATTTTCCAATAGCTGCTGAAAATTTATATTTCTCATCTTCTGGCTGCTAGATATGTTTTTTTTTTGGCATCGAAATGTTTCCAGTAAAGTTTAATTTTTGTACTGCAAGTTTTGAAAGGTTATGTCTACGATAACGCAAGTCTATTTACGTTTTCGTACGTCAACTTCGTCTAAAATACGTTTTTACGGCTGTTTACTTCTTGAAAGGTTGAAATTACATTTTTTAACGTCTAGTACGATCAATCTACGATTTAAATTTCGACTCGAGTTTAATACTAAAGATAATTGACCAATCAAGGGTTAATATGGAGATAGTACATTTGTATATTTTATTTTTATTGTTATTTCAATACACATCAAATCATATTTTTGCCCTTATAAGAAATAATATGAATTGATTTTATAGATTGAATGATTAAAACTTTGACTATTTATTAATTCAAATAAACATATGCTGGTATATAATATGATTTCTGGTAGCTTCTACATATTTAATGCATATATATATTCGTGGAACGATAAATTAAATAACTGTTCATATGAGGCATTTAAGTATGGAGTAGATAAAAAAAATGGTTTAAAATCGTTAACTTGAATCAATTTATATTGCTGTTATTTTATTTATAAGTGTATATATATATCAGGGTAACTAAATTTCCAAGAATGTGTGGTTTATTGAAAAAGGACAATAATTTTAGTTGAATGTAGGCGTAAACCAGTATTACATATATAATATTATAATGAAACAGCAGGAATTTAAAAGTATGATATAAATAACATATATATACATCAAGATAGGTTTATTACTTTGATAGAGTTTTCGACTTGTAGCCCTTTCGTATTTTGGCTTTCCACTTCTTTGCAGGAGTAAGAATTACACCCCCGTTAACAGAGCGTAACGGCCGACGTTACGCCCCCCTGCCGCCTCGACCTCCCAGCAGTTACAAATAATTATACATTCATGATATTCTACAAGAATTTTTTTATATATACTAAGACATGTCCATATATTTCATGTTTTTTTATGCACTACACTCAAATATGCAAGAAGAGGGTGCATCCGTGTATTAAGATCGATTTCGTTACGCTTCAAACTCGTGTTAAGTTTCACTTTTTAATCATCAATTCTTCACCTTGTCTATATTATTGAATAACATCTGGTGGAAATGTCTGTTGTTGGTTGTAATCCATATATTAATATCTCTATATAATTCTCAACCTTGTATATATATATATATATATATACCTGTTAACTCTTTTCAAAAAGTTATCTTTTTTGACACCTATTTTAAATTAACCCACCAACTGTCATATTTTCTTTTTTTACGTTATATATATATTTTTAGTGCAACTGACTATATCTCAAATACAATTTGTATTTGACATATTAATTAAAAATTCAACTGTTCATTTTTATGAATTGAAATAGCAAAGATCGTAATATGTACATTTTTGATTTTTTTATCATTGATTTTAGAGTATTATGCAACATACGGTGAATTTATTATATTGAAGAAATAAATGAGTGAAATGAATGAAAATAATATGATTCACAGGACGTATTATAAACATGAACATTGCATACATATATGAACATGGATAATGTAATAACTGCGAAATCATGAAATTTAATTTTGCTAACTTTATACTTTGTACATCTGTCATCAACATATTTGATACATTGATTTTGTGTATCATCATCGATTAAATTCTCTAACGAACAGGAAAAATTTTGTTGTTTGCATTCAATGAAGTTGCATATATAGTACAATCAAACGATTAAAAGTCGACAATGAAACTCGTATGGCGTAAATTGTTTTCTCATGACTAATCACTTTTATTTTTTTTTTTTTATAAAGTACGAAAAAAAATTTAATTTTACTTGGTGTAAAAAATCGTATCTTTTTTTTTATGTATCAGATATATATTTGTTTTATTCTTAATTCAAGAAATTTAGAAAAAATTAAAAAAAAAAAAAAAATAAAATTTATACGATTTTTTTTCTCATCGTAAATTCTAATCAGACACAAGTCAATCTTTAATGGCTTGATATATACAAAAAAACTTTTTTTCGCTCCATACAACTCGAATTTTCCGTAACCACAGCAAATCATTTGATTTGTATGTTGAAATCCTTGACGAAATGAAAAAACTTATAATGTTATTGGCTTCGACTCATAAATTTCAAATAATAGAAATCTTCGAGTAAGTATGTATAGCATTTTCTCTTTCTTTTGGAACTAAAAATTAAAAAATAATAATAATGATAATAAAATGTTACTTTCGTAATAAAGTCGAAAATTTTTTCGCAATTATTCGGTATTAAAATGTTATTTCTTTCGATCTTGTTTCTCATATTATATTTATCTCACTCTGTGGAATCACAACTATTCCCATCGCATAATAAGGCAGAATGCGGGAAGTCCAGGTGTGACTATAGACAGTAGTTTTCGAGTTGACACTGTAAGTAAAGAGGGAATAAGAAAAGAAATTAGAGGCTACGCATTTCGAGTGCAAAAAAGAAAATAAAAGTCTGTATAATACCACACAACAACAAATGTCGTTTTATAACAATATGAGACTTGATTTTCGGATTTTAGCTCATTATATTCATTTGGGTTTTAAGATATATTCTAGATGAACGAACGACCACCCGTGGCGGTACAAGATTACCTAAGTATCAGCTAATATAATATATAATAACCTTTCTTTACTGTTCTTTATTTACTTACCAAACAAATTTGTTTTTTTATGTTGCATTATATTCTATTTTACTTAAGGATGTATAGTATACTATTCACTTTTTATTTAAAAGATTTTCCTTCATGTTTAATAGGGCTACACTGTAAAAAAACGGAGTAATCCCACGTTATCTCGTTATTAAGGTTATCGGTCTTAAATTTAACTGTGAAACCGATGTTAAGAAAAAAGTTATACTCAGTAAATTAAGTAATTGTGTTTATTATGTTAAATTTTTAATTCCAATTATCTAGAATGATTACAACGTTTTTCAATGCAAAAATAGTTTGTGTTATAATTTTTTTAGTAGAATTAATAATTCTTGGATGATAACTTCTGTATTAAATTTCGTAACAATACTATCAGGATAGTAACAGTTACTATCCGGATGATAATATTTACTTCTGCAATAAATTTCAAAACAGTTACTATCAGGATGGTAACAATTATAATTTCTGATGGAAACTGTTACCATCTGGATGATAAATATAACTATTTATAATAATTATAATAATTAACTCTAGTTAACATACAGGATTGTAACAATTATCATAAATATGGTGAATATTACAATCTAGATGATTTACACAATCATCTAGATAATATTTACTACTATCTTATTGATGGCAGAAATTTTTACCATTACTAGATAGTAACTCCTATTCTTTAATTTTCTGAGTGTAGTTTTATTTTTAGAAAATCAGAAGTCAAATGGTGTTTCAAATAGAAAACAAATAATTTTTATTGTTTCGAAAATTGATGATATGACAGGTTTATTAACTTATAGGTAATAAAATTGTTTTCATCTCAATAAATGATAATTTTGTAATTTTAACAAAATATTATTATTTTTTTTTGTTTTGTAGATCAAAAACACATTCTCACACCCTCATCAATTTCTTCTCGTTAAGTTTTTTTTTTTTATCACCCAATTTTCAGTGGATAATATTAATACAATTTTGTATTGAGTACGAGCTCTCATTTTCATTATGATGATGTAGGTTTCTGAAGTACATATAAAAAATAAAATACATTCAAGGGGCTGCAAAGTAGCTATTCAATGTAGGATTAAGAACATAAAAAACACCGTAATTGGAGGGTGGCTTACTATCTAGTCTTTAAGGATTATTTGCTGTATTAAATTTTTTTGTTTTTTAACCAATAAACTTAAAATTTTACTTATATAGGGGAGGGAGGGGCAAAACGGGGTACGTAAGGAAATACCAAGTTTTCGAGGACTCAAATACACTAAATTTTTTTTTTTAATGACGTTCAAAGTAAATAGAAAAAATTTTCAGTTACCGTTAAAAAAAAAAAAGTTTTCATTTTTGCGGGGAAAATGGGGTATCCCCTAAAAATGGTAATAACAAGTTCTGGATTTTAAATGAATTTGATAAAGTTAAACTTTTTTTTAAGTAATTTACATAAAGAAAAATAATATTTTAAATGATTATTGGATACAAAAGAAGACAATTGATTTTTGAAAAAGTTTAACAAAAAAAATTCAAAGTAAAGCTCAATGGTATTTACAAAAGTGATTTTTGAATGTTTAAAAACCATTTAAAATATAAAATTTTCTTTTTATAAAATTTTGGAAGTACTCCGTTTTGCCCCGCCCACCCCCTTCCCCTATTTAAACAAAAAAAAAGAGGATATTTTTTGTAAGGAAATAGTAAAATATTTTGTTACAATTCATGTTGAATAATATTTAAATAAATTCAAACACAATGTCATCTACACAAAATAGATAAATGCTGACACGTTAACTGCATAAAATAGCTTATATTAATGTTATCTTATTGAAACTTTTATTAACGCCATTACCATTTATCACATAATATATTTAATTTTAACATTTTACCAATTGGGAGCCTTTATTCTGGAATCAAATGATTGATCGTACCAAATGCCAAGTTTTTATTTTATGTATTGTCATCAATTTTCAGTAAAGCGATATATTTTGAATAGAAAAGTTAACCTTTGGTTTGTTGATATGAATGGTTCAGGTGTAGGGGGTTGTTTTCATTTCAATATTCTGAAAAGTACTCTTTCCCACTTTACTTTTCATAAATTTGTATATATAAATGATTTCTACCCGCTCTTATTCTCTATCTTAATACCTTCAGTATTATTATTCACTATTAATATTGAAATTCACATTTCAGAAACATATGGAATAATTTATTGTTCGCACCCACACGCAGATGTTTACTTTTACTATATAACTTGACGTTTTATCTTAGTAGGTAATAGTCAAAGCATTTATAATTATATTTCAATAAATAAAAGCATATTAGATCTATCCTGATTTTCTGTTGAAAGTATCACAGTATCCGGGTCATAAAAATAATCTAAACTTGAGTCAAATTCAAGTCAAACAGGTCAAACTTTAGTTATTTCTTTGAGCCGGATAAATTTTTAATGAATAAACTATTCATTATATTGCACGACTCTTAATGCGAAGCATTAGAGTGTGCTTTACGATCGAAAAATTCAGTTTGCCTCTTTTTCGCTACTGTTTTTACTGTTTTACTCTTGTTGGTCAACGGAGCTTAACCAAGTTACCCATCATCGGAAAGAGAATTTAATAAGGATTAATTTTATTACTTATAAATACCAATTTGATGTATTGAATAACTAAAAAAACATCAAAATGTAAAAAAAAATTTTCCCAAGCAGTAGAAAATGTGCCCGTAACCCGTTAACACAAAAACTCGAGAAAAAAGTCATTATTTGGATCACTTTTTTTTTAAATGATTATTTGAGGGCTGAAGAAGAAGTGTGTCATAAATGCCCATCAAATTCGGCTCCGTTTAATTATAATTAATAAAAAGAACTTAAATAATTTTGTATATCTATATATGTTTTTTCCATGTACATTCGTCACACCAGTCGCGCCTGCGCGAAAAAATACATCTGACTATCTTTCGGAGCGAAATTTAAATTTCTAGTGTAATAGAAAGGAAAAAAAAAATTGTCCTTGAAACTTTTATCGTACATTTTTACTTTTTTTTTTTTTGCAAATGAACATTAAGAGTCGTGCACTTTTGGATTTACTAAACTTTATTTCCGATAATAATATGATTAATATGATATTTGAATACTTGACAAAAGACTTTTAAAAGCGAAAGAGTAACAATCTCTTTACAGTAAGCAATATTATTATATGAAATTACTAAAACAAATTTTGGACACGTGGAAGTATGGTTATACATATATATTAAAAATAAAAACTTGCAATCATACCCTTTGTATGAAATTGGAGTAACCTTTCATATTTCAAATAAGAGAGACTAATATAATATAGATGATAGGTAGGTTTTAATACTCGAGATAAAGTAAAAAAAAAATGGTGTCTTGTGACAATAATATTATCTTGGAGAGTTTTTGAGATGTTAATCTCTAGTGAAATATTACTCGAGAATATGAATCCACCCCTTTCAGAGAGGCTGGATTCTGCGGCTGCAATAGAGTATGAATACCTACTTGTACAAAAAGTTCACTCAATCATGATTAGACCTTATTTTTTTGCCGGATGTCATTTATGTATTTTCGCTTTATGATTTATGCCAATGAATGAAATGACCTCTGGTCAGTATTGCTAATTCAATTACATCTCCATTCTAAACACCATATGTTTCATCTTTTTATACATTTTATGATATAAATTGAATATTAATATGGTTTAATTGATTGTAGTGGATAGTAAAGTTGAATTTGAACTTTTTTTAATGTCGTGACGGGCTGATGAACAAATTAATAGTATATGGTGTGTCCAGGGATTAAAATACCAGGGTGAAGTTAGCTTTCCGAACCGTAGACGAGGGTTGACATCATCAACAGTTTGAAATCGTGTTTCGCCCGATCCTATACAAAGTCGTCGTTACTGGAAAAAATGCCGTAGGTTGGCCGATGTCTGACTGCAGTCGCTCGGTCAAGCATTGGCAATTAGTAATGGCCCAAACCTGGTTAATTACCAGCAGCCGTTTAATTTTTCATAAAGATAGAGTATATATAGTAAATTCGAAGTGAGTTTTTATTAAAATTTTTAAATGTATATGTTATGGTATTACTGGTTTCATATCAGAATATGACTTTCCGTAAAGGAAACGACAGTCATACGACGCTGCCGATGTTTAGCCAATGAATGGCTACTTATAACCGACCGATTATCGGTTCGCAACATTGGGCCACTGTTGGTGAATCAGTGGTCAATGATTGATTCTGGTTAAATGAAAAAATCTACAAATCACTTATTAATTATTCAAATAACTTATTATTATAGTTTTCTTTAATTAATAATTATTTATTTTTGAATAAAACTAAGTCTTAATTAATAAATATTTTAATTTTCCGATTAAAGTTTGCAATCAACGACCGCAATTTTATAACTTTACTCGTAAAAATTAATTTAATTAAAAAATAAGTCATAAATTTTTTAAATAAATGTCATTTTTAATAATGATAGAGCAAGATAATTTAACTGGGTTCTTGATAAATAATCAATTAAATTTAATAAGTTATTTTAAAAATTTTTCAATATCATTTACTTCACTTAAATAGTTTATTCGTTAATGATCATGAACTCTTTTAGGATAATAATTATAAAATTTTTTAAGAACAATTACATGCGATCTGAGAAATTTCTTACTTTACTGCCCTAGGTGTGTAATATACTATTATTATATGCGTTGCTTTTGCCAATTGATGAAAGATAAAAAAATTCAAAAGACAATATTTTGAAAACACAGCAATAAATCTCGATTATTGGAGGACATGGAAAGAGTAAGCGCTGGTAAAAAGGGTTTAAAATATTAATCTGAACCCTTTTTCAATAATAATAATTAGGGTTCTCGACCACGAAACTTGTTTCTCTTTCGGGACACTTGGTTAAGGCAAAATTTCGTAAGTATACTCACCCCTTTAACATCTGTAGAACGTAAAAGGGGGTTACTTTCTTTATGATTATATGTGGTATATGGTATACCATACCTATACTCATGTGTACTTGATAAAAATCTCGAAGGTCTATTAGAGAAATCGCAAAACGATCGCATATGCGTTTATTTTCTCTTTATATTGTTCTTTATCGCAGACCATTTTAATTAATAGCGGTCAGTGGAGAAGTTCAATCATAATTATATTTATTACTTTCGTTGTAATGCGGCATTTCATAAAATGAAAAAGTTATAAAACAGGTAAATTCTTTTTACTTTATCTTTATTTTTATTAAATTTATTATTACCGATTGAAATTATTTTTATGGGTAAAAGTAAAAGAATTTCTGTTTAACTATGAGGCTATTTAACTAAAATCATGAAAATGAATTTTTAGAAATGTTGTTCCATAAGTGAATTTACGAACACACGTTAAATTTTCCGTTTTTGACTCTTAAAAGCAGCTCACTGTTCCTATCCTCCGCATATCACCCTCTATTTTTGTACAATTTTTAGTGACTTTAAAATTTACTTTTGAAAAAATTTCTTCGTTTTTAATTTATATGTCGACTCGATATGTCAGCCACAAAGTCTTAAGCTTTCACAACTTGTCTTATTTTCCACCATCGAATGACGGTGATTTGATAGTTAGTAGACTTTCTATTATCGGTAAAGTAAACTCACGGTTACTTCACCATCGTTTCCCCATACTTTAACGGCGATCACGAATCCGCTAGGGTAACTTGACGTTACAAATTTATTATTATCGAATCATTTTCTACGCAAGCTAATTTGATTTAATTTCAGTGCATATGCATTATAAATAGTTAACACAATAGCTATTTCTAGAATACGTTACAGACAAATGAATAAACATCTGCACTATATAGACCAAAATGTCAAAAGATATAAATCTATAAAAATTAAATAGTCAAGCTCTATTTTACAACCACTTTTTTCCTTAGTATTTTTGTTATTTAGTAAAAGTTCATCGACACTATATGCAATATCAAACTTCGATATCATAAACTATTAAATTTAATAAAGCAGCAGGAAATGACTTGAAGTGGGTGCATGAGTACATACACGTGCTGCATGTGATCATATATAGCGATTAAAATTCGCTTATCCAAGCGGGTTTAAAAAAATGAATCAGTTTGTACCACCTGCTTTTTTAACGATATATATATATATATATATATATATATATATGAAGTATAGAAGTACATTCATGAGTATAAAACAAGCAAATGAAGTCAATGGTAATAAACAAAGGGTAATACATATTAAGTAAAAATTGACCCGGATTTAGGGAACATGGTAATATTTAATTTTAATAACAGCTTACAGAAATGATTGACATTATAAATAGCAATACATGAGTTAATATTATAAAATCTTTGAATAAATATCGTTAACCAAATAATATGTAATATTAACAATAATTACACCCGATAAAAAAAAATTATGAAAATTATTATCAAAATTACACGGAGAAAAATGTCAAGTGAATATGCCTATGCAGCACAGTAATATTTACATTACTCTATAGTTTGTGTCCTGCCGCTCTTATACACAAACTATAGAGTAATGTAATTATTACTGTGCTGCATAGGCATATTTACTTGACATTTCTCTCCGTGTACATAATCAAATTAAATATAACATTGATAGTATTTTTATTAGCTAAATATTAGTAAATTATATACACGGGAAAAAAATAGTAGTGGCTACTCTCTGGGATAGTACTGAGTACTTACTGTAAAAAAAAAATTTTAGACAGTACTGCATGCTATCTAGACTGTATCCACTACTATCTAGACTAGATTTACTATTGTGCGGGATAGTACTCAGTACTATCCCAGATAGTAGCCACTACTATTTTTTTTTTTCGTGTAGGGGAAGAGCGTAAAGTAACTATAAACCAAATTTCTAGTTGCCATAGAAAAAGTTTTTTCTCCAGGCGTGCAAAAAGGACCACTTCAAAAAAAAAATTTTCAATTTTCTTAGCGAGAAATTAAAAAAGGAAGAAACTTTTTTTTTTATTTAACAACATAACTACGATAAGATTTTTTACATCTACTCCAAGTGAAAAAAGAGATTGAAAAATAATACTCAAAAGTTTTAATATTTGTCAGTGTCAGGATTGATAAAATCATATATTATTTTCAACAATGACTTTTTTATTTAAAAAAAAAAATTTTTACTATATTTAAATTTGATAATATTATTTTAACATGAATCAAGTATTATTCTGAAATGACTATATAGTCATGAGTCGATTTACAATAAGATGGTGAAATGAACGAGTACAGGAACAAGTAGTGACGACAGGACTACAGGAATAAGAATAAAACAGACAAGGTTGCAGAAATGTCAATGATGTGAATGACGTGAGAACTTGCTGTAGGCTTTCATTCTTGTTATATTACTGATGCGTTCAAATGAAAACGAGATTAAAAAAATAAGGTGAAGCAGGGAGAACTTATGAAGAGTTTTAAAAAATGTCAGTTCTATAGTTCTTTGTAAATATATACGAATTATAATTTACTTTGTATGTAATATGTAAATATGAGAATTATTATAAACTAGTCTTATAATTATTATGATGGACGTTCTTTATAATAAGTATTCAAAAGTATTAAAAATCTCTTAATATTATTTTTTTTAATATATACTCATTCAACCATGTACTCATTGTCAGAAAACTGCCAAATAAGTATATATGTATTCATGACAGGATTGGTGGTATTCAAAAATATAAAGCACTATGGTAATTTCAAGTACCTAAAAACGATTCTTGTGTTAAACTGTCTTCTTGAATTGGGTAGAATATGCAATTTAATATTGACTCAGGACGCTAGCCGAGCCTTTAGGTGGACAATGAATAAATTTCATTGTAAAAATTTTTATACTTATAAACTAACGGTTGAATCTAAATCTCATTGGCTGAAAGTTAATATATATTTTAATATTTAAATTCAGCGGAATATTCTAAACAATAGATCGTTAAATAATATATATGCATATAATTTATACTGATTAACATGTTCAATGGGAAAAAGTTGATGTTATTAATCAGGATATCATTGCCAAAGTATACTATAATGATATTTTTTCCAATGATTTCAGAGGATTGAATAAACCATTTTTTCATGTAATTATGGTTGAAAAGTATACTGTACATCCGCAGTATGCTCCTGATATTTAGAAGTTAATTTTAAAAAAGTGAGAGAATCCTTACACGGTTTATCATGTAGTTAGCATACTGTAAAATAAATGTGAGTTAGTAACGGACCACTCTCTAAAAATGAATTAATGAAATTCTCACGAATCAGTAGATAGTCATTATTTCTACAGCTATAAGTATACCACTAATTCAACCAGTGGTATACTTATAGCTGCTTCCCAGTGAATATTCACTAATTTCAAAAAATTTCACTGATTCATTTTTAGAGAGCATGATAATTATTTTATTCCGAACTCACTCCGTTATTGTTTTCCTTCACTTCTATGTGCTAGCGCTATTTCAGAAGCCCTCAACTGAAGCTTCGACAGAAAATTCACATTTAAGACATAAACAAGACATAAACAATCGGTACTCGGGGCTCGGTGTTGGAGAAAAAAATTATTCCTTAAGGATTCTCTCGGGTGACTCTAGGATTCTCTGAAAAACCTTCTATAATAACGCTGGCACAGAGAAGTCGAGAATAATTTCCCTAAGTTTTCTCTTGCACTGAGAGAACAATTTATTTGAGCCAACTAAATAGATTTATTTGACTGAACAAAATAATTTATTTCATTCAAATATATATTTGTTTATAGTTAACAAATCTGGGTTGAAAAAAATTCCACTACGGCTGGTGGCGCTATCAAAAACAAGTTTTTTAACTATAAACAAATCATTATTTCATTCAAATGAACCATATTTTCGTCTCAAATAGATACTGATTGGGTCCATTTAAATATGGGATTTATTTGTCTGAAACAAATCTCATTTGGCTCAAATAAATTGTTCTCTCAGTGTGGGTGACTCTAGGGTGACTCTAGAATTCTAGGAAAAAAAAAAAAAATCATAATCTTAAGTGGAAAGATACTAAAAATATTTAAGGCTAATTAAAAAACTATAAATAATTATTTTTATATTAAAAATTTTGAATTTTAGAAAAATGACGTCATCAATATATTTCATAAATCAACAGGAAAAAATAAAAATTTTCTATGAAAAGGGAAATTATTTAGTGAATAACTGTAACGGTTAAATAATTTTTTTATTTTTCTGATTAACTGATTACTGATACTTAATGTATACATGCTATGACTTATAACTGAACAAAATAAAAATTATAATACAGAAAATGCGGGGCCGCGTGTTACAAAACTATTTTTTTTTTTATGAAACACTCATAACGTACACCCGCTTCAATTATGCCACGTTTATTTTTTACCTCATGTTCTGGCTTGTCCACTCAGTTGTCACTAATGATTTTTTTCTTCAGTTTTTAAACATTATGATTATCCGTCATAAATCAACAAAAAGTAAAAAAAAAAAGACATAAATAATCGTTACAATAAATTTATCATCAATCATGTACGTCAACAATTTTTATAGTGTAAGTATAAAGTATTAAAATTTTTCATGGTTTTCTGAGTTTCGGCAAAAAATTAATTTTCTTATTTTTTTTTGAAATCAGATTATAACTGATGAATAGACACGATGCGGGGTCTTTGTATGTATCGTTAACGAGTACAGAAGCCTTGACAGAAAAAATGTGAATAATAAATTCTTTAATCCAGTATATATATACTCTTTATTGGTAGTAAACACCGGCTTGTTTCTTTTTCTATCTTGATAGAAGTTGCTTCTATCGTTCACTCACACAAATATGTTTATATATGTCGGAATATGGGGGGTGCATTTTACATGGTAAAAGAAACGCAGCTGCCCCGCATAGATGAAACGACAGCATATCCATCTATAAAACGGTCCACCAAAAGAAAGAAATAAAAACTTGTTATTTTTTTTTCCTCTACTTTCACATATACATTTCTATTTCATTTTCGTATTAGCCATTATTATGTTGTATAAACAAAATTTTCATAAAAATAAGCAAAACATTTATTATCTAGTAGGAACAGATATTCTGTTAAGTTGATGTGATGCATAAAGAAATGTATATTTAAGATCGTCGTTGTAAGAAAGTGAGAAAAAGTAATGAGGAACGAGGGATTGATATTTGAATGAAAGATATTTAGTGTTAATTTAATCCTCTATACACAAAAAAAATTTTCTTAAAGCTTTGTGAAGCGTTGACCCCAAAAACGATAGAATGTAGAGGTTAGAATAATTCACACGGAGGATTTAAGAAAATATTTAACTAAAATTACATAATAAACTGAAAAATAAAATATGTCGCTCTTGAAATATTTATAAAAATTTTTTCCATGCATCTGTTTATTATATTTCCTTGTAGGTTAAGTTTTTTGCAATGATGAAGAATTACATTAATTTGTAACTTGACCAAAAACTATCCGCCCTTCATCATATTTTATCATACCAAAGAAATTTCTCATTTATATACAAGAAAAACTTGCGTAGACAAGATAGAAAAAAAAATATCGATGAAATTTTTCTCAGTTAAAAGATACAGGACATTGTATAATACATAAAATTAATCAAGTCACCCTCAAAACTTATTCATGTGGTCAAGTTTTCAAGCAACACTTTAAAATAGAAATAAGTTGAATACATATCGGTTTTATGATGTTATAGACGCATGCAGAGTGTTATTGACATCAATGTCTCTTAGATCATTCATCATAGATCTATTGAAATAAGCAAAAAAAGTAGGCGGAGGGATGCTTAGAACGAGATACAGTAACGCCCTATTGCATGTAAAGGTGTAGGAGAATCGATGCAAAAAAAAGAGTGTGGATTTTGAAATGGAAAATTCATGGGTTTTAGAAACAGAACTAGAGAATATTGATTCTGGAGCAAAGAAGCCATCTGTCAGTTAAAAGTACTTATTTAAAATTTTAAATAGATGTCCAGTATTTCATAGTCTGTATTATGAATTTAAATGGTCACTTGAAGTATTAGAGTTTTGAAGAAACCATACTTTCTTAAGATTTAAATGTTTCTATTCAAATTAATTAAGTCCTTTTCTCACTTTCATTCACAATAGGCACGCGAGGAATTGTTGAGGCCTGAGGCCCGTTCGCTCGGTGGGGGAAGATGACGCGTGCGGGGGAGAATTCTTTAAAGAAAAAAATTTTTCGGTAAGATCCGAAAAATCGAGGGTTGAATAATAGTTTATAGGATTAATGTGCTATTCAGAGGCTTTTTAACGGCCGTGAGATTGGTGACGTAAAAGAGAGCATAAGTTTTGTCGTGCCCTAGAAGCTTTTATACCTTAGAAACCTTTTATACATCCGGCGAGTGCTCACTATATATTTTTTTCTTTTCTTGATTTTTTATAATGTATATGTATGTATACGTATATATATATATCTTCGGTTATAGTATAGAGTAGCCTCGTCTTCTTTCTGTTGTCAGTCTCTCATTTAACGCAGTCTAAGTGCATTCGCGCGTACGCACGCGCTCTCATGCGCAAATTTATGGGTTGATAATAGAAATCTGAGGGAGGTTTAACCTCTTAAGTTGAATTGACAATTCAAGGAGCATGCTTTTCACACGGATGTGGCTCTTAAGAATGGCTATTTTGTTGAGACATTAGTACAACCGATTAGGTCTCTTCAGTCAAAGTTTTCGGTGCTTAAAATTTAAAAAGACATCTGTGGTCATTTCTTTTATAATACTCTACTATTATTCGTACTCATAGTTGGTTTAGTAAATAAATCTAAATAAAAAGGGTATTATGCAAATTAAAAGTACTGATTCCGATAATTTTTTTTTTTTTTTTTCTTAAATTGTGACATAAAAAAATTATCCATAAACTTAGGTGAGAAAAGACTTAGAAATAATTGATTTTCCGATAGATTATAAGAAAAAAATTTTCCAGGTGTTTGATTTAAGTAAAAAAATGATTGTTGGTTTTATCCCCTTTTCAAACATATAAAGCACGTGCGAGGGAGTTTGAGCTTATTTTTTTTACTTACTTTTTTGACATTGTTTACCTGAATCTATTCAAGACTTTTACCTTGACAGTTCGGCCGGATTTTTTAGAAAACCAATTTTCATCGGTGATGACAAGTTTAAGATAAGATGAGTAATACTGTTTAAAACAGGATCTATGTCTCGTTTTCTTCACATTAATCTTCTACTCAGACATACGATACACTTGAAAATATACATATTAAAAAAAAAAAAAAGATACTATATACGAAGAGAATTGTATACTAATTTGACTCTACAATTTCGAGTGAACTGGTACCAGAACGAATAATTATAACGTTCTAGTTCTAAATATTGTTCGGTTATGGAATAAGAAAAACTAAATTTTAAATTAATTTCAAACAAACAAAGTAATAAATAAAACAAATTGTGTTAACTGAAAGCTATCAACGAAAAGAATAAAATTCCGTTCGTATACGGAAAAAAATGATGCTCAAAATTTTAATAGTTTGTAGTTTATTTTTGACTTAAAATTAGTATATTCGATACTAATATCAAACCAGGATCATTATATATATAACAAAATGGTTATTATTTATATTAAAATTTGATACACATAGAAGAGCAAAATTTGTGATTTCGTATATTAAAATTAATATGAAAAAGAATCGATAAATTGGTATCTACAGTTATTACTATTCAAATAAACATAGAAAAATTTAAAAAATGAGGAACCGAAAAATTAGTAAACGTACTTATTAATATATAAAGATCTAGTATACTAATTTTTCATTTTATTATTTACCACTTATTCGATTTATGTATATTGTAAGTTAATTTATAATGATTAATAAATGATATTTTAAGCTAATAATTGATCAGTGATATCGAATTTATAAAATAAAAGTTTGTAACTTTTGCAATTTTCGGCTGGAAAAATCAGTATCTAAGATAGCAATGAAGTAATTTGACCAATCATTACTTTTTAATAGATTATGCCATAAATTAATTAACTTTCACTAATAAGTCACATATTATACCTAAAAGTAATAATATTTACTTACTTTTTGAAATAATTGATAGCAGTTTTTAGGAATCTACAAAAATTAGTAAACTACTTTGCATTAAGTACATAATTATTGATAACAGATTCCACTTTTTACTATTATTTATTAATTTTTATTATTCTGTTTTTTCCGTGTACATGCTAACTCAATCCGTTAAAATCTATGTTAAGAATCTAATTCACATTTATTACATTTAATTTTCATTCAAGTCAACAAAAATACATTAATTCAATAAAAAAATTCGTAGATGAGATTTAAAAAAATAAAATAAAAACAAACAAAAGTCAAGCATAAAATAAGTTAATTTGATTGAAAAATGAATAGAATTTGCACAATTATGTCTGAGTTAATTTCATTTACTTGAAGGTTTGAAAAGAAAAAACTTGTCATAAGTATTCATTGTGGCAGTATTGTGTAGTATTTTTTATATTGAAAAAATAGTGCGAGTCACCCACGAGTGTAGGGTATATGTATAGAGTCGATATCAAAGTGAAGATCGCGTCAGCTATGTAGCCATAGGGGGTGACTTTCAAGTGGCCAAAGTGGTCTGATTGTACGATCATCAAGTCTGATGATCACACAGCAAGAGTGGGGGCCCAAACGGGTGCTGGTGGGGTACAACTTGACTATGTAGTAAAGTCTTTTCTACACACAGTACAGTCCCTATACATGCTATAGACTTTGTCGAAATCCCCTACCTTTGGATTATACATAAGGCCCCAGTAAATACTACCACTGCGCCAGTGGTTCAACATCCGTTGTCGTGTAGGCACGTACCGCTTTTTCGCGCACGCGGTTGCCATGCCACAATTATTCTAGTCTACTCAATAAATTTTTTTTGTTTTTTTTTAATCTAGTACGAGTTACTAATTGTCTAATTTACCGTGTATTAAGTTATAACTTCTGATTAGTGAATTATTTTATGTGATCAAAGATTAGTTATATCTTTATACAGTTAGTGATTATTTTTGGATGTACTTTTTAAATTATTGTGTAAAAAAATTTTATTAGTGAGTATATTTTAATATTTTAAAATTTTTATATTACTTTAATTAATTTTTATTAATAATTGATGTGAAAAAGAAAATTTAATTTGTATAGTAAATATTAACATCATTATTAATGAAATTTCACAGCGATTTAAATAATGGAAGTTATATTTGAGTTATTTATGATTCATTTAAATCGACTTACATAAAAAAAAAATATTCTATTTCAGTCATTGACATTTTTTTATAACAATAATAAATATTTGTTATTCCGAATGTTAATATGTTCTTTGAGCTAACAAATATTAATTTTATGATATACTTCGAATACATAAAAATGATGAATTTTTTTATAACTTTTTGCTTAAAATATTTTTTAAATCAAATGTTCGATATTAATAGTCCGTTTGTTAATCAAAAGAGGATCATTATATTTCAAATTATAAAAAAAAAAAAAATTATTAACTTATTGCGACATTGAATAGAAACCAAACTGATAAACTCTGTTGATTGCCGTACTCATTTAAAATAATCTCATGGGTTTAAAGTCAAATTCGTCAATTAATCAATTTTTTAAGAGATCAAGAGATAAGATGCGCTTAATTAAATCAGTTGATTAGTTCAGAAAAAATAATGAATTATATATTTTAAAATGATTTCTCTTGATACTTATTATTACTTTTGAACAAAATTTCAAATTTAAATAGTTCTAATTTTGGGATCTTACCCTTTTGACTCCAAAAATTAATTAAATCAAATTTCGATGATTTCCTTCAATAATCATATACAAATTATAGAAAGCAGTTAATTTCTTTAAAAGATATATTGTGAGTTAAAATTTTATCCACACTAATAAATAAATATATATATATATATATATATATATATATATTACATTTACGCTTACTGGCATCCATTTGAAAATGATTCAAAATAATCCAACAGAAAAAAGTGAACGATATATAAACATATAATTAATGTACTATAAATGATAGTTATTGAATATAAAATATATAACATAAAAATCAAAGTCTTAAAATATATAAGTTTCACGATTGAATAATTTTTATTACAACGGCTGTGCATACCTGTATTATTATATACTTATATACTAGGTACGTAAATATAAATTTTCTTGCAAGGGCACTGGGTAATATTATGTTTTTTTATATTACTTCGAAAACGTCCTACCTGTACGTTAATACATATTACGCATGGTTGAGAGGGGTAGCCTCGATTTTACCTTCTTCATTTTTCTTCATTAGATTTTATTATTAATCCGCTCTTGGTATGCTAATTAATTGCGATCAAAAATCTCAAGAGATCTTGAACCGTAGGGAGTATAAAAAAAAATGGAAACTAAAAATTAACATTTTTATTTTTTATTACGAACAATTTTTTTTTTTTTTTTTTTTTTTTTCAGATTAATAGGGGAAGGGGGGGGGGGCAAAAGGGGGTACCCCCAAAATTTGGTGAAAAAAAAAAATTTTTTTTTTTTTCGTCTAATTACTGTATATCCGATGTATTTACGCATTTTAAGCCCTACGCATGACACCTGGGGCAAAATGGGCCAGCCGAAAAATCGAAAAAATGATTCTTTTAAATTTTTACCGTCAAATTAAAAAAAAATTTAATATATTTCCGCATTTTTAGCCCTACCTATAACACCTGGGGCAAAATGGACCAGCCCAAAGTTCTGAAAAATGATTCTTTCATATTTTTATCGTCAAATTAAAAAAAAATTAATATGTTAATTCATTTTTCGACTGATTTTCTATAGTTGGGGCAAGTTGGGCCACTAAAAATATTCGGAAATAATATTTTATTTTTTAATTGATAACAATTCAATTAACAAAAAAAAAAAAAAAAATTATCATTTTTTTGAGGGGGGCCTCTCTGCCCTACAAAACAATTTTTTTCTGCCTTTGTATCCACCAATGTTGTAAAATGTAATTTTTCTTTATGTATTTTACATAAAAAAAAATTTAATTTAATGAAATTTGATCAATTTTCAGAATTTTTTTTTTTCAACTTTTTTTAAGGGTACCCCATTTTGCCCGCCAAAAATAAAAATTTTATTTTATAACGGCAGCTAAAAATTTTGTCTATTTACCTTGAATGTCATTAAAAACAAAAAGATTCGGCGTATTTTAGTCATCGAAAACTTAGTATTTCCATAGGTACCCCCTTTTGCCTCCCCCCTCCCCTAATATATATATATTAGAGGGGGAATAAAGAATCCCCAACGTATCGATCAATCTCTCACACTTCAATGATCAGCTATTTCATAAGACATAAACATCTCAATTTAATAATTTTTAATGTATCAATTCGAAACTTTTAAATGGAAAAAATATAATAATAATTATGGACATATTATTAAATGTAGAACAAAAATATTAAATAATAAAAATGTTTATCACGCGTATAAATCGTATACTAGATAAAATTTGTGGTTTTCCCCAAAAAATCTCGCACGTGTCCTCAAAAAATCTTTTGTTATATTGTATACTCGAATATACGTCAGGATCGTAAAATTTTAACGACTTTTCAAACATCTAGAGCTCGTTGTATCTGTCGAAAAAAACTCATCGTGAAAAAAAATAAACGAATAAAATAAAATGAAAGTAAGACAGGGAATGGGGAAGAAGATAAAAGTGGACAAGGGAGTCTTATAGTCCACTACAAAAAGAGAGACAAGTGTCATTCTTTCGTATCTTAGAACACTCCAGGAACTTACTTTTTAGAATATATATATACTATGAAGATAACGATCCAATGATACTATAGGCTTGTAAGAAACAAAAAAAATGTATTTTAAAATTGAAATAAAATAAATAAACAAAAAAATAAGGATAAAAAGATGCCGAGGGATATTCTTAGATCGGTACATGCGTGTGCTAAGTACATCTGCCGATCAAAAAGAATTGAGAGCTCTCAGAGTAATGTAAAAGAATCAGTATGAAAGTATAAAAAGATTTTTTGGCAAGGTAAAAAGCAAAAGCGTGAAGAGAAGACGGGTCCTATAGAAACGTTCGAGCTTACTCTTTTTCATTGGCATTAGCTTACTATTTTTTTTCTCTTATTACTTGTTTGTTCTCTTTCTCTTAAACTATATACTACTACGCAAGAGCTGAAAATCACACTCAACCCCTAAGTCCAGTTCTCGCTGGCTCTTGCATCCGGTTCTCTTTAAATGCCCCAGACATTGCTCTGCAGGATACTGCCCTTGACGTATTGTCCCAGGCTTTATTTCAGGGCTCGTCTCTCTGAAAAAAATCTGCCTGCTTGGGCCTAACTTTTACGACTAAGCAAACCAGAGCATATATTATATGCATACTGCCAAAAAAAACCCAATTGTAAAAAAGAACTAGTAGTAGGTATAAAGAATACCAATCGACTGATGCATATACATAAGTGCCAAAACCTAAACCTTATACGGAGCATGTGTCCACACGTGACTGGTTCAAGCTGTTTTGAATATGTAAAAAAGTTCAACTAGACTATAGACTAGAAGACTTGTTTGTCTTATTCATTATGGGAACAACATCATGGAAAGCATCAAGGCAGGTGTGTTCTATATGTATCCTGTCAGTTGTTGTCACCGGGTAACTTTAGCGTTTAGTAAATTTTTTCCATACTATAGAGTATATTCTTCAAAAAGTTTGGTTAATTCAAAAGTGCACGACTCTTAATGTTCATTTGCAAAAAAAAAAAAAATGTACGATAAAAGTTTCAAGGACAATTTTTTTTTCTTTTCTATTACACTAGAAATTTAAATTTCGCTCCGAAAGATGGTCAGATGTATTTTTTCGCGCAGGCGCGACTGGTGTGACGAATGTACATGGAAAAACATATATAGATATACAAAATTAGTTAAGCTCTTTTTATTAATTATAATTAAACGGAGCCGAATTTGATGGGCATTTATGACACACTTCTTCTTCAGCCCTCAAATAATCTTTTAAAAAAAAAGTGATCCTAATAATGACTTTTTTCTCGAGTTTTTGTGTTTACGGGTTACGGGCACATTTTCTACTGCTTGACGGGAAAATTTGTTTTTACATTTTGATGTTTTTTTAGTTATTCAATACATCAAATTGGTCTTTATAAGTAATAAAATTAATCCTTATTAAATTCTCTTTCCGATGATGGGTAACTTGGTTAAGCTCCGTGGACCAACAAGAGTAAAACAGTAAAAACAGTAGCGAAAAAGAGGTAAACTCTCCGGGTCAAAAATAAAACTTGATTTAGACTTGGTCGCCTTAAATCGTGACTAAGTAAGACCAGTTAAGTCAAAACAAAGGCGAAATAGCGTGAGTTGGCCTTGGTTTTGACTTAACTGGTCTTACTTAGTCACGATTTAAGGCGACCAAGTCTAAATCAAGTTTTATTTTTGACCAGGGTGAATTTTTCGATCGTAAAGCACACTCTAATGTTTCGCATTAAGAATCGTGCAATACATAAATAAGTGCTTGGATAAATCAAAGATATTTTGAAAACTGTATTTCGATTTAAGATGTTCGGACTTTTGATATGTCACCAACAAATCTATAACACAATATAGGACCAGTATGATCATATAATACACTGGGTTCAATCCAATATAAATCAGGGCGCCTTGTTAGAATAGTATGTAGTACAGAAAACGTATAAAAGCCGATACAATAGAATAGCATCGAGGTTCTAACTATAAAGCCCCTCAGAATAGATGAATAGCAGCCATTTTCACTCGCGATTCCTATGAAACGTTTCGCGGATATGTCGTTTTCTGTATTAGTTGATATGTGTGCCGGAATTTCAGTGCTCCCTGTTGTGTTGGCACACTCAGGCTAAAAAGGGGATCAGGTATGGAGAAGAGAAGTTCTGCTCACCTGCCTCCCCTTCTCTGATACTCCTTGAGCCCCTCAAACCGTCTCCTAAGCTCCCAAGATTGGGTAACTTTTCTCTCTTTCTTTCTCTCTTGGATCAGCCTAACTTTTATTCTTTCATTTCTCTTTTTTTTTATTCTGTCTTACTCTTCTTATTGTACATACCTTTCACCCAGTATCTAACTTGGGACCAGATTCAGATCCATACCACGTGGTACGTGGAATATCTCGCTCTCTTCGATATTTCTTATTTCTTTGGTTTGTAAATCTATTGCCCTTGACATGAGCCGGTAGAAACTATATCGTTGTATAAGTATCCAACCGTCATATTGCTATATATTTTTCTTAGACTGTATATACTTGATTGTCTTTATTTCAGATCTTTTACTTATATTATTTATACAAGTTTTAGTTCTTTATTTTTTAATATATACATTCTAACCTATACTTGTATTTTGTTTTTTTATTTTCATCTAGAATTGCACGAACATATGATATCTAACCTTCGAAGAATTGTTAATAGACTCTACTTTCTTAAAGAAATGAAATCGTCGACATCCGTGACCTATCTTACTTTACTGACAATAACATGTCATTAACTACAATGTTTAAATGAAGAAAGGAAGTATATTATTTCTTCTCTTTTTTACCATAGAAAAATATAGCAACGGTAAAAAAGTTTGTGCCAACTGTCATCATATTTCCTGTCATTTTTTCCTTTTCTTCTCACGTTAATTCACAGTTGTGGTGAAGATAACGAAATCTTATCATATGGACATCGTTAAAATTGTAACTTACAATTTTGGTGGTTGATATCCTTGACCCACGAACTCTTTTACTAAAACACCGATGTAAAAAAATGAAGAAAAAAAGAGCAACTGTAACGGTCGTTTTATATTCTTTATTCTTTACCTCTTTCGAAGGTTCTTCTTGTTTGCGATCGCGGTTGTACTACTCTCTTATATTTTATAATACATAAAAAGAAAGATGGCGCATTTCAAATCTAGCACACGAAAGGAGCTATGATAGAAATACAGAAAGGACAATAAAAAGTATTGTTCAGGGAATAAGTAAGATAGAAAAAGAGGACAAGGGAGAAACTACCCCTAGATTTATAATTGTTCGTTTCTCAACCTCTCTTTTTTTATCTTTTATTTCATATGCTTATATATATCAAAGGTTTCGCATGATATATATTTACATATTTTATTTTCCCATATTATTGTCATAAATCTTGTATACTTACTAAATACGAAATATGTCTATTTACATCACGAAATTACCTGTAAGGTCGGATAATTCAATTTACACTCAGAAAATTAAGTAATTCTGTCTATTATCCTAAATTTTTAATTCGAATTATCTAGAATGATTAGAACGTTTTTCAATGCAAAAATAGTTAGTGTTATCATTTTTTTTATTAGAATTAATAATTATTGGATGATAACTTCTGCAATAAATTTCGTAACAGTTACTATCAGGATGGTAACAGTTACCATCAGGAAGATAACAGTTACTATCAGGATGGTAATATTTACTATCAGGATGATGAAATTTACTTCTGTAATAAATTTCAAAACAGTTACTATCAGGATGGTAACAATTATAATTTCTGATGGTAACTGTTACCATCTGGATTATAAATATAACTATTTAGAATAATTATAATAATTAAATAGTTAACATACAGAATTGTAACAATTATCATAAATATGGTGAATATTACAATCTAGATGATTTATACAATCATCTAGATAATATTTACTACTAACTGATTGATAGTAGAAATTTTGACCATAACTAAATAATAACTCCTATTATTTAATTTTCTGACTGTAATTACATTTTTTTTATCGGAATCGTATTAAAAAAATGGAGATATAAACTGTAATAATTAAATTTCTCAATTTTTATGCAAACTATAAAAGTAACCATACTTGAAAAACATATGTTTTCGTATACCTGTGCGACCCTTCTTTACTAAATTATCGCACTGATGAAAAAATCAGCTTTGGGTTTTTTTTTATCTCCCATTGCCAGCAGTGGACATACAAACTCGAAGCTTATTCTATAGCCAATACGATGATACGGTAGAGAGAAGTATTTAGACACACTATTGTGAATTTCTTTTCACGTCTCACATATAATCTGTAAATGTAGTGGTCATTTTTACCGGAAAAAGCTTTAACAAACATACGTTTTGTGCTAAATAAGAAATTCAAGTCAAATTTTTCACAGTGTAGACTTAAAAGTTTACTATACACTATTCATGAAAGCTATTAAATTAGTGATTTCATTCAACTGCTATCGAATAATCTTGAAATAGTATTTGAGTTTTATTATATAAATTTTATTGATCTATGAACTATGAAAAAAGCGGTGTTAAAATTATAATAATATTTCGTTAAAATTATAAAGTTATCGTTAATTGAGATAAAAACAATTTTATTACCGATAAAATAAGAAACGCCACTTTTATTAAACTGAACAAATTCCATAAATTTTTTATCACTTATCAAATTAAATATTTAAGAATAATACTGTCACTATGTCAGTTCGTACATTATTTTTAAAATTGAATACTATAAATTACACTGTAAAAAATGTTTCGTCATTGCACAATATTTTGACATTTATTTGTGTGACTATTAACCTCATGCGTCTAATTTTTTTTTACACACAAAAAAAATATAATCAAAATATTATATAAATGAGTGTGAAAAATTTTTTTACGAAAAATTTTTACTGTGTAGGATAAGGTAAAAAATCCTTGGTTTGAAGAAATTTATAAATCACAGCAAAATAAAAAATAAGTTTTATTAGCATTGTATTTTTTTTTTGCCTAAGGTACCGTCGAGTATTAAGGCCTAGCTAAGAGAGATTTTGAATAGAATCGAAAATATTGCATTTAATTATCGAAATGTATCATAAATCTTTATTTCAATACATTTGCCATAAAATATAATCAAGTAATGGTAATTTATACTACAAACAAACAAAACAATTAAACTTTTACAAAAACCATACAAATAGGCCTTATTTTACTACGGTAGGGTAATAAGGCCTACGGGTTAAACAAACTGGAATAGTTTAATTATACTTAATAAAATTGGTATTAGAGATGAGTCATCACTTAAATTTAGCAACAATACTTTTTTAAAGACAGAAGACTAGATTGTTTTTTATAATTTCTTCTGCACTAAGACATGATATGACAGATGATGAAATATAGAAGACAGGGAATATGGTATCGGGACTCTATAAACTTGTCGTAACATCTCTATGCAAGACCCTTCTACTAGAGAAGCCTTTAGCGGAGGCGGTTATTTTAAATATCATTTCTGACACTTAGGCCTTATTACCCGACAGGTCTTATTACCCACGGGTACCTTAATAAAAAATATGCTTTTGATAATTTTCATTTTAATATATTTTTGGTTTAAAAATTTGAAGATTTTTTTCCAAATAATGTTTTTAATCTATATGCTGATCTTTTTTCGAAATTGTTTTAATATATAATTCGATTTTTTTTTTCTTCAGTGCTTCCACACAGTTTTTATATTAATATTTTTGATCATAAAATGATATTTTACTATAATAAGTCACGAATGGCACGTTGTCACAAAAATCGAAATTAAAATTATCACTATGTAAATGCTGATACTATCAATTCAATTATTTCCAATGATCTTACATTACTATAACATAAATTACTGAATATAAATTCGTTTTTCACATCCGTTGTCTATGCTAGATAACAATCTTGTAACAAAAAAAAAAATGTCCAAGTGCAGGTGCTCCCCCACATGATGTCGTCTATTTATTCAAAAAGGTAAAGCTACTGATTCGTTCAACTGTGCCATAATTTATCGTATTATAACTATGCAAATGTCAAGTAGATCGTAGTTTCGATATGTGAAGAAGTATACTTTAGTATACATATAGATCGTGAAAAGAACAAGAGGACCCCCCATGTTGGGAGTTTATTCACTCATCAATTTACGCTTATAACTTTTTTAATAGAATCATATGCTCAAGTGTACACAACTCAGTTACCTGTTGCTAAATCTTTTTATGTACACACATGACGTCACCTATTTTTATTTGAAAGTATACCCCCCCCCCCCCTTTAAGATATGCAAATACTAAGGTGTAATCAATTGTATTTCAATTTAACGTGTAACTTTTTGACGTCAAAATATTTATGAAAAAGTTTATTTAAATGATAAACCATCTAAATTTTGTAAATGGAAATATGTGAATAATTAATTCGATGAATATGTAAACAATATGAGTTATTCCATGTCAAATCGACCAATAGTTGGAATCGACCCCTTTTGATTTGGACGAATTTGAACAATAAAATCAAAAAAAAACTTTTTCAACGACTCACAAATTGGCTTATTAGTGTCACAATCTAATCAGCTTTATACTAAAAGATTTTCCGAGCCAACGCGGATTAAATCTGGAGTTAATTCAAAATGAATGTAAGCGAATGATTATTTATTTATTCAA
This sequence comes from Microplitis deprimator, assembly GCA_964016945.1. NCBI lineage: Eukaryota > Metazoa > Arthropoda > Insecta > Hymenoptera > Braconidae > Microplitis > Microplitis deprimator. The sequence goes on along the minus strand of OZ024710.1, from coordinate 20,858,041 downwards.
TCCTCAGAGCAAATTTCCCTTTGAAGAGGAATTTATTTTAACATTAAAACTCTGAGTCGGAGTAGATGCGAATTAAAATTTAATCCATATTCACTCCGAATTCACCCCTAATTTTTTACAATGTGAAAAGTTCAATAAAATTTTTTATTTCACCAAATTTGCTTCTGTACTCAAAAGATATTAGTAGTGAAAAATTTTAAAAAAATTTTTATTTTATCTAATTCTAAGTCATAATTATTTAACATGTAAAAAAAACTTTTTTCGAAGTATTCATATATATATATATATATATATATATAATACTTGTACTTAGTACTCATTCTGCCAGATGACGCTTTGCTACCAGATGGGCAGGTGCCCAGTAATACGTCCCACACTCGAATGAAACTCTCATATTCCTTATAGTTGACATACACAATACAAGCGTATAAACATACGTGTGTTATGTATTATATATGTATATGTGTAGTTGTAAACTAAAATATATGATAGTAAGTTGAATAACTTTGCACTAGTATAAATGAGTTTATAAATACATAAATGGTATATTTGTGTGGTGTATACAGTAAAACTCTCACATAAATAAAAAAAAAAAAAAAAAAAAACTGCTCGCGTGCATTTGGTAACAGCCTGTATGCAAATGAATGCGTTTTTATACCTGACAACGACAATAGTTCACTCATACGTGCACTATTCTTTCTCTTTCTATTATTCTTTCTGTTTTACTTACTCACATGCTCCCCCTTTGAGAGGAACCGTTAAAAGTTAAAACCTGCTGGCTCCTAAGTGTGTGAACGCGTTTTTTGAGTTATACACAACTTTTCGCCAACAATTGTCGTATTGACGAAAATTATATAAGGGGTATATTTTGGGGAAGATATGTCTCACTCTTGTTAATCGTCTGTTAGTAACCATTAACTTTTCAATTGATAGGGGTGATGATGCTGACACTACACTTGTCCATTCAGATAATTATATTTCATTTTTTAAATTACCCGCTTATATTACATACATGAATAATTTAAACAAATAACAAGATTCTATAAATTTGATATATCAAAAACTGAAAAAGCAAAGCTTGTGTCACGTTCAAAATAAACTTTTTTTTTAATTTTAATTATAAACGCTGTGACAATAAAAAATACCAATGCTGTTAATTTGAAACTCGTATTTAGATTTTGAATTCATAAATTTTTTTTTAAATGATATAGAAAATAACTAATTAGATACCAGTCAAATGAAATATTTTTCTTTGGAGTAACTATTTGAAAATAAAAATTTTTAAACCTTTTTAAATATAACTGGTTTTTGGAACATTTCATAAATTATATATGATTACACTGTCATTATTGATTGATGGGCTAGAAGGGTGAATTTTAAGTTTAGGAAGTAAATTTAATGTGGTGGCTAAAAAATAAAAATCCCGAAAACCAAAATTAAACTGAAAAAAACAAATTTAAGAGGTCAAGAATTTCGAAAATTTTCGAAATATTTAAAAATAGTCTTCTTTTTAAAACTTTTATTTTTTTACTAAGTATACGGCGAATATTTCTTTATAGAAAGTATATATGATCTGAAAATTTTACCTTAAAATATGAATTTTAAGAGATCACGCAAGAATTTCGAAATTTCCGGTATTTTTAACCTTAAAACTTTATATTTTCAAAAGAATTTTACAGAAAAAAAAAATTTTATAAAAGGTTCGAGACACCCTGGTATAGTAACATTTGTCATAGCAAGAAAGAAAATTTGAAAAAATGAAACTCTCGATTTTAAAAATATTTTATAAATTTTCAAAATTTCTAGAACGACTTCTTAATCTTTATTTTTTGAGCTCAACCTTGATAAAAATTTTTTTTTTTACCATACACTAATTTTTTAGAGGGTGAGAGTTTAAAAAGAAAAATAAGAATTATTGTCGAGCTAACCCACTGTTTTGAATCGAATTGTCTTTATAACTTTATAATAAATGAATATATTTTAATGCAATTTTGTTGAGCAAATAAAAAAATAGTTTTTTTAAAAAGGCAACAAGAACAAGTTCCATTGAACAGTGAAGCTTGATTATGGAGATTTACATTTAATGACATCTTAAGCATCACTGATTATATGAACTGAGACTAAAACGTATTTAAAATTTCCCTGGTCAAAAATAAAACTTGGTTTAGACTCGGTCGCCTTAAATCGTGACTTAACTGGTCTTACTTAGTCACGATTTAAGACGACCAAGTCTAAACCAAGTTTTATTTTTGACCCGGGTTATCATAGCCAATTTTTTACAGATTTATCTATCATGAAAATTCTGTTAACTTTAATAAAAATTTCCAAACAAATAATTCATCTTCATAAAAAAAAATTAACGAATAATAATTTTTGCAAAATAAATGTGTAATAAAGTATTGTTTTTTATAACGGTATTCATTTCATTTAAAAAAAAAAAATTGTGCGAAACAGATGTAGTGGTCAAAATTTCCAGTTATACAAAAAAAAAAAAAATACTGTTTTGAAAAGATCATATTGTTGACGCAAATGTTACCCAAGATGAATGTCTTCCGGGTTACAAAGATCTTTTTACAAAAATCTAACATGTTCTTCTGTTACGGTTCTTTAAGGATATAAAACTATATTATTATTTTGGCCTTTTTCATTATAGATGTATTTTTTTTTATTTTTATTTTTATTTCATTGTCGACACATTTCCTTGGCAGTAAAGAATGTTAAATTTCCGTTTATCCAATCACAAGAAGACAAACGTGTTAACTCGTAAAACCGAAAAAACTCAGGTGCACAAATTCTAACCCTCCTTCACTATACATATTTTCTGTTCTCATGGGTTTCACCTGTTACACTGTTTCCCTTATGCTACGACAGGTGCTCATCTATTGTTACTATACAATCTTAGCTTTCTATAAGTCTTCGTCTTGGTATATATTTATTCTGAAGATAATTAAGTGACTACTTGAAATTTTTATTTTTTTTATATCTTCGATTATATATACGCCCATTTTAAATAAAGTTACAATGTATCAAAACATTGTATATCATATATCATTAGTGAGTAACTCTAAAATATAAAAATGAATTTTTCATTTTGAGCTAAAACTTTTTTTTTTTTTTTAATTTAATTTAAAATCTTATTTTAAGTAATTTAATTTATCTTCATAAATCATTAATAAATTTTTTATCAATTGGTCCACTGACACAGAAAAAAAATATTTCTTGGCACAAAAAATTTTTTTTATTATAAAGTGAAAACAAAAATTTTCTTGGGGTGAGAAAAAATTTTCTTGAAACAAGAAAAAATTTTTTAGGCGAGAAAAAAATTCTTGAGCTAAGAAAAATTTTTGTCTTCAATTCATAATAAAAAATATTTCTTGCGTCAAGAAATTTTTTTTTTCTGTGTAAAAGTGAATTATTTAAAAAAAAAAAAAACTCATAAGTATTCGATTCTTAAATAAATATTAAATTATAAGGTTTTTATTTAATATCTAAATCGTTTATTTTTACTATTAGAAATGCTCAAGTGGACAGTATCCAGATCAATGTCAACCGCAAGTTCGGCGTCCCACGGTCCACCTACAATACACAAGACCACTCGCCGGCCTTTTTGCGACCTCTCAAACACACCACCTGCCAGTGGAACAAGATCAAGAGTCACACTACAAACAAACATTGAGATAGATCATAATTCCACAGGTAGATCAACTCCAGGACGTCGAAGACGCTGTAGAAGTCACGGAAGCGATGTTCGTGCCTACTTTCAGGTAAATAATTATACTTATTAACAATTAATTTAAATAATAGTAGAATAATAATAATAATAATAATAATAATAATAATAATAATAATAATAATAATAATAATAATAATAATAATAATAATAATAATAATATTATAAATAATAAAATTTTCAGGCTACAAAGCCAAATACAAGGCCAAACAAACGTCAATCAATCGCAAATGAAACCTTGGAATTGCCAAAGACGGAAAGCTCTTACCAAAGGACACCTCGAATAGACACTGATATTGGTCCTTTAACATATATTCCTGAAAATTATCATATTTCTAAATGTCCTATAGCTCTTACTCTACCAACAGACCCTTCATCATTGTCTCGTGCTTACTCAAAGACTTTTAATCATGTCAATAATAACGAACTACCTCAAAATGTTATGAATGAAGCACGTGTAAATCTTCAGTCACACGTTTCTGATTTTTTCCAACAAATATCTCTTGCAGGAAGTCCTGAAGATGTTATGGAAGCTGATTCTGTACCCTTATCAAAGTCGAGACTATTTTTTAAAAATAATTATAGAACTAAATCTAGCCCTAATGATAATTGTAAATCAATTTATTGTCCAAAATTAACTAAAATAAGTAAATTACATACAAGATGTAAAACACCCTATCACACTAAAGTACCGGCATTTAAATTAAAAGAAACTCCTCTTGCTAAAGAATTAGCAGATTTAAAAATAAATCAGGATATCCAAAAGTTTGAAAATATGAATAATACGGTTACGGAAATAATAAATGAACAAAAACAAACAAATGTTTGTGATAATAAAATTGATGAAAAAATAAATATTGTAGATTCTGATAAAGAAAAAAACAAGTCTGAGACAAATAGTGATACAATAAAATCAAATGTTAATTATGATAAAAATAATGTAGACAATAATTATGAATCAGTAGAAGAAAAAATGATTGATGATGAGGGTAAAGCTAAGCACAATGACAGTTCGGTATCTTCAGCTAGTCAACTATTGGAAAATCCCTCACCGATATCTTGGGCGTTTCGGTCTCCTTCGATTGATTCCGATGGTGAATTTACTCTTAAACGACAACGAGGAATCAGAAGAAAACGTCAACAAAAAGATCAGGGTACAAATAAAAATTCGGTTAGTAAAAGAGCAAAAACACGATCTCAAAGTATTAGTCCAGGGACGAAAAAAAAAATTTTAGAAACTCAAGAACCTCCAATTGAGGCTGTGAATCTTCATGTTAAAAAGTTACCCCTTGAGACAGACTTAGACTCGACATTTGGTGAAAAAGTTGACACTAAAGCATTAAATCAATGTCAGAAAAATGATGAAACCAAGACAAATTTGTGGGATCTAGATAGTCCGAAATCGTCTTTGATTGATGATTTTCCAAGCTCTAAAAGCTCATTTGTTCATTCTGTCAATGAAACGCCTGAAGCACCGCTAATTGCCACTGTCAGACGATGTCTCAAGTACAGTCCTGAAGTAGAAATACCTAAATCTAACTCCAGATCGTCTATTGAACTAGAGTATAATATCATCGGAGATTGTATTCATGTTCGAGGTTAGTTAATTACTAATAATTTAAATCATTCTTATTCAATACACGCTGAAAAAAAAGTGGTAATACTTGTCATCTTAACGAAGTAACTATTCCTATCCTTACATTTTAATGATTCTCATTCTTTTATGTTAACTTTTACTATCGGAGATGGTAAATATTCGTATCTAGATAGTAACCATTCTTATCCGTGATGATAATAATTACTATCTTAGAAGGCAAAATTCAAAATTTTACAGACATTAAAAATATTGCTATCTAGGTGGTAACTATTACTATCTAGATGGTAACTATTACTATCAGCGATAGTAATTATTACTATACGAGAAACAAATAGTTAACATAAAAGCATGATAATGATTATCACATACAGATGGTAATCATTCCCTATTACAAGATGGTAATAGTTAGCATTTTTTTTCAGCGTGTATAATAAAAAAAAACTAATTAGCAAATAAATAAAATTCATAATGATGATCTAGGTCATCCTTAGTGATTTCACTCGATGTTTAAACATTTTTAAAAATCTTTTCTTACGTCATTGCAAGCTAGAGCCTATTTTTATTTAAATCAGGGTGAGCTACTAAAATTGACACGTTCCTGAGAGAAAAAAAAAATTCCTAGTACATGCGCGACCACGGGCAATCTATTTTCTCTCTTATTTAAATTTTATCTTGCTATTCCTCTGGGAATATTTTGTAAAAATGACTGGAGGCTGGGATAGATTAGCATGTGACTACGTTCCTGACTAACGTCATCGCGCAATCGCGGAAATATATTTTCCTTCTCTCTCTTAGTCTCTTATCCTATCTCATCCTCATGTCTTAAATTTCTCGTACTCTTGGGGTGAGTTCGAGGTAGTATCGTGTGCTAGTAACTTACTGATCTTCCCGCCGTCCCAATTCTGGTTAGTATGTCTAAAAATAACAACTTTTGTTGATTGACATAAGATTTCATTATTTATTTATTTATTTTTTTCGTTCGATATCAAAAATTACTTTTAATCATCTTTAGTAATTTAAAAAAAAAATTAATCTAATTTTAATTTTTTCATGCCGAAAATACTGATAGTAAATTCCAGTTATTAACAAAAATATTACCATTTTTTAATTTATCCCAAAAAGACTAATTTGTGAAATAAAAAAAGTTAAAAGGGGTTGAAAGTGTGTGAAGGACGCGGGAAGTAGATAATGCCGCATTGGATGAACAAGTCAAGTGAAACAGTAGTGTGAAGAGTGGTACAGTCAGACAAGACAATAAATGTCTCCAGCTCATTATGCCTTTTTTTCTTTTTCATCTTTTTATTATATTCTATTTTTACTTTTTATATTATTTCAAAACAAAGAAAAAATCATTATCCCAAATAATTACGTACCCTGATTAAGAAAAATGATTTTGATTAATTCAAAACAATTTGAATCGACTAATATATAAATATACACTTAAATGGAGCAAATCATTTTTCTTAATCAGGGTAATTAAAATTTTTTTTTTTAATTATTTAAATTTATTTATTATATATATTAATAATGACTTGTAATAAATAAAATATTTCTTTTGTTATTTTTAAATTAGTAATACGTTGTAAGGATTTAAAACGTTCATACGAAGGATCAATCCACGCCTACGTAAAGGTGAGCTTAAAAAATCCAAATGGTGAAGGTGTAGTAAAAAGAACAGCAGTACATCGTGCGACACCAAATCCAGTATTTCACGAAACATTAATTCTACCTTATCCAATTCACAACAATCGTACAAATAGATCTACGTCCCTTGATATCGCCGTTTGGCATCGAGATCGACGTGCAAGGTAAATAAAGAACTAATCATCTTATATATAAATATAACGATTAAATAAAAAAAATTAAAAAAAAAATCAACTAATTAAAAAAAAATGCTTATATATTAAAGATAAAAACAAACTGTATAAGATCTTTTTATAGTTGGATTAAAAAAAAAATATATGTATACATAAATCCCATCAATAACGGTCGTTATATTCTTTGATCTTGTTTTTTATTTTCCTACCGAGGATTTTTCGTCAGAGTATCCTCTGAAGCGTGATATACAAGATATACAAGTCTTGGTGAACGGGTTCCTGTAATATGAGCGGGAGGGGAATCGATTGGTTGTTGAGACATGCGCATGGTGTTTAAACCACGTGCGAAAAAAAACCCGGTCATACTGAAATTTACAATCGCGATCGGATTAGTTAAATTGACAATAATTACTGGATTATTATCAACTGATTAACTTTTAAGTAATTGGTGATTATGATTATGATAATAAATTAATGAGTATAGTTAATTAAAATACTGTTATTATAATAATATAACTTTTGTTTTAACGAAATTATTGCGTGATTATAGACGCAGTGAGCTCCTGGGCTGCATGACTCTACCCCTACCTTTGGCACAGGATAAGGTAAGAAATGATTGTTATCGTACTTGTAATAATGCTTTACTTGTATGTGTTGTTATTTTTATTATTATAATGATCCAAGAGAGGGAAATAAAATCTTACCACTATAAATAATAATAATTTGAATATATAGCAAATAAAACTAACAGGCTTTTTTTATCCCTTCCATCGTACATTTCTCCTCTTACTCAGAGGTCAGGGCTGAGTCGATTATCCAATCAACGTACCGCAGTAATATTTCCCGGTTACTTGTCTTCACAATTGTGCGATTGTTTGCTAAAGACACAGGTCTCAAGTATTTACTTCTTGATCCTCGGATTCTATTTTTAAATTAATGAGTTTTAATAATTTTATAAAGTGTGTCTATCCAATAGTTTAAAGATCTAAATATAATAAATTGATAACGAAAAAAATAATAAATTAAAATGATTGTCGTTGCAATTTACTGCGTCGCGTTTCTCGTTGCTGGAATATTATTAAAAATTTTTACAATTTATTAAAAATAAAAAGATTCCACTCTTTGAATTAAAAAGTTGCTAAACCAGGTACTTTAATAATAAGGTACCCGGGTAATAAGGCCTAAGTGACAGAAATGATATTTAAAATAACCGCCTCCGCTAAAGGCTTCTCTAGTAGAAGGGTCTTGTATAGAGATCTTACGAAAAGTTTATAGAGTCCCGATACCACGTTCCCTGTCTTCTATATTTCATCATCCGTCATATGATGTCGTAGTGCAGAAGAAATTATAAAAAACAATCTAGTCTTCTGTCTTTGAAAAAGTATTGTTGCTAAATTTAAGTGATGGTTCATCTCTAATACCAATTTTATTAAGTATAATTAAACTATTCCAGTTTGTTTAACCCGTAGGCCTTATTACCCTACCATAGTAAAATAAAGCCTATTCGTATGGTTTTTGTAAAAGTTTAATTTTTTGTTTGTTTGTAGTATAAATTACCATTACTTGATTATATTTTATGGCTAATATATTGAAGTAAAGATTTATGATACATTTCGATAATTAAATGCAATATTTTCGATTCTATTCAAAATCTCCCTTAGCTAGGCCTTATTACCCGCCGGTACCTTAATTAATTAAAATCGTAAATATTAATTAACATATGATATTTATTGAATGTTAAGGAAGCGACATGGCATCCTCTACAAGTGGGATCTGCTCGAAAAACAAGTACACCGTATGCAAAATTACCCCAAGAATGTACAGTATCACCACCTCTATCAAAAGACGGGGATCACGCAGACAACAATTCAAATGCAGATGATTTTACATATCTTAGACACTTGGAATTAGAGCCTTTAGATGAATTAACAGGATTACCACTACATCCTGGATTCACAGCCAGAGGTGGCAGAACACCTTGCACAATAACTCGACGTTTAATTCGACAAAGCGGCGCCAAACAGGTAATTTAATGTCAATAAATTATTTTTTATTATTTTAATTGTAAATAAAATAATTATATTTGTTTTTGACATGTTATAGATTCCGTGGGGTTTCTCGTTATCTTGGGGTCGTCCTCCTCGAGTGGAACGCGTGGATCCAGGAAGCCCAGCTGAACGATCAGGTTTGAAGCCTGGTGATCACGTTGTCTTTGTAGACACAACAAATGTAGTCACGCGAGCTCGCGAAGACATACTCAACTTAATTCAAGCAGCTACAAATCAACTTATTCTTGAAATTTACCGCAAGTCAGGCACACATGCTAACACGCAACGTCCTAGTCTGGTGAACGTAACGTTACAACCAGCGCTAGATCATCCCAACGGCCAAGGAGCCATCGCCTTCGCCGCTGAGGTCGGTACAGGCGTAATAGTTTAGATTTAATTATTTATTCAATTAAATCTTTTACTCCTTGATTTTCACCTAAATTTATTTTTATTATTATTATTATTATTATTATTATTATTTTTATTATTATTATTATTATTATTATTATTATTATTATTATTATTATTATTATTATTATTATTATTATTATTATTATTATTATTATTATTATTATTATTATTATTATTATTATTATTATTATTATTATCATCTTTAGTATTATTTAATGTCGCGATATTTATTGCGCTTAAGAAACGCTGTGTTACTTTGATTATAAGTTGAGGATTTTTTTTTTGTTTATTATTATTATTATTATTATCATTTATAATTGATTTTTCGATATTATGTTTGTTCGATACTTTTTTATATAATTAATCAAGTATATAATGACTCAGTATAGATCATTTTAAATTATGGTGAAATAAGAAAAATATAAATGTTCAGTTAATAATTTATGCGTCGTAAAAAATTGAACACTGTGTTATAAATTTTGTTTTAAGTTATTTTTATTAAGTTTTAGCTATTTATTTTACCAGTAAATAAGTTATATAAAAAAAAAAAAAAAAAAAAAAAAAAAAAAAAAAAATCGTTATTTCAAAATAATTTTACGATTGTCGACGTTTTTATTTATTATTTAATTTACAACGACTTAAAACGAATTATTGTATGTTTATAGAGCTTATTATTAATAATTATAGTAATTATTATTACATTTTGTTATTTTTGCGAGTTATAAATTTTTTTTTCTTCTTGTCAGAATCAAAATACATTTTGTAACACACAATATTTAAATTTATAATTGAACATTACTTATATATAATTTTAATGGATAAAATCCATTATAAAATCGCGAAAGTGAGGACATTTTGTACTTATGTTTTTTATTTTCTTTTTTTAAAAGTTTTTTGTTGCCAACAAGTATTTTATTTATTTTTAAAGTAAATTATTTTGTATTTATTTTATGTACCTAACCCTTTTTTTAATCCTTTATTATTATAGTAAAAAATGATAACGAAACTACAGCAAATGCATGTGTTTAAAATACATATGTTTTTAGGACACAGCTATTTAAAAGGAAGAATAGCTTCAAGTGTAGTTTTGCAACAAGAGTATATATATAATAGAATAGTTCTCGGAAATTAGTTTTTAGTCGTAATTTTTATACAAAAAAAAAATATACTTAGCGATAATCATATTTTTAAAATTTCTAGTCTTTTTCTTCAACTTTAAGTAGCTGAGAAAAAAAAAAATTAGATATGATCATTTAAAGCGGCAGATGAGAGAAATAGAGTGATACACAAAAGAAAAAAAATTTTTCTTCTGAGTTTAAATAAATTATTAACAAATCAATAATTTACATTTGTAACGAGAATCTAATTTTATCTTCCAAACAATATATGTATATATTTGGTTTTTTTTTTTTTTTTAACCTAATTGAGTTATCAATCATCAGCCACTTTTTCTAATTTTTAATGAATTTAGTCGTATGAATAATACATTTAATTTGACGACCATCCAAAAAAAATTATTTTCGAACTTCAATACAATCATTTTTTATTCATTTTATACCCTTGGATTTATCAAGTGTGATAATTCAATAAAATTTTATAACAAACAATTACATAAAAAAAAAAAAATCTGTCTATCGATTGACCCTTCGGGCCAGCCCCAAAACTTCCCGCTGTTATCGAGCTCGTTGAGCTCGAAAATACTATTGTATGCCATTGTTTTGGAAAAAAAAACCGTTTTTTAGCATTTTATCCATAGCGGGGTAAACTACCTCCGCTTGAAATACTAACTTTAAAGATTATAAAACACAAAAAATGTCAGTTCTTTATGAAAATTAATAAAAAATATCATTTATTAACAAGTATAGTGATCGAGTAAGTAAAAATATTCAAAAGTAATATATTTTAACACCGGTCTAGAATATTTACACCGGCGGCGGCGTTATTTTGACACCGTGGAATTTTTTTTAACACCGGTACAGAATATTTACACCGGCGACGGCGTTATTTTCACACCGTTTTCGGTGTTGAAATTTAACACCACCGATTTTAACACCTACACCAGCTGGACTTACCCCGTTGATTTTTTACAGTGTAGAAATCGTTAAAACAGCAATATCAAGTATAGGGAACATAAGCAAATACAATACTTTCATTCAAAATTGAAGATAGTTAATGCAGCAATCTAGTATTGTCAATTTAATAATACATTTTGTTATGACAACTATCTACCACTAGCAATACTTCAGATGTTTACGATAACAACACTTTTTTTCCAGTGCAAAACCATACGCAAATTATACAATTATTGCTGCTAGTTTACAATCTTATTAAAACATGATATTTAAATATTTTCTACTATACATTTTAAAAGTTTCATTACAATGTATTATTTATAAAGATTTAAGTATTACTTGTCGCATTTGATGTTATACTGGGACATATATGTAGTTGCATATAATTATAAATGATCATATCTATAGTATATTACGCAACTAGAAAGGGAAGTAGATTGTTTTAAATACGTCGTATAAGGTTTTCTATGACATACACGAATTAGGATGGCTTACTACCCTCCTGTGCTGTATACTATTTTTTACCATATCTGTAACAAAAAGTTTGAATATTTGTCATTATTTGAGAAAAGAGTAACGTACGCACACATAAAATTTTAACTTTGTTTGACAATAAAAAAGTGATACTTTTTTGCCGCTAACATGATAGAGATCCGATCTTTTCGCACAGATATGGTAAAATAAATGTTTTTATCTCTTATACGGTGTATAGTTTTAAATAAAATAAAAATTATCATAAACCATCCTAAGTACGTAGACTCTCGTAGGTATTTCCACATATTTCACCCGATGCCCCTCCGGAGGAGGAACTTATCGTGAGAGAAACTCGATACTGGGGAGCTTTAAAAAGCGGTATATCTCGTTTTTATACACCATTAGCAGAACATCGTGAGATATTGTCAGCTACAGATCACGCAATTCTATTTCAAAATCTCGAGGAATTATTAAAATTGTCAGAAGAGATAAGAGATGAGGGTGGTGGCGTAGAAAGTTATTTAACTCGAATACCACGAATCACTGCAAGTTATCGTAGATATTTGAGTGGTCTTCAAAGAGCTTGTTGTCTGCTAGTGGCATTAAGGAGGAATTCAGTATTTACTAAGCTGGTATGTGAACCAGCTGTTCCTCATAAACGACGTCCTGATATAACTGGAGTTTTATTACTCCCACTGGAGCACTACAGGTGAGGATGACAAGTGTTGATGTCAACAAGATGGCTCACTCATCTGTTTATTCATCAGAGAAATGACAAGACTACTCGGCCTTGCTTCACCAAGGAATTGTCAGAAAGCTAGAGATCTTGCTCAAGGTTACCGAGAGGCCACTGCCAATGCTGGAGTCATGGAACCTCCTAGGGATACTGGAAGGCCTTTATTAAGTCTACAAGAAGTTGAATCCCGATTAGTGTTTGCTAGATGCAAACCCTTCACTCTTGCAATGCCCGGCAGACAATGGTTTGTTAGTCTTCTTCATCCAATCATTATCATTATTATTATTATTATTATTATTATTATTTCATTTATCAGTAATTATTTTCATTTTTTCTATTAAGTACATTAGAATTTATATGCATTCTTTGATAAATATAGAAATAGTTATAGTATAATAGTTATCATAGAATAGAAAAATTTAATTAGCATAAAATAAAATTAAAAAGAAGATGATAATAATAATAATTGGTATTAATTTTTAATAAAAATATTTAATTTTGTTAATAAAAGGTTATTTGGTGGAGCATTGGCTAAAGTTGAAGGTCGTCGACTTCAACCATCATGGGCACTTTTGTTGACTGATTTACTGGTATTTGCCCGTGTATCACGTGACCGTGTTCTTTTTGTAACGGAAGAGCCTCTTCGGTTATCAAGTATCGCAGAAGCATGTTTTACTGTACGTAAACGACCTACTGAATTTCGTTTACAAGTATCAATTACACCAAATGGTAGTTATCAAAATGGGAATATGGAAACAATTCACAGTGGTGGTTGTAGTCCCCATAGTCGTCCACGAAGACGTATTCTTATTTTACGTGCACCTACTCCTGAGCTCAAAGCCGTTTGGCATAATCTTCTACAACGTCAAATGTAAGTTAATAATTAATTATTTAATTATTAATCCCTGAAGTAATTCCGAGCCTGTGAGTCATCATCTTCCCTTAAACTCTTCCCATTTTAGCATCTATGTGAATACAGGCTGCACGGATACACCGAGTATGCACAGTCCTGAAGAAAGACAATATACTGGTAATCATTTCACCATTGCTTGTGATCCCGGTGCTAGTCCCCAGGTACATAAAAAATATATTAAATTCATTTAATTATTTATAATAATTATATTTTATTATTTAGATTACAATTTCAAGAAACTCTCGCGAGCCTGAGGAGGATAAACTTCAAGATGATAAAAATAATTTAGAGTCAATTATAAAACCAATTAATAATTCGAGTCAAGACAATATTCATTTAGCTCAATGGGTTCGTAATTCTCATCAAATACCGCCACCAGATTATGAAGTACCACCAGAAGAATGGACAATTGAAGAATTGGCTGCTCGAGCACCTAAAGAATCAACCAGTGTTCAAGTTCACGAACAAGGAATCGAAGATAATGTTGCTGCTAATTCAGATCAAGAACAGCACAGTACTACTTCGAGTGCCAGTTTATCAACAGTTAAATCCACTAGCGTTAATCCTAAAAAGAATGGCAACGTTTTTAAAGATGCACCATCTGGATCTATCAACATCTGCCGAAGGTGCCACAGGTGGAGTTTTCCGTATCGTGGATAGACTCTTAGATTTTTATATTTAATTAAATTATCTATAGACTATATATATTTATTTATTTAAAATAAAAACAATGTGAAATTAAAAATAATTAATAGGTCTGGATGTCCAACTCCGCCACCACCGAGGGATCCTTTTTCGCCTCTTCCACCAAGAATATCTGTTCTTCCACCAACGCCCGATCTATGTCCAAATTATAAATTAAAAAATGGACCTCAAGATAGTCCAAGTAAAAACTGTATCCCAGCTGATGAAAATGAAAACACTGAAGACGGCAGTGAAGATGATTTGGACTGCGATGATGAGCCACCTTACAGGTTGATTATTTTATTATTATTTACCAAAAAATATCATGTTTATTTATTTAATTAAAAAGTTATAACTATAATGAACCTTTGCATTCAATATTGCTTTATAAATTCTATAAATATATATGATAACAATGATTATCTGTAGAGCACTTAGAAGATTTGGTACAATGAGCAGCTTAGATCAAGAAGATGAATTAGATGAACAAGCTGATGATGAAAATCGTGATTTAGAGTCACCACCAACAGGTTTACGGTCTTGGACAGCGAGAGCTAGTGATTTTGTCGTTAGTAAAATGGTTTTTTTAGAGCAATTGAGTGAAGGAGTTGGTAGTTATCTACTTCAACCTCCCGTACCTCCCGAAAGAACAGAATTTTCACTAGATCCTAATGATGATGAAGGCACAACTTCCGGTGGGACATCTGGTGATGACATATGGGGTACTCCGACTTCAGGTGGACCAGATGATGACAGTTTTACCGCAAGCCCCGTAAGTTTAACAAAAAATATTTAATGCTATGTTTTTTAAGTACAAACTCTTTGAGTTTTTTTTATCACCGCCGCCAGATTTTTTCAAGCACCATAGATTAGACATACCTTCCATCACCAGAAAGTAAGAGAATAAAATGATCAACTAGAAAATTAATAAGCTTCGCACGGCTCTGCATGACGCAAATGCTTGTACTCTGTTTAAAAAAAAAAAAAAAAAAAAAACTATTAGTACCAGCTGAACCTGTCAATTTCATAGCCGTCTGTCAATGGCGTCACTGGCGAGGACAATTTTGGGCTGAGTTTAAATACTGATGATGATGCAGACGAGAGTGGTGACTCAGAAGACTGCAATGTGCCTGAAATCAGTATGGATCAACTGCTGGGTAGCAGTAATTTTTCATCTCTTCGTTGTTTTATTAATCGTAGACGACTGGAACCACTTCCTGAAGAAGATGATTCATCTGGGAATGACAAGAATCAAGTTGGATGGTGGTGACAGAGGTTGCAGTCCGCGAGTTTGAGTAGCGGCGATGATGAAATTAAAAACAGAGATAAAATATTCGCTAAATTGAGTAAAGAAGATGATGAATTTCGTAAGAAAATTTTGGATCTCCATAAAAAACTTTTGGATGTTGATGGAGATTCTGTTAATAATATACCAGTTAAGAAATCTGAAAAACGAGTAACATTAGTGGAAACAGCACCTCCGAAGCCACTAGATGCAGGGAGAATTTTGAAACCAGCATTAAAAAATTCAATTGTTAGTTCTAGTGATGAAGCTGAAAGTATTTCTAGGATGCTTGATAGAAGACGATTAAAAAGAATGGATCTTGATCACGAGAGGAAAAAACATTTGGAACAACTGAGAAGACGATCAGAAAGAATTGATGAAGTTTCTGAGGATGATGAAGACGAACAAATAACAGTAAGACCTAATGAAACAACTTTTCTCAATCGTTTAAGGATTCGCAGACGTAGCATTAAGTTGTTAAGTTTTTTAAGTGGTAAATCTTCAGATAAATCCCACGAGGAACGAGCATCCAGATTATTAAAAATGTACATGCCTGAAAAATGTAGCAAAGGACAAAATACTATTTCCATTCATCATCATACGTCCAGAAGTAGAAGATTTTGGAAACTCCGTAGTCGCAGAAAGAATTATCCTTAAAAATATTATTTTTTAAATTTCCGATTATAACTTTAAATTTAAAAAAAAAAAACAAAAAAAAAATGACAAATACAAAAGTATATTTCAATTTAATAAATTACGTCCAATAAACGAAAATTAAAGTTTGGATAATGTTCATCAATTACACGTCCAATCATGAGAATTTATAAAATACGTCTTTCAATTATTTATCAAGGACTTCCAAACTATTTATTTATTAACACACATTGCCGAAAGTTAACTCGAGGATTCATGTACAATTTATTATTTACGTTTTGTTAATAAACTTAGTGCTTTAGGTGCAACTGTAAATGTAGAATTAATAAAAATGAAGAAAACACAATTAAGAAAAAAAAGTAAATAAATAAATTATTAGAAATGTTTTCTTCAAACAATTAATAATCGCCTTTACATTTATTATAAAATTTCTATATTATGCAAATTGTAAAAAAAGTAAAAGTATAAAAAAAAAAAATATCGCAGAAACGGCCTATGCAATATTTTCATTTAAACGTAAGTATAATCCTCGAGTAATAAATACGGCCTAGGTATAACTTTATACCTAATTAGTAATTATTTATTATGATTATCAAAGTTTATACTTAATATTTGGTAATAATAACTAAATAAAATTAATAAAAATAAGATTTCCTCCATGAGCTCGTTATATTGTTTAAAATCAATTGAAGAGTTTCTATAGAAACTAATTATTCTTCTTTAACGTATGAACAAAAAATAGGTCCGCACGACTGACCCAACGCGGCACTCACTATCTTCTACGTAAATAATAGATTTAATTAATTGTAACTAAGAATAAATAAATAAATAAAAAAGTTACTGTTGGTAGATTGTAAAATTTAGTCTTTAAAGACTAAAATGCAAATAAATTATACTATTTGTTGAAATGGGACTTTTACTATCTTTATTTTTCCCTTTTGCATTCCTTTATTATTTTTATATCTTTTTGTAAATTATATTGTATAAAACATATAAATCGATTTTCACAGGATATTTTATCATATGTAGCAACTAGAATTTTTTTATTTACCCAAGTAACACAGAGTCAACTTTAAGATGTCTTAAATATCTTTTAGAAGGATGAGACAAATTTTTTTTTGTCTCAGTCACCTTTTTTGGTATAAATACGACATGCAAATGTTGGTTCCGGAGACAGGGCCGAGTTGTGTTGTTTTTTCTGTCTTATTTCAATTAAGAGGTCATTTAGATGTCTTATTTTACCACTTTTTGTCGTCACTTGTGTTAAGTCTTTTAAGTAGATATTTTTTCGGTGACATAAATTTCTGATCGTTTTGTCAACATATCGTTGCCTTATCGATGTGTCAAAAAGTTGCCTAAAAACTGATATCTTATAGATGTCAAAAAGGCAAGTGTGCTACTTGGGATATAGTTTAGATGTGAGTCACTGCTTAAAAATTTCCTTAAAATTTAGAAGCAAATTACTTGAAGTTATTAACAAGTTGAAATCATTCTGAAATATGAAATACAAATATGATCATAAACTAGCTAATTTTTTACATAACTTCAGGGGATACGCTACCGGACCTCTTTCTCACACTCAGAAAAATAAACGGGACTGTCTTTGTTGCACTCGTAGAGTAAATGATAATTTTAAAGCAATTTTTCTGGGAGACGAATTAGAATTTTTGAAAATACGAAATTTTTAGCTCTTTGTTAAGGTTATAAAAAACGCTAAAGACTCTATTTTAGGTTTCTAGGTTTGTCCGTGAATTAAATTGAATTAAAAATCGGTTACCGTTACCCCTTAAAATATTTACGTCATAAATTTTATAAAAATCAAAATCACAAAATATATTTTATTTCAATAATAGTTTTGATCACTAATAAATAAAATAAAAATTATAAATTAAAAACTATTCGATAAAAAAAATTCACTAGGAAAATATTTTTTTCTAATGAATGAAACTTTGTTTTCAATAACAATAAATCATTACAATTTATAAAATTTCTTTTATAAATGTCATTATTGATCATTAAGTATTGTATTTTATTTAATGATAATTAAATCTACAAATCATAAGGATTAAGCCATCTCATTCTTAATTCATCTTTAAGTGTTTTACGATCTAATCGTTTCGGATTATTCATAAATTCTATAGTGAGTCGTTCACGTTCCGGATCAGCTCTTGGAGCCATTAGCAAATCACCATTTTCATGAAGCCAAGTCTGTACTGAACCGTCATTGGGTAATTTATCTGGCATATTAATTGGAGTTACTTTTATTAAATGCTTAATTTGCCAAAGCATTTTACACACTTCTGGTATATTCTTCACAATCGCAATATCACTAGACTAAAAACAATGAGTTAAATTTATTTTTATAAATTATTTAAATCCTTTAATTTTAAATAAATATAATTTCAATAAAATTATTTACCACTTTATCTAAGTGTAATTGCCTAAGTACAGATTTATCCCAGTACGGATTGCCTTTATACGGCTTTACGCGCTGAACCATTAAGAGTTTTGTTGGTTTTATTGGAGGATCTTTGTGATCTTTATGTCTAAAAAAAAATTTTTATTATTTAAAACGAATATTAATTCATAATCAGTCAATATATATATGAAAGTGTATATTTTTTTGTATGTCCAGCTTTTTTTCTGCCAGCCACTCATAGTTGCAGTGGTAGATAGCTCTTAGCCTGCACTTGCAAGTAAGGAAGTTTGGTTACAGTGGGTGGAAGTGGGTAGATGTGGGTGATAAAAATGTGTGATGGGATACTTCTATTCTTTTCTCACACATTGTATGGCCAACATAAACTAGAGATTGTCCTGAATGGCATTGAGTGTGTTTGTGACAATGTAAAGAACTTTTCTATAATATTCCAGATTGTTCTAGAATATTTTAGAATGTTTTAAATTTTTGAAATGAACTACGAAATTGTGTTCTAGATTGTTCTCAAAATTTCAAGAATTATCTGGGAATGTTGCAATGTATCCAAAATACTTAAAATTAATAAAAATAATTCTTATTCATCTAGAATGTTCTAGATTATTCTAAAAATTTCGAGGTTGATCAGAAAAGCTCTAAAATATATTTAAATTTTTAAAATCATTCAAAAGTGATTTTGATCAGTTTGGAATATTCTGAATTGTTCTAAAAATATCAAGACACATTTAAAATGTTCCAAATCGCACTCAGTTGATTTAAATCAATTAAAAATTAATTTGAATCTGTCTTGAATGTTCTGGATTGTTCGGAAAATTTCGAAAATCATTTGGAAAGCTCCAAATTATACTTAGTTGTTTAAATCTCATAAAAATAATTCTAATTTGTTTAGAATGTTTTGGATTGTTCTGGAAACTCGATAACATTCTGTAAAATTCTAATATGCATGCAGATGTTTTAAATTAGTTCAAAATTATTTTATCTGTCTAGAACACTGGATTGTTTTAAAAATTTTGAAACATTATGAAAAATTCTACAATATATTCAAAAGTTGTTAATTACACGAATATGATCCGAACAACCCGATCGGAAAATATTCTAGGACGATTAAAATTAATTTTAAGTGATATTCGAAATTCAAATATTTTATAACTTATCAATTCGTTTTTGAAATTTTTAGAACAGTCCAGAAAATTAAATACATTAATAAGTACACTATCAAAAAAAAAACCTAGCGGAGCGGGGGTTTGCAGCTAGTTAATTTATTACATTCAAATACTGATACACTCCAAATAATAAACAAATATTTATTATGATTTATTAAATCAACTCATGACTCAGGAATTATTTTTTTCAATAATTATAAAAAAAAAGTTTGCAAACTAAAAATTTTTCTAATCAATGTTTTACATATTAGTTATTTGTCAATTAAATGAATTAAAGTATCTTTTGATATAAATTATTTGAGTTATTATAAACAACAAAAAATAAAGAATTTAAACTGATTTAACATACCTAGGATAATAAGTTACTTGTTCATATTTGACACCTTCAGTTTTCCAAGTCCATGGTGCTCGTTTTAAAAAATAATTACGAACTTGTGTGTAACAATTTAATGGTATAGACATTTTCACCTAAAAAAAAAAAAACGAGTGTGAATGTAGCAGACATCAGGCAAATTGACAATTAGAAATAAATAGAGGAAATAATTTTAAAAAATAATATTTATAAAAAGTGCACTTATTAAATTCAAAATTTTTTATGAGTGTGAATGTAGCAGACATCAGAGAAATTTAAAATTATAAATAAAGATAGGAATTAATTTTAAGAAATAATATTTATGAAAAGTGCACTCATTAATTTTTAAATTTTTTAAATGCGCATTTTTTTCAAATTTTATTTTATTAATTATTTACTCTATTTATTAATAATTTTAAATTTCTCTGATATCTGTTACATTCACATTCACAAAAAAAATAATTAAATAATTATTATTTGACAATAATTAATGTAATATTACTTTAAGGTTATAATTATATTATTAATTAATTAATCATTTTAAATCACTTACCAAATGGAAAACTGTTCAGCAAATAAAAAATTTATTCTTAGTATATATATATATAAATTATGTTAGTTGTATAACAATTATAAAATTGTTTTAAAATTTAATCATCATTAATAATTAATTCGTTAACCGGTTAAATGGTAGTGTGAAGTGAATAAAAAATAATAAATTCTTTGATTTTACTGATTACTCTTTTTAACTACTGAAGATAAAACAGAATAATTTCAATGCGATTGTTACGGAATAAAAAGTTACTGTATTATTATGTTCACTACAATTATTATAATTTTTAAAAATAATTATTTGTAATGAAATTTACATTAATGTGAAATTTTATTGACTATATATTATACCACACTAGTTGTCAGTAAATAATTATTTAACTATTTTATTTCATTGATTGTTAAATAAAAGTTGAGGTTATTGCTCATTGAGAATTTCTAATATTTTGGCGGTAAATTTAAAAAATGCCGGGATCATTTTTACAAAATGTAGCATTAAATTTTCGATTTGTTTTTCGTGATACAACAAAAATTAAACGAGTAAGTATTTATTATTTTTTTTTTTTTTTTACAAAAAAATTTACTTTAAATTATAGGATTTTTTTTATAAATAAACTAGATAATTTTCTATGAGTAAGAATGTAGCAGACATCATACAATTTTAAAATTATATATAAATAAAATTAATAATTAAACAAATAAAATTTATAAAAAAATGCAATTATATTAATTTCAAAATTTTCTAAATACGTTTTTTTTTAAATTTTATTTTATTAATTATTTAATATATTTATTAATAATTTAAAATTTGTCAGATGTCTGCTACATTCACAATCAGTAATTTTCTTTTACTTAATTATAATGATAGTAAAGTTAGCAGACATTTTAAATTAAAAAAAATTTTTTTTAACAGATAAATAATAAAAAAAATATTTCTAAAAAAATGCACTTGTCGAAAATTTCATAAACTATACGTGCAATTTTTCAAAATATTTATTTTTTTTGTTAAAAAAAATCAAAAAATTTTCAAATGTCTGCTAACTTTATTGTCATTAATTATATGTAATATTTACTTTGTTTAAAAAAAATAATTTTCAGTTAAAAATTAAAATATAAAATAAAATCATTAAAACTATAAAAATGATTTTAAATATTTCAGTTGTGGTCATCAGTACCAAGGTCAAATAATTTAAAAAATGAAGATGAAAGACGACAGCAAATAATGGGTAAAGGCCTTCCAAAACAAAAAGCTATAAAAGGTGTTAAACAAATATTACTAGTCGCATCTGGTAAAGGTGGAGTTGGTAAATCTACAACAAGTGTTAATTTAGCTACTGCATTGAAAATAATTGAGCCAAACAAAGCAGTAGGTTTATTAGATGCTGATATTTTTGGACCGACAATTCCATTAATGATGAATCTTCATCAAACACCTTTACTCAACGATAATGATTTAATGGAACCTCTTGTTAATTACGGTGTTAAGTGGTAACTTTATTATTTATTTATATGTTTCAGTTTACACGAAATTGTATTCCTTACACTTTTAACTCTTCAAATACTTACAAGAGAAACAAAATTTAGATTTTTAAAAATTACACTTGTAAAATATTCATAATATTAATTAAGTATTATTTTAGTATGTCTATGGGATTTTTGGTTGACGAAAAATCTCCAGTTATTTGGAGAGGATTGATGGTAATGAGTGCATTAGATAAATTACTTCGACAAGTTGCTTGGGATCCACTTGATTATCTTATAGTAGACACACCCCCTGGAACTGGAGATACTCTTCTTTCTTTGATTCAAAATATTCCTATCAGTGGTGTTGTTATTGTTACAACTCCTCAACAGGCAGCATTAGACGTAGCTCGAAGAGGAGCTAAAATGTTTCAAAAAATGAACGTTCCTATAGCTGGACTTGTTGAAAATATGACGAGCTTAACGTGTCCAAATTGCTCGGAACAAGTGTCATTATTTGGTGAAGGAGGCACACTTTTATCGAAAGAATTAGGTAGAATATATCAAAATTATTAAGTTTTATTTAAAGGAATCCTTTCATTACATTAAAAAAAAAAAGAGTTTATTTTACTTTTGTTAAAAATTATAGATACTATAGGCGGATAACTAACTCGAGTCAATTTATCATGTTAATTGAAATGTTTTTCTACTATAAATTATTTTCATCTATGATAATTTTTATAATTTATCTTAATCATAAAATATTTTTAAAACTATCAACTTTTAAATTAATAGTATTAGAAATTAATTGACTTATGGACAATAAAAAAACAATTATTGAAATAAAATACATCGTGATTTTAATTTTTATGAAATGTATAAATTAGGAATTTAATTTACGTCTGATTTACATTTTAAACCTCGAGTGAGTTCCATTTACGATTTTAATTTCGACTCGGGAATAAGTTAATGGGAGGATTCTCTAGACATATTTTAAATTAATTACATATGTGATTTATTTTTATTAATGTATTGTATCTTGATTAAAAATTTGGTTTTTTTTAGGTATTCCAATTTTAAAAAAATTTCCTTTGGATAGAAAGACAACAGAGTCTGGAGATTTAGGAAAACCGATTGTTCTAGCAGATCAAAATTCTACGCAAGCTACTTTATATAAAGAGTTAGCACAAAATATTTTAATTTTTTTACAAAAACAAATCAATTAGTCGTGATATTTTTTGTACTAATTTACAAAAATCTTAATTTAAGTTCTCTACAGTTGATTATTAAGATTAAAAAATAATCAACTGTAGAAAACTTAAAATATTAAATTTTAATTATTAACTTTTCCGAAGACTATTTAATTTTATCTGAAATAAAAATCATTTAATAAATAAAATAAAATTTTACTTTTATAGAAAAATTAGTTTTATTATATTTTATATAATTAAATTCAAAATTACCATTAACATTAATGATATTTAATTGAATTTTAATAAAAATTAACAATGATTAAAATAAAAATTTAACATAAATACTTTTATTTATTGTATTTAATTATCTGTTAATTTAAAAAATTAGTTAGAATATTTGAAAGTACCGCCAAAAAAGAATACTGTGATACTGCGCTCTTGTGCTTCTCTTTAACGATTATTTGTGTTTTACACTTATTTGATCGAGTGTCGAGTTAACCTTCTTAGAACTTGTGGCCGAGTTTGCTTTCGTCCGTAAAATTTATTTGGTAAGTTTATTTAATTTATTTAACTTTTTATTTAATTTAAAAATTAATTTAATTTCCAATATAAAAACATAAATAAATTTTATTTATTATTAAAACTTAATTAATATATTTTAATTACTGTACTGAATAAAATTTAAGTCATAAATAATTTTCGTCAAGTTCAATCTGATGATTACATAAAAGCTGATTAAACTCCAAAAAATAAGTCTAATTTCTTACTGACAGATCATAAGTTTAAATTTTTAAAAATCAATTGACTAAAAAAATATATATGTATACATATATATGCACTGGGATATGTATACGTAATTATATATATTTCTAATTATTATACAATATTTTTAAAAAAAATTTTTAGTGAACAATAGTCTTGTCATCATGCTTCGTCAGACAAGCAACTTGGTCACGTTGACCGCAGCAGCAGTCCAACAACAGCAGCAACAACGTGGTATGGCAACATTAAAATCAATTTCAATTCGTTTGAAATCAGTAAAGAACATCCAAAAAATTACTCAATCTATGAAGATGGTGTCAGCAGCAAAATACAATCATGCTGAACGTGATTTGAAACAAGCAAGACCTCTAGGTCAAGGAACTAAAATTTTTTACGAGCAAGCTGAAATTCAAGCACCTGAAAATGAACCTAAACAATTGGTAATTGCTGTTACAAGTGATCGAGGTTTATGTGGTGCTGTACACAGCGGTGTGTCACGTAATATTCGTGATAAATTATTAGCTGATCAAAATCTTCGTGAAAATACTAAAATAATATGCATTGGTGATAAATCACGAGCTATTTTATCGCGATTGTTTGCTAAAAATATTCTCTTTGTTGCATCTGAAGTGGGCCGTAAGCCTCCAACTTTTACTGATGCTTCCAAAGTTGCTGCTATGATTTTAAGTTCAGAGTTAGTTAATATTTTTTAAATAATTTAATACTGTAAAATAACACTGAGATTAATTATTTTTATTTTATTAATAGATACACTTTTGGATCTGGACGCATAGTTTACAACAGATTTAGGTCAGTTGTTTCATATGTAGTTGACCAATTGCCACTATTCGATAAATCTGCTGTAATCGGTGCACCTAAGCTATCAGTTTATGATTCTCTTGATGAGGATGTAATCCAGAGTTATTTGGAATTTTCACTTGCCTCATTGCTGTATTATTCAATGAAAGAAGGTGCATGCAGCGAACAGTCAAGCAGAATGACTGCTATGGATAATGCCAGTAAGAATGCTGGTGAAATGATTGATAAACTCACTTTAACATTCAATCGTACTCGTCAAGCTGTTATTACCAGAGAACTTATTGAAATTATTTCTGGAGCTGCTGCTTTGGATTAAACATCTTGTTATTTGGGACACTAATTTTTATAGTCTGCGAAGTTGGCAAGTGATTATTATTCACTATTAATATTCGTAAAAATTATAAAATTAAAACGAAAAATGAAAAACAAATCTAGAGAAATAAATTATCTTGTTTCTTCATTTTTTTTTTATATTTTGTTAACTTCGCTCCATATATAACAGCATATAGATTATTCAAGGATTTAATTGCCTAGAAGATAATCGTAATGTAAGTGTGAATTAATTATTACTAAATTTATAAGCACTTACTTTAC
The DNA here is from genome assembly GCA_964016945.1 of Microplitis deprimator. Lineage (NCBI taxonomy): Eukaryota > Metazoa > Arthropoda > Insecta > Hymenoptera > Braconidae > Microplitis > Microplitis deprimator. The sequence continues at coordinate 20,832,290 of OZ024710.1, read as the reverse complement.
TGAAATAATTAAAAACTGCCGGTCGTCGAATGTATTAATAAAAAAAACCAATACAAAAATATAGCTACAGTTTAGACTACTGGTTATTTATTTAGTAAATTAAAAAAATAGTTTATTTTTTATTTTTTGTCATCTTTAATCAAGTAAGTAATTAATACTATTTCATGGGCCATCTAAGACATTAGGTACCAGTCTAATAGGGCTCGCCAGATCCAAACTGAGGGTTATTGCTGGGCTCGTTACAGGGCACTGGCTTATCGGGAGGCATCTGAAACTTATGGGCATCACCGATGATTAGGTGTGCCCCTGATGCAATTCAGAGGACGAAACTCCTCTTCACCTGCTGAGCCAGTGCAGAGCCTTAACAGATGTAAGGAAAGATATCTTAAGAATCTGTGATGGCACTCGGTCTATTCTATTGGAGGTTGGTTTAGGCGGATTTCTACGATTCTCGAAATATATCTCTGCTCATCCTACCTTTAATTTAACGAGATTGACCTAGTAGGGCCGAATACAATGGTTCAAAGGAACTGAGTGCTCGGCTCTACCAAAAAAAAGTGTAAATTCTCTTTTCAATCATTTTCAAATTCATTTCAAGTAATTGATAAAATATTTATTTTTAAATTAGTTACGGTTTAAAAATATCATAAAATCAAGCCCATTTTTGTAAAATATTTATCAAAAATGAACCTGACCTTTGGAATCGCATCCTGAATAATAAATATGGTCATCTACTTATTGATCATTTAATTTTAACTTTTGGTAATTTGAACTTTGGAAATTAAAACTTTTAACCAATTGAATTAAACAATAAAATTTATAAATTTATTTTTATATTTGAAATGTTGATAGATAAATTTAAAATTTTTAAATCTTTAATTTTTTTTTTATGTTCAGGCAATTTCTGTGCTTGCAATATGAAAAAAATATATAACATTTTTAAATTATTTAAATTAATAACGAATAATTTTTCCCTTCGTCCAGAAAATTTGTAAGTTCGTAAAATCATCATTTAAATTTTCAAGTCAAAGTTTCTAAACTTAAATTTATTGTTTGTTCAAATTCCAAGAGTTCAACTCCACCAAAGTCCATACTTTTAATATTTGAATTTTCAAATTCAATAAAATAAATTCATTTTTTTAAAGATCATTTAGAGTATTCTTAGCCCCCCCCCCCCCCCTCAGCCATTTTTTGGAATACATCCAATGATCTTGAACTTTCATAACAACAATAAAATTTTATTTATTAATTGAAGAAATAAATTAAAGCACTAGTGATAGAAACGCTACTAGTTGATAAATAGATAACAAATAAAATTTCCCTAAGATATAATCCCTTAATTGATAACAACTGCGTTGTCTTATTTTTAACTAATGCTTAAAATTTTTTTTTTAATTAATAAATTAAATTTAAACACAACCATTACAGTTAAAAGTCATTGGTTATATTAATAAAGTATATGGAATAAGGGATCACGGCTTAAGGTTGCTCGGACATAAATGAACTTTTTAAGATCAAAAGCTGATCTTTTGATATTTTATGAATTACTATCTCATACGTCTAAATTAATATTTTGAAATAGATCTGACGAAGGGTTATCGTTAAAATAATTATTAAAAAATTGAAATTTAACATGTAGCCTATAGAATACCTTTAAATCAGACAGCAGAAGTTTCACTAAATTCAATGATTCTCTTATATATTAATCAGCCATTTAATTTATTCTAATGATAATTAATAAAGACTATTAACGGTTAATAAATTTGATTTATTATTTTTAAAGCTAATCGTATGAATTTTAATAACTTGAGAATACTTTTGTGTTGTTAAAAATTTTATTTTCTTTTCTTCATAAAAATTATTTAGTATTCAATAGATTTACAAAATTGAACTTTTTTCATTTAATTAAATTGGCTGAAATTTATTAATATAGATGCATTTAAAAAGATTGTGTTAAGTATTTTAAGTGATTTAAAAATTTACCTCCAGAATTAAGAAAATTCAAATTCTAGATATGATATGAGAAGTAAATTAAAAGATTGTGTAAGTGGTTAAGCGGATTATATGATGGCCGTAATTTCTTATTAATAAGATTAATTTACTGTTGGAATTTGAATAATATTATAAATTAAACAGTTTAAATATTTATAAAGCCAGTGTTTTTTGACAGTTATCATTTATCATTATTAAAACAAAGTAAGTATATTGTGAAAAAAAAATGTAAATACATAAGAAATTACATTTAAATTATTTATTAAATTATCATTAATGCCACAATTATTATTTTATTAAAATATTATTTGCTTTAGATTTATTCGCTTAAATTGCTTTTGAATTAAATAATTAAAAAAAAATTAATAATTTTAATTTAATTAAAGATTTTAAGAAGTATTTGTTCTTACGAAATTTTTTTCTTTACTTACAATTTATGTTTATGCAAAGCAAAATATGTGAGATAAATTAATATAATAAAAATTCGGCAAGAATATTATTATTTGGTAGTAATTATACATGACTTTCTTTTCTTTTTATATCTTAAAGCTCGCATTTTATAACGTACAAATTATAATTATCATCAGTTATCTTAAGTTTCATACTTTTTCTTTTTTGTCTAAGATTATTTACAAAATTACTTGAATGCACTTGAGGGTTTAATAGCTAGATTTTATCAATTTATAAAATTAATACTAAGTATAATTATGTTTTTAATTAGTAATTTGACGGAAGATTTTAACGTATACTGTGGAAAAAAAAATATTTCCTTAGCAAATAGTTTATCAGTAATGATAAAAAAAAAATATACTTGTTGCAATTAATCTTATTTCCTATGATTATCACTCATTCATGGGCTATTTTTTCGAGGTATATATAAATTATACAAGTAAGAAAATTGAATTCAATACAATATAAAGCGAGCTTTCTTAAAAATTTTTTAAACCTTTAAATTTAATTAATTATTATTTTTGAAAATAATTAAAATAATAAGAGAAATCAATATATTATTTGATAATTAATTATTAAACCTTAAGTAAATAACAAAATTTGACACACTTTAAATTCCATCACCAGTGCACTTGACTACTATATTCACACTTTGTTAATTATACTAACTAAATTTACTTTAGTGTCAATGAGTTTATTTATGATCCTAGTTATCAGACAATTTAAAATTTTTTGATTTTTTTTTAACAAATCAATTATAAGAAAAAAGGAAAAACTAAAAAATGCACATGTAGAAAATTAAAAAATCTATAGATGCAATTTTTTTAAATATTTTTTTTTTTTTTCATAATTTATCGTTTAAAAAAAAATCAAAAAATTATAAGACGTCGGCTAACTTCAGAATCATATTTATTTATTTATTTATTGATTTTAATTTTAGTTTTTATAATGAAAATTTTTTTATTTTGCACATTTAATTAGTAATCGGTTGACTAAATAATAAGTTATGAATATATTCAAAAGTTTCCATAAAATTTTAATTACAATTGAAAAAAAAAAACAATCATAATCTGATATAATTAAAAGCCAATCAATTGGCTCACCATTCAGCATCACCGTTTGCTTTTTGAAATACATAGTCTTTACCACTCAAATTCATTATCCCGTCTTTTAAATAAAATTTCCATTTGTTTCGACTTCTCGTTATCTAAAAGTAAATAAAAATTTTAAATTACTCGTCATATTGATAAAAAAAATTACATAGTATGCAAACCTTATCGTATTGGCATACAACAACATTATCGGTGTCAAATAAATCAGTTGGATCATCGTCTGTAACGTCGTCCTCAGAATTAAGTGGTTCCTTAGTAAAATAAAAATTATAAATTAGTCTTACAATAATTTTAAACAATGATTAATAAGTTAATGATTAATTGTTAAAAAACCTCTTCTCGAGCTCCTGCATCATCCTGTTCATCGTCATCTTTTTCAAGATCATCATCGTCATCATCATTTTCTTCTTCATCATCATCATCGTCATCATCATCAGAAGTCTCTCCATGTGGACCATCAAGTTGAGCTATGTTACCTTGTGCCTAAAATAATTATTTTAAAAGACTTGTTGCGTTTTTTAAATGAATTATTATAAATAATAACTCAATACACACCTGGTTCTGTACAGGTAGTTGCTGTTGAACATTATTTCCCTGTGTGATTACTTGATTTATTTCAATAGGTAAAGTTGCTTGAGCTTGTAAAGTTTTATCAACATGCTGTTGAAGTAATTTTGACGCAACACTTTCCGGAAATCCCATAGCTGCAGTTATTACAGGTCCCGTTAAAATAGTATGTAATTGATTACCTGCAATTAGTATTTATAAATAAATAAATAAATAAATAATTTTTAAGTTAATCTAGTTATTTAATTAAAATTACTTTGAATAGCAGACGCAGGAACATGAATAGTCAGAACTTTAGGTTTTCCATCACCTGTACTAGCATTACCAGGTAAAGTTATTTGAATAGGAACTTGTCGTTCAAATAATGCTGGTGTAGTGACAACTTGTTGTACTGGCATTGTTGCAAGTTGCTGAACTGGTAAATTTGGTGTTTGTTGATTAGCAACTCTTGCTGGTTGTGATTGTGACTGAGATTGAGTTTGAATTAATTGCTGTGGTGTCTGTTGCTGAACGTGAGATTGTGATTGAGTTGTAGTTGATACTGCTTGCATTTGTTGCTGAGCAAAATGATTACCAACATTTGCAGCTAAAATAATAATAATAATAATCAGTGATTAAATAAACAAAAATTTATAACCAATAAATAAAAATATTACCGTTGCTGGAAGTAACACCTTTATTTGCAGCACTATTTTTAAGTATTGTTATCTGAGGTGGTTGTGGTTCTGGTGGATCAGAATTTATTTCAACAGCTTTGCTTTGAATCAATTTTGATTCCCATATCTGTCTAAGTTCTTCTAGTACACCTTCATCTACTCCTTCCTCAGTACATAATGAATCTTTTACACCATTTATTACATCATCAATCACAGTATTATAAAGTTTTAACTGTAATTAATAATATATTAATATAAAAAATTTTAATTAGCTAACAAATATAAATTATTAATTATAATATTTTAATGAAAAATTATAAGTTAATTATTTAATTAATTCAAATTAATTATCGTATCAATAATACAAACCAGATATATTTTTTATATCCAGCGCGAATCACAATACAAATAAATTAATTTTCAATCATTGCCATGACACCGGATTATTGTAATAAATTATTTAACAAATGCATACAATAAACTAATTTTAAATATAAACAATAATATAATAAAATATATGCAGAAAAAAATGAGTAAAAATAAATAAACTGATAATTAAAAATAATGAAATGAATTTAAAATCTTTAATTCTTTAAACACAAATAGGATGATATGTATTTTAACTAAACGTAACATAACATGATTTTTAAAATATTTTATTTTATTCATCGACATAATTATTCCATTACTCACCACACTGGTTTGGCTAAGGGCCATTGTCAGATGATTAGTATTGTCAATCGTTAAGATTTAAAACAATACCAATAATCCTCAACAATTTTATGAAAAAAAAAGGACCCTCTGTAAGCCAAGCTGCTATCGTGTCGCTCGTGCTCTTTTATACTTTCTCATCAGCTCCCATTCCATTCACAATACACCAGCCACGATGTTGGTCGACACAACACCTTCGTTACTACGATAGTCAAAATATAATTATTATATTTTTTAATCATATATTATACTCAATTATTAATACAAATTTATTTATTAATTCAAATATATATTATTTTATTCAATTAATAATTAAATTATATGTTTTATAGATTTATTAAATGAAATTTTTTAAAAAATTTTTGAAATGTCATCGATAAATTACCGTCTGCTATTTTAAACAATAAGCGCCACCTAAATATTTCTTGGTATATATTTTTAAATTATTAATTAATTAATTATCCAATAAATATAGTTATGAGTGTGATTTATCAGACAATTTATAAATTTTTAATAAATAAATAAATAAATTTAAATTTTAAAAAATGCCCGCACTAATTTTTATCTGATCTAAATACGGATTATGATTTACTTCTATTAACAAAACCATAAATTTGAAATTGAAATAAATCGTATAAGGTTTTAGTTGATTGGAAATTTGTTTAAATACAAAAATTATAACTTAAGTTTACAGTACCTAAAGGTTTGGAGACTGGATTATTATTTTCGCTGTTTTCACTGATTTTATGTACTATTCGCGGTTACAATTGCTCTTAACGTTGAGTTAATAATTGATTTAGTCACTAAACAATATTGATTTATACACTAATAATAATAATGAATTAATAAAATTGTACAATAAAATAAAACTGATGTGTGAGAACACTTGTAATAAAAACTAGTACGGAACTAGTGTGGAAGTGTGAGAACACTTGTACTGGAGTTTTCCTGTTGTTATTGACCCGGAACTGGGAATTGAGTTTTAAGAGTGATTGATGTTCAACCATGCTTTTTATAATTTCCTATCGGGTCTTGTTTGGTGTATTGTTTGGGGGAAAACTGTATCCAATCGGAACACAGTTCCTTTGGGTCCTTGCCCTTTTTATGTGTTCCTATCGGACCCTACTTCGTCTATTGTTTGGGGGAAAACTGTACCCAAGCGGAACACAGTTCCTATGGGTCCTTTCCCTTTCCCTATGATTTTCCGTTAGGGAAATGGAAAAGACACACCCAATGTGGGCCTATTTCTGTGCGCATCCACACATACACTCACATGTACAATATATTATTTATTATAATATCTTAAATTTATTTATAATTATTTATTTGAATATTATTTGTTTTCATTTAAATTTATTTAATTAATAATTTTTAATCTTGTCTATTTATTTAATGATTCCGAAATGTTCGACAAAAGTGCACTTAAAATGAAAGTAAGGCTTAAGATAGTGTAAAGATTACTCATTTGTTTAAATAAAAAAAAGAATTAATTTTAAAATTTATTTACTTCTTACCCTATTTAAGAACTCTTTTGTTAATAAATATTTTCGGGTATTCTAGAGGAAAGTACTTCCAGATGACCTTTGGGCCTTTATAAATACTTTTAGGGTTATTAAAACTACATTTAGATGTTTGCTCCAACATTTCAATAGATGTTAAAACATCGAATCTAAATCTTTTAAAAGCATTTTTTAAAAATACATTATATTTTATCTCTCTAGAGTTATTTAAGAAATAAAATTTGGTCGCCAGACGAAAGTTAATTAAGTATATGATAAAATGCAAAATATAAAATTTGAGAATAAAAATATGATGTTCAGCATTTAGCTGGACGTAACATTACAAAATAAAAAAAAGTTTATTGATGATGATAAAAAGAAATATTGTATTTATTATGTCGGCAAAATTTACAAAAATTAAAATTATAATGAAAAAGATAATAAATAAAAATGATATTTATTATCTACAATTGAAACTTGTTTAGCAAAGACCATTTATTTTTCTAAGCAAGAAAAAAACCATGCCCTTATGTGTGGAGTAGCATTGAACACTGGATTGATCTCCGAAATGAAATCTGAAATACAATTAAATAAATGTATCATATTAAATTAAATTTTTATTTATATTGTATGTAAGGTAACAGACCCAGTATCCCATCACTCATGTATTTGTATATCAATATCTACTAAATTTTTCGAAATACATCCATACAAATACATGGAGTGATCAGGTCCTAGTTCCCTGATTGAGTACTAGGTCTTTTACCTTACCACGATTAGATAAATTAAAAAAAAAAAAAGTTTAATAATTACTTTCCAATCTATCCAATACGAATAATTGTCTGAGAAGCATTTGATCTTTCTGTCTACTCAACCGTAAACACTGAAATTTCATTTCATTTGAAAAAATTTCAGAGAGTATCATGTTAATACTCTTTGGTAAATCTCGCGCAGTAATATTCATCTCTATAAAATCATCCTGTTGAATAGAAAATAAATGTTAAATAAACTGTTAGAATAATGAATGAAATAATAATCTGATGAAAAGCTTATGAAAGTGGATAATAGTGATAATTTTGAAGTAAATTTTTAATTAATTTAAAAAAGCTTACCAAACAATGAGGAATTGTGAAATCCTCTTTAAGTATTTTTTCAAAATGTTCAAGTTCTTCGATGGTTTTAATCGGAAAAATATGACGTTGCAAATCTAATACTTTCCCTATGCGGTCCTCATTTTCTTTTTGCTCTTTCTCGGCATATTTTTTTTCTATTTGCTTCATCCATTTATACTGTCGACGAAAAGCCTCTCCTTCTTTTTCAAATTGACCTGCGTAAATAAATTAGCTATTAATCTTCACTAATTACTAGGGCCAGCATTTTTGCATTAATTTAAAATAACAATTAGTAATTAGTGATGTCAAATTTTTTATATTACGGGAAAAATATTGGTCTTATTAAAAAAGTTTTTAAACAAAAGTTGTAGGAAATTTAATTTTCTAAAAAAAATGTCTCTTATAATTTTTTTTAGGACTAATGAGAAAGCCGTAATTTCAAAATTAAGATTTTCATAATTAACTAAATTTTGAATCATTCATTATGATTCTTAATTTTTAAATTACGGTGAAAATATTGGTCATATACGAAAATGATAAAAGACATTTTTTTTATAAAATTAAATTTCCAACAATTTTTGTTCGAAAACTTTTTTAATACGACCAATATTTTCGCCGTAATATAAAAAATTTGACCATTCATTTCAAAAATAAGGCAAAAATCTTGTCCCTACTAATTACTTAACATAATTTGTATCATAGAAATACTTACCTTCCATATAAATATGATAATTTAGTTCCAACGTTCTAGATACTGCTTGCTCATAAAAATCTAACAAAAAAATGAATTAAATTATTTGATGAAATATGTTAATTGTTTAAATTAACAGTTTAATACCTAATGGATTTTTTAATACACAGAAAAAAGTATTTCTTGGCCAAAAAAATTTTTACTCACTACAAAGTAATTTTTACTTGGCTCAAGTAATTTTTTGCATCATAAATTAAAAGCAAAAATTTTTTGAGGCGAAAAATAAATTCTTGTGCCAAGAAATCATTTTTTTCTGAGTACACAATTCAAGGTATATTTACTTACCATGACAAAAAACATCGCATTCAATAATATCAGTATTAACCCATCGGACACCTTCTGCATGTAGTAATCTTCTACGTGCGTAATATTCAATATTTCTATCAGGCATCCAGCATTTATCAAATTTTCCATATTTACTTTTTCCCAGCCATTTATAATAAACTACTTTCCAAATATCATTACCCTGTAATTTACGTATTCTCACTGCGATGAAGCCTCTCATTTTTTTTTAAAGTTTTATAAATAATTATCAAAGCGACTTTTTAAATTCAATACACTAGATTATTTTCAAATCTTATTCACAGGCTGTTCTAAATAATGATACTGACGTCTGATAATTTTTAGATTTTTTTTAAATTAACAAATCATAGAAAAAAAAATATTAAAAAAAATTGCACTTATAGTTTTTTAAATTTTATACATGTGCATATTTTTAGTTTGCTTTTTTTTTGTAATCGACTTGTTGAAAAAAAAAATCCAAATATCGCCTAGACAGCCCGCGAATTATATAAGCCCACGTGCGGGTTTCAAATATTAAAGAAGAATTTAAATTCACTTTATTACGGTCACAAACTTTTTTTATTCAAATTATACCCTAGTTTAAAAATGTTCTGTGAAAAATATTATTTTTTCTTAGTGCTTCTTGGTACCACGTGTGTCCACTAAGGACAGTAGTTCTCGTAGGACTGAAATTAAAAATTTACAGTTTCTAGAATTTTCCGGAAGTGTAATATATGTTTAGCCAATCAGTACACACTACAAATACTGTGCTTGAGACAAACAATTAAATGACCAATGTACTTATACATTTTCAGTCGATTTATCTCTGTTTGGGACAAAAGATGTAAGAGAAATATTATTACCTTTCGTAGGATCCGGGCCGCAGGTAGTTGGTTTACTCGTAAACATTATAAAGGACAATATTCCATTAGGTCATTCGAGAAGTAATTTGTAGGTTTTACTAAATTTAAATTATTTTCTTAAAAATAGTTTTTTTTAAAGAATTTCACTCATTTAAACACCGACAGTACATAGAAAAAATAATAGTGGAAAAATTACAGTATTAAATATCAGCAAAGTTCCTCTACTTTGAAACTGTAAAAATTACAAGTTGTAATTATTACAGTTTCAAACTATAGGGGAGAGGGGGGCAAAGTATGCCCTTAAGGAAATCAATTATAATATCATTAATTTTTTTTACGCATTTACTTCTTCTTTAGACCCTTGATACTTATTTTTAGAGAGCAAGCAGTTACCTTTAAGTTGACAGTAAATTGAATTTAAAGTCTGTAATTTGAATTCAAAATTTGACTACAAGTGTTACTGTCAGAGAATGACGTTAAGTTGGTTGAAAGTTTGATTTTAAATTGACGGCAATTTCTTCTGTCAAATTACATTCAGATGACGGCAGTTGATTTGCAGAACTTGCTGAGCAAACTGTGCCCTGATAGCCAGAGTTTATAATCAGAAAGTTGGTATACATGAGTTGCGACCAATTTGACGACAAGTTGTTGACAATTTTCAGTTGTGTAAATGTTGACTACAAGTTGCTCAGAAACTTGTCAACAATCTACTGCCGCAACCTGTCACCAACTTTCTGAGCAACTTGTCAGTAACAGTTACACGAGCTGACAGTTGTCGACAAGTTTCTCGAACTTTTCCGTTTTTGATGACAATTTATATACAACTTGCTGTACAGTTTGACGTAAATTTACTGCCCGAATAAGAATGCAAATTCACTTCAAAAGTTGACTAGAAAAAAGTTGTCGTTAATTTCAGGTTATTTCAACATCAAATTACCGTCAATTTGAAGCTAAATTGGCTATTAAGGAAGTTGCCGTCAACTTGGTGACAGGTTGCGACAGTAGGTTGTCAACAACTTGCGGCCAACTTGGCTGTCAGGGTAATAAACATCCACTGCGGTTGGTAACACAGAGTTTTTAAAAATTCCAAATAAAATAAATCCCTAATTTAACGATGATAATTTTACAAAGTTATTATAGAGTGCGCTGATAAAAAAAATAAATTTCCTCAGATACTTTGTCCGCACTTCTGATCAGTCTCCAAGCAAATGGCGTCTTACAGGTGGAGTCCGTCGCGTCAATTTATCACAAATGATGAATGAATCGTGATATTTGTTATAAATAACAATTAAATTTACACATAAATAATACATAGTAAGTACAATAAATCCATAAATTAAATAATAATCATTAAATTTATTCATTATTGTCATTATTTTTAATTATATTTAACGCGGGCTATTAGTATGTAAACAAAAACAGAGCCACAATAATCTTTTGTGCGTCGACTTAGATTTCAAATTACGAATCAATTACCCGCCTCTCAAGCCCTAGTCAAACTTTAAACACTTAACAATTTTTTCGTAAAAATTTAATTAGTCCATTACTTTAATAAAAAACTCCTTATTAATTTCTATATGTATTTTTATTTAACTTGAGTTCCACGTTGATCCTCATGATTAAATCAATCAATTAATTTAATTGCCACAACGTATTTACTATGGCAGCTAACAAAAGTAATAAATTATTTATTATTTAGATGAAAATATGAATGAGGCGAGTGGTGGAAAACAAGATTTACCAAATACTACAAACACAACAACCTGGGATGTTATGTCGAGTCAGTCGATATCTCCGGTAGCAGGCACAATGCACCACCATCACAATCTGCACCATCATCACCATCCTTCAATGATGCAACAGGATCCTGGCTCAAATGTCAGCCAAGTTATTGTACCAACTCCAGTCAAACTTCAACCCCAACAACTTTCCCAGACTCAAAATATTGTCGATCATTGCTCTCCGCTGTCACATTTACAGCAGCCAATGCCGATAAATCAAGTAATTTTTAGCTGATAAATTATTTAGACTTTTATCACTTTAACTTGTGATTGGTCATTCAAAATTCGGACAACCACTCGACCAGCCTTTAAACTTCCCGCTATTTTTGAGCTTTTCAAGCTCCAAAATAGTAATGTCGCATCTTCCATTGCGTGAATTCAAGTAATAAACAATAAAAAAAAATAATGTACCTGAAGATCGGAACATTTTTCGCGGAACGAAATGAAAAGTAAAAAATCTACTGGATCTAGATTTCTTGAATGTTTCGCGTCAGCCAAAAATTTAAGGCCACTTCCAATTACTCCTTAAGTCACCTTTAGGCAGTCAATTACACAAATTTGTTTCATTTTTGTAATTGACTGCCTAAAGTCACTTTTCATTTTCGTTGCGCGAGAAACGTTTAGATCTTCAGGTACTTAAAAAATGATGAAGTAAATCGTTTTTTTAATTTTATATCAGTGATATCTTTGGAAATAATGAACTGATTTTGACGTTCAAAATTACATTCCACGCAGTTTTTTAACTACTGACGTTAAAAAAAAACTCATCAATTCGTTAAATTTGGATTTTATTAGAAAACCACTTGTTTGAAATTTTTTCAATGATTTTTTTTGAACAAATGAAGTGATTTTGATGGTGGAGGTGGCATTTGACGCGGCTTATAAACTTGCAGAGCTCAATATATTTTGTAATCAACCCATCGAGTAAATTACAAGTTATCCGAAAAAAACATTTTTGAAAAAAGTAATTTTTGAATATATACTCGGACATCATCTTGAAATTATACAGAATAATTTCCTAGGAGCTCAAAATGTCGAGATCTGTTGAAATCTCAGTTTCTGAAAATCGAATGGAAACCAATAACTTGCCTTTTTTTGAAAATCTTAAATTTTCTTAGCGGAAGTTGAAAAATAAATAAAATTATTTATACTCTTTTATTAATAGGGCGCACCAGGTTATCCGGAAGCTGAATTATCAATAGAACTTCAGCAGCAAGGATGGAAAAAATTTTGGAGTAAACGAGAGAATCGGCCGTACTTTTGGAATAAATTAACTGGAGAGTCACTATGGGTAATGCCGGGTACCAAACCTCAGTTTGATCCCATAACTGATCCTTTGGGAATATGCGGAGGGGGTGCGCCAGTCCCACCAGGAAATGGGCCGCTGACTCCTGGTACTCCGGGTGGTCCTCTGAAACGACGTGCCTCTGAAGACGGTAATCCGACAGTCGCTATAAAAAAATTCGTACTCGCTGGTCCATGGGATCTCGACGTACCGACAAATGTTATAATTTATGAACGGGCGCCGTCAAATTTACTGCACGTTCACCCGGACGCGGAAGCTCTTCGTTGCAGTTTGCTGTCAAAATTACGTCAATGTTACCAAGAGCTTTGTCATACGCGCGAATCTATTGACGCGCCAAAAGATTCGTTCAATCGATGGCTTATGGAGCGCAAGGTTATTGATTGCGGCTCAGATCCGCTGTTACCAAGTCAGTGTTTTCCTGAGATATCAATGTCGATGTACCGGGAAATAATGAATGACATACCGATTAAAATAGTACGGCCTAAATTCACTGGAGATGCGAGAAAACAGCTATCGCGGTATGCAGAGGCTGCTAAAAAAATGATTGAGTCGCGATCGGCTTCTTCGGAGAGCAGAAAAGTCGTAAAGTGGAATGCGGAAGACACTTTTCAGTGGCTAAGACGGACAGTTGGCGCGACTTTTGACGATTTTCAAGACCGACTTGGACACTTGAAGCGTCAGTGCCAACCTCATCTTACAGAGTCTGTTAAAACGAGCGTCGAAGGAATCTGTTTAAAAATATACAATTTATCAACAGATTACGCTAAAAAGGTCAAGGACAAAAACCATCAAATATTAAAAGAAAATGGGCTTGGAGATGTGATACCTCTAGGTGGACCAGCGAGTACTCAACGTAAAGTCTGGTGTTATCCAGTGCAATTTTCATTACCGGCACCGCGATTACCGCAAATCGAATATCTTCCTGAACGTGAGCAAACAATGTTACGCTATCACGGCGACACCATGTGCATTAACAATTCCCATCTAACGAAACTCGAGCACTTGTACAGGTACAACTGTTTTGATGATAAAAAATTTGAAATGTTTTTACCGCGTGTTTGGTGCGCACTTAAACGCTACCAGACTTATCTAGGAATAAATGAGGGCCATGCCACGCAAATGGCATTGCCTGTAACTGTCTTCGAGCGCCTGCAGAGATCATTTGGCGTCACATTTGAATGCTTTGCCTCTCCATTTAACTGTTATTTCCGACAATACTGCTCGGCGTTCGCCGATACCGACTCGTACTTTGGGTCACGCGGACCTTTTCTGGACTTTAGGCCTGTAAGTGGATCTTTCGAAGCCAACCCGCCCTACTGCGAGGAACTAATGGAAGCTATGGTAAATCATTTCGAGAGACTGCTGTCTGATTCAGCGGAACCGCTGTCTTTTATTGTTTTTCTACCGGAATGGCGCGATCCGGCACCGAACGCACTAATTAAACTGGAAAGCAGTCATTTTAAGCGGAGACAAGTGGTCGTCCCTGCTATGGAACATGAATACAGGCATGGCTTCCAGCATATATTACCCAAGTAAGTTCTTTACTTGAAACAATTTTGGTCCACCCTAATCTATAATATATATTTTTATCCAATAAAATTTATAAAAATATTTTTATTTAAATAATTAACAGAGGGGAAGTTAATATCAGAGCAGCGCACGGTACTCTTGTAGTCTGGCTTCAAAACGCAGCTGGGACAGCGCGTTGGGGTCCAACTGAAGAGCGAGTCGAGTCACTTCTAGATGCTTGGAGACCAGGGAGAGAGCGAGAACGTGATCGACAAGAACTCCTGTCGCCACCAAGACAACCGACTCACCAACCAATACCGTCTACTCCGCTGCCTTTACCGTCAATATGTCCAGCAGCTTCACCGACCAGTCCCTCAATCGCGACCACTATTCCACCTCAATCACTTACAGTCCCCGCGGGAATTCCTAGTGCATCAGTACCTACGACTACTAATTCACCCACATCGACGCTACCTTTGTCTTCGTCTGCTCCAGCTCATCCCATTTAATCATGATAATTATAATGATCTCATTGGTAAGAAAAATTTACTATTTCACTATCACAGGTCATTTATTTCTTTTTAAAATTCGCTCTTACTGTCGATTTATTATTTAATTATTGATATTGTAAATAAGAATTTAATGCACATGCACTCTAAACAAAAAAACAAAGCAAAAAAAAAAGAAATGGTTGTTACTGAGTTTTAATGAGATATATAAATTTATTTGCCGTAAAACTCATGCTTATTTTTATTTTTTTTAGATTTAAATTTAACAGTTTGCTTTTCGCGTTTACTATTATTGTCTTTTTATATTTTTTCAATTAAAAAAAAAAATATATATATATATTATATTATATCAGTTGAGTGTACATTAATATACTAGATAAAATATATAGAGTAATTAAAAGAGTTAATATTAGAAGAGAAAACTATTAAATCAGATATATATCATTGTAAAATTTATTATCATAATTATTATCAAAAAAAAAAAAAAATAATAATAATAATAATAATAATAAATTGGCGTAACAATTATTTTAAAAAATATATTAATAAATATATGTATTGTATAGGTGAAAAAATAAAATTATTAAAAATAAAACCTACATGTTTTAAGTAATTTATCAATTTTTTGTTAATTGTTATGACGACTAATTAATATATTTATAAAACATGTAGATTATTTAAGGGGGGAAAGGGGTCTGAGATACAAAAACAAGAGGATATTTTTGTGATTTTTTTTCTCAGAGTACGTTTTTTATTAAAATTCTTAAAATTTGTGACATTATTAAGCATCATTTCAAGAATATTCTCCTAAATTTTCATAAAAAAATATTTAAAAATAAGCCAGTGGTAGTGGGGAGAGACGAGTCACCTCAAAAAAAAAGTCTCCATGCCGTAGGCAGGATAACTCATGACTGCCTCACCTGAAATTAAAAAACCAAAAAGATTTCTTTAGATCATAAGTTTATCTTGGATTTAAACGAAGGAATAAACAAAATATTCATTTTTTAATTTTTGGTAAAAGTGCAATCAAAAAACTCTGATTTTTGCCAAAAATTCTTCCTTTTGTTTAATTAAAAAACGAGTAGTTATTGAAAAAAAAATCCTTTGTTCAAATCTAAGATAAACTTTTGTACTAAAGAAATCTTTTTGGTTTTTTGATTTCAAATGAGGCAGTCATGAGTTGTCCTGCCTACGGCATGGAGACTTTTTTTCTTGAGGCGACTCGTCTCTCCCCACTACCACTGGCTTATTTTTAAATATTTTTTTATGAAAATTTAGCAGAATATTCTTGAAATGATGCTTAATAATGTCACAAATTTTAAGAATTTTAATAACGAACGTACTCTGAGAAAAAAAATCACAAATATATCCTCTTTTTTATATATCTCAGACCCCTTTCCTCCTTAGATAAAATATTACTAGATACTTGCCGTGCAAGATTAAAAGGGACTTAATAATAAAAATATATAAAAAATAAATATATATTGAATTGAAGTATAAAATAAATTAAGAAAAAAAATCATTACAAAGATAATTAAAGTTAATCAATAGTTATGGCGCCTAAAGTAATTGAGTATATATATATATATACGTAAATTGTTTTTAAATTGTAGTAAAATAAATTTAAAAGTTTTAATTCGTCAAATCATTTATTTCTGACTTCAAAGCATCGTCTAAGAAAATATTCGTTGATTTACGCTTCGATATAATTAAACTGTTTTTTTTAGAGTTAATTATTAGTACAGTTATCAATTGACGTCGTACAATGAATTATATAGAGAAGTTTGCATGTACATAATACATTTTAAAAGACCGAGCACTGAAAATATCACTTACATCGTTTATTTTAAAAATATGAGTGTTTATTATTCATAATCATCTTCATTAATAATCACAATAAATTTTTTATACTGTATACATATAAAAAAAAAAAAAAAAAAAAAAAAAAAACGCACATTTATTTACGATGTACTAATTCTATTTGATCAACTTATTATGTCTAAGTGCTCATAATTATTTAAATAATAATAATTATTATTATTATAAAGTAAATAAGTTCCGATACATATAAAATAGTTAATAAATTTAAATAAATATATGTATATATATATTAGACTGTGCCGAATAAAATCGATTTTTTTTTTTTCGGTTTCATATGAAAATTACTTTAAATGTAATGTAAAAAAAATTGGGTATTGGGTCCTCTTTTAATTAAAAAACGCGCGCTCGTTTAAATAAAATCTCCCATTTAAATAACGGAAAAATTTTTTTAAAATTGAAATGTGATAACTCGTTAATGGATCAATAAATCGAAAAGACTATAACGTATTTTTGTAGAGAATTGAACTCTCTACAAAAAAGGTCTCTTATATTTTTTTGATAAATCCAACCGTTCAAAAGTTATTTTTTTTCCAAATTATTAAATTGGAAAACCTGTAATTTTTTAACTGAGATTAAAAAATTATTAAATGACATATTTTGATTGCAAAAAAAATGACCCACAAAAGAGTTTCTATAAAATTTTGCGATACGACTGATAGTTTTGCTGGAAAAGTAAAAAAATCTCAAAACTTACTATAAATTTGAATGTAAGCTTAAATAAATTTTCAACGGTTAAATTTATCAAAAAATTATAAGAGACCTTTTTTGTAGAGAATTTAATTCTTCAAAAAATTATATTATGTTCGTTTCTATTTATTGATCCGTTAACGAGTTACAAAATTTCAAAGTTAAAACAAATTTTTCCCATGTTATTTAAACTGGAAATTTTATTCACGGGACCAAAATAAAATTGATTTAATTTGGCATAGTCTAATATATATATATATATATATATATAAATATATATATTATTATATTACATATAGATTAAAAATTTTAATACGACATAAATTGTATGATAAAAAAATGTTGTAAGTAGAAATAAAATGAGTTGGCAATATTAATAAACGTTATTTAATTATTTATTAGGCTTTACGTTACTGTTAAGGCCATACGTTGCACATAATTTGATTTATAAATCTATATTTTTTTATTATTATTACAAACTATTTTTATTAAAATATATATTTATATTAAAATTGCATCGATACGTTGGATCAAATTTTCAGGCCTGTTATCACGAAAAACAATATCGTAGATATTGTTATCTCTCGAATCAATTATCAGATAATTTAATACACATTTTGCTTGTTTGAGATCAAATAGTACATGATTCAGGCCAAATTCCCATGTGTCAAAATTAGTGCACGGTTTATTGTTGCAGATTGAGTTTAGACGTTTTTTTATAATAAATGACAAAAATTCATAAAATTGTAAATAATCCATGCCGTGAGATGCTTTTAAAATAGTTTGACATTGAGACATCCAATTGTCCATGTTGTAGCAATCGGATATTTCTTTCATCACAGCTAATAGTGCTTTCTTTAGTTCCTTCCATACATTTAATATATTACATCCGTTAATCCAGTTATGATTTATTGATATCGTGTCTTCCTAAAATATTATTTTATTTAAATAAATTAATTTAACTCTGCGTTCACGGAAATAAATATATAGAAATGGTTACTGTGCTACACAAGAATTATTGTAAAATGTAGAAAATGATCTTAGCATATTAGTAGCCCTTGTTATAATAGAGTGGGTAGTTTCTATGCTGGGCAGTAGTTAGACATGTGACTGAAAACAACAGTTCCTGCCCAGCACAAAAATGGTCCCACGAAACCAGGGTTTCAGCTCAGAAATTTAAATTAAACTTTTGACATCTCGATGACGTACAGTACACAAAAAATTTTAATTCTACCGAGAAGTCAAGTTTTCAAAATTTTTAGGCTTTCAAAAAATCTGAATTACTTCTAAAAATGGCCCAGAAGTATGATACTGAAATTAGCCGACGTCTAATAATTTTTGGATTTTTGAACAAATGATAAATTATAAAAAAAAAAAAAAAATATTTAAAATAATTGCACTTATAGTCTTTTTAATTTTCCACATGTGCATTTTTTCAGTGTTTTTTTTTATTCAAATTTAATTGTTTAAAATAAAATCCGAAAATTTTTAATTATCTGCTAACTTCAGGATCATCAAGAATTTGCCAAAGTTAAAAGTTTAAAATTGTTGTTAACAAAAATTGGATAATAATAAAAAAATCTGAGCTAACAGTCAATTTTTTAAATTGACTGTTAATTAAATCAAATTACCAAATTCCAAACTTGATGATGCCATCCAGAAGGTACAAAAACAATTTCACCAGGACCTTGAATTATTTCAAACCATTTTTTGTGATTAATAAATGAATTGTTGGTCTCAGGTGAATCAATATCGTACAGTAAATGACCATGTACATCACAAAGATTATTTTCTTCACCTGGAGGGAATAATAACCATCGTTTTTTTCCTACGATATTTGCTGACCAACTGAACGAAGTAAAAACGTCAACATGAAGAGGTGTCCTGTATCAAATATAACAGCATTAATCACAATAATATAACTTACAAAATACAATCAAGATAAAAGACCCAATTATTGACATCTGGTATAAAATTATCTATTTTTTTTTTAATTTTATTTATCGCTTCCAGGTAATTTCCTTTGGATGTTAAGTAAAATTACTTCTTAGTTTCAACCCTGATAGCCACCCTAACTGTAAGTTAACTAGAAGCTACTGCCGTAATCTAAAGGCAACTTAAAGGAAAGTGTTGGAGAGCAAGCAGTTACTTTTAAGTTGACAGTAAATTGTCTGTAATTTGAATTCAAAATTTGACTACAAGTGTTACTGTCAGACAGTGACGTTAAGTTGATTTAAAGTTTCACTTCAAATTGAAAGCAAGTTTTTCTGTCAAGTTACATTCAAGTTACTGCCGTATTCTGAAGCCAACTTGAAGGAAAGTATTATCCAGCCAAGGTTTGCCAGAAACTTTCTCGTTAAATTAGTCGAAAGTGTTGCTCTGCAGACCTTACTGAGTAATGTATGGCTATCAGGGAATGATTGGGAATTTTATATGATAATTGATGAGTTAATTAAATTACCATGATCCTTTTGGTCCCATATAAACAAACATGTAATCATCAGACAGCTCTGGATGTGCTAAATAATATTCATTGAGCCAATCAGATGAAAAATACTTTGGTACTTTATAAATAAAATCATTTGGATTGTCTCTTAAACAATGCCAATCTTTTAAATATAAAACAGGCATTTCATTTGAATAATTTTTATTTTTATATTCTTCCCAGTAATTCATAAATTTTTCAATTGTCATTTCATTTTTCTGTTGTGCATTGTAGTACTTTATTTTACAGTTTGCCACAGGTACTTTACAATTACCTGTAAATAATAATAATTTTTATTAATGATATTCAAAGTAGCAGACATCAGAAAATTTTTTAAGTTTTATAAATAAGTTACTTGTCAGTAAAATAAAATTTTTTAAATCTGTATGTCATTTATATTAAAATCTTGGGTTTGAATAAAAAAAAAATTTTTCCGGTCCTTTTAAAAAACATCTATATGACATTTTAAAGTTAAATCTGTGCTACTTGGGGATCGTTTATTTATTATTTAAAATTTGTCTCATATCTGCTACATTTATTTAAAAGAAATAAATTTATTTAATGTCTGCTACTTTTATCATTATCATTAATGATACTGAAATTAGTCAACGTCTACTAATTTTTGAATTTTTTTAAAAATGATACATTTAAAATAATAAATATTTCGAGAAATTGCTTGAGTATAAATGATACTGAATTTGGCCGACGTTTAATAATCTTTGGATTTTTTTTAAGAACGATAAATTACAAAAAAAAAAAAATTTTAATAATTGCACTTATAGATTTTTAAATTTTCTACATGTGCATATTTTCAGATTTTTTTTTTTTTTTTTTTTGTAATTAATTAGTAGAAAAAAAAATTCAAAAATTGTCGATTGTCTGGCAACTTTAGGATCATGAGTATAAATGTAGCAGACACTAGACAAATTTAAAATTATTAATAAATTGAGTAAATAATTAGTAAAATAAAATTTTAAAAAAATGGGCATTTAAAAAATTTTGAAATTAATAAGTGCATTTTTTATAAATATTATTTTTTTAATTATTTACCCCATTGATTTATAATTTTAAATTTGAAAAATAAAATTTATATATATATAATTTATTTTAAATTAAAAATAATTTTAAATAAAAAATTTTACCATAAAGTTGTTTTAAATGTTTAAAATTTGGCTGATTATTAAATATCCATTTATTAACACATGGCCATTCATTGGTAATGCCACTTTTGAAGACACACGGTTCATTTTTAATTAAATATTGGGTAAAAAAATCATTGTAAGTTATTGCATTATTAAGTCGTGTATTGCTAATTACTTTTAAATCATTATCATCATTTAAATTATTATTTATTTCTACTAGCTCCATTGATCAAAAATATAATTATTAAATAACAAACAAAATATTAATAAATTAATAATTTATCTAAACAAATAATTTTTTATTAATTTACTTTTTTTTGTCATTTTGTTTAAATTAAATTTACAATTTAATTGTAAATTAAATTAATAACTAATCTTACAATCTCCATTCTGTCAAAACAAAAACACCATCACCGTCACCAACACCAACACCATTCTCTCTATATTTTTCTTATCTTATTACGTAAAAAAAAAATTATAAGCCGGTAAAAAATATTTCTTGTGATTTTTTTGACTTATTGTCGGTATGTCAGTAAATAACAAATTTCAAATTTAAACCGTTGGGTCTAACCAATAAAATTCCATGTAAACATTTAGTTGTTTTTTGTTTTTAATTATAATTTTTTGTTGCTTCTTAAAAGTACTGGGATTTTTATTATTATTTATTGAAGTTAAATATGAGCAGACCATACAAACGATATCGAAAAAATTACAACAAATCAAATAATAATGAACGTCCAGCAAAAAAAAAAAAAAGTTTGTGTAATTAATTATTTATTTATAAAAATTATTATGATACTGAAAGTAGCAGACTGTAAAAAATTTTATTTATTTTCAATAAATATTATGACAATAAAGTTAGCAGACATTTAAAAATTTTTGAATTTTTTTTAACAAAAAAATAAATATTAAAAAATTATTTTGAAAAATTGCACGTATAGTTTATGAAATTTTCGACATATGCATTTTTTTAGAAATATTTTTTTTTCATTATTTATCTGTTAAAATTTTTTTTTTTAATTTCAAATGTCTGATAACTTTACTATCATATAAATATTGATGAGTAAAAATTTAAAAAAATGATGATTCTGAAGTTAATGAACGTGAATTTGGCGTAAGTATGAATGTAGCAGACATCGAATATATTTAAAATTATAAATAAATAGAGTAAATAATTAAAAAAATGAAATTTTAAAAAAATGGGCATTTAAAAAATTTTGGAATTAATAAGTGCATTTTTTATAAATATTATTTTTGAAATTATTTACTCTATTTATTTATAATTTTAAATTTGTCTGATGTCTGCTACATTCACACTCATTAATTTGGCTGACAATTGACAATTTTTTAAATTTTTGAATAAATAAATAAAAGTCGAGTAGAGAAAAAATTAAAAAATGCGTATTTAGATAATTGAAAAATCAACGCGTGCATTTTTTTTAAATTTCAGTATTTTAATTTATTTAAAATTGCCTCATATCTGCTGCACTACACTCATAAGTTAGTGTACAATTAAAAGTTTTTGAATTATTTAAAAATAATTAATTACAAAAAAAAATATACACATGTTGGAAATGGAACCAACTATGAGTGTAATTATTTTAAATATTTTTTTTTATAATTTATTGTTCTGAAAAAAATAAAAAAATTATTAGACGTCAGGTTTTCAGTATCGTAAAATTATTTAAAACCTTAAAAATACTTTTTTTTATAAATTTATTTATTTTTTAGATAATGAAAACGACGACTCGAATAATTCTGATGATGAAGATATTGACAGCGATGATGAATCATTAAACGTTTACGCTTTTAATGATAAATCCAAGTCACGGTACTATGGCTGTAAATTATATTTTGGTTCTGAAGGTAAATTAATTATTAATTATCATAAAACTTTTATTAAAATTTACTTATTTTAAAAATGTCACTTTGACACTTCAGTTACTGATTAAAATTTTTTTAAAGCTTTAAATTTTAAATCACTCTTTTGTATGTTTAATTTCTTTAATGCTGAAGTTAGAAGACAATTAAAAATTTTCTTTATCATTTAATTTTTTCTCCGGGAACTGAAAATTTTCAATAGTCTTCAAGTCAACTGAGTAACTTTTGACCTGACAGGCTCTCCCCGCCTTAAAAAGTATTTATCCAAGACTTGAATAATTTTTTTCATAGTTCCCTGTGTCAGGGGTCCAAATTACCCTGATTAAGTCAAAGTTACTCAGATTTTATTCTTTACTCATGCAATTAATAAAATTTAAAAGTATAATTTATATTAATTACGTAAAAAATCATGCAGATATTGATAAAGATGAAGAATTGGTAAAAAGAATAGAAGCTGGAATAAAATTTATGATAAAAAATCCAAACATATATGCAACGTATTTATCAACAACACAAACAGGCCCAGCTTTTAATATAAACGTTGATCGTTTTTACAATGACGAGGAATTTATGAGTGAATGGGAAGCGTTTAGAACTGATTTGGAAGAATCTCCGAGTCAGACATTGAATTGTTTGGGTCTAGCACTTTATCATGTTTTGATGAACCCGGAGACTGATAACGAGATGGTGGAGTCATTGAAGATAAATAACTTGCCGATGCTGAGAGTGAAAATATTTAATCAGAAGCCGGTGGTACCATCAAGTGATTTGAAAGCCAGTTCACGAGGGAGACTGGTCGCGACACGTGGCTGTGTGATTCGTGTCGGCCGACCTTCATATTTAGCCGAGTGGATTTTATTCTCTTGTATAAGTTGCAATACATTAAAACTAGTAAAGCAGAACGACTGGATCTACACGCTGCCAAAAAAATGTAAAAAATGTAGCAAGTGTAAGTTTAGTCCTAAATTAGGATCACGTCACACTAAAACGGTTCCGTATCAAGTGATTAAACTGCAAGAAAATTTGGATAACATGCAAGACGACAGTGGTAAGATGCCTAGAATATTAGAAGTTGAATTGTTTGATGACCTGGTCAATACTTGCGTACCTGGAGACGATGTTACAGTAGTCGGAGTAATAAAAGCACGTGGTATTGATGACGGAATACAAAAAGGAAAAAGTAAAGGTAAAGATTTGGCGGTTCCGAATGCCTTTTATATCGAAGCGGTATCAATTGTCAATAACAAAAATAAATCACAGACTAAAAGCGCTGCGGGAATAGAACTTGATGATAAAGATTACGAATCAATTCAACGAATTGAATCAGACCCAGATGTATTTCCACTGCTGATAAGATCACTTTGTCCAGCGATCTACGGTCATGATATGATAAAAGCTGGTTTGTTGTTAAGTTTATTCGGCGGTAGTAGCAAAGATTCATCAAGAGACGACATCCATGTGCTGATGGTCGGTGATCCTGGTCTCGGAAAGTCCCAGATGCTTCAAGCGTGTGCAAGAATCGCTTCAAAAGGTGTCTATGTATGTGGTAACTCAAGCACGTCTTCTGGTCTTACCGTGACGTTGACCAAAGAAGGTGGAACAAATGACTTTGCACTTGAACCAGGTGCTCTTGTTCTAGCCGACCGGGGCTGCTGTTTAATTGACGAATTTGACAAAATGCCGACCCAGCATCAAGCTCTGCTTGAAGCAATGGAGCAGCAGACTGTCAGTGTCGCTAAATCAGGTGTTATTTGTTCACTGCCTGCCAGAACGTCAATTCTAGCTGCCGCAAATCCTATCGGGGGTCGTTACAATGTCAATAAATCGGTTATTGATAATTTAAATCTCAGTCAACCTCTTTTGTCAAGATGTGATTTAATTTTTTTACTACTAGACCGACCGGATCGTAAACTAGATAAGCTCCTGTGCGCTCATGTTATGAATGCTCGGAAAGGATTTCAGACTGCTGGTAACCCACAAGATACTCAGAGATTAAATGTCGCTTCAGTTAATTCTACTGAGGTACAGCAGGTGCCTGTTGACGAAGGGCTCACTCTTCAAGAAAGACTGACTGATCCAAATGGACGTAAAGATTTTATACCGCAGATTTTATTGAGAAAGTACGTCGCCTATGCGAGGCAATATGTTAAGCCCAAGTTGACTAGACCGGCTGCTGAAATTTTGCAAAAATTTTACCTACAACTCAGAGAGCAGACAAATATTTTTGGTACATTGCCAGTTTTTCACAGACAACTGGAAGCTCTGATACGTCTTACTGAGGTAAATATTTTTATTTAACTACTGAGGAGATAAATTCTTATAAATTTTTTTTTATCAAAACCAATCAAAAATTAGCATCATTAATTCAGTATTTTTTAAGGGCATTCTCAGATAATATCCCCCCCCCCACATTTTTTAAAAATATGCAATGACTTTACTGTCATAAACGTAAAAAAATTTTATTAATTAATAAAAAAAAAAAAAATTAAAACCTTAATTGAAAAAAGGACAGTTTCGCCCAGATATAATTTTTAAAAAATTACTCAGTTGTTATCAATTAGGAGTTAAATGAAATTTTTTTGCATACAGTTTAGTCTACAAAATTTGAAAATTCTAATTAGAAAATTGACGTTAACATTATACTGAAATTGATATCAACTGTAAGTAATTTTTTTTTCAATTAATGCTTTAATTTTTTTTTAATTAATTGATTAAATTTTTAAAAAGTGGGGCGGGGGCACTGCCTGAAAATGCACTTAAAATAATTTATAAAATATTATCAGTAAATTCTACCAAAATATTTTCAATCAAATTATTGGGACTCATACTCGAGTTACTCTATTAATATTAATGTGATTATATTTAATAAATATCAAATAATTATTTTAGGCACGAGCTAAATTAGCATTAAGAGTTGAAACAACTAAAACTGATGCCGTTGAAGTTATTGAAATATATAAATATGCATTATCTTGCGTGCCAAAAATAACTTTACACTCAACATTAAAGACTGACGGTGGGAAAATAACTGCCAATAAAGTAAGTTTAAATTTTATATGAAAATTTTAAAAATAATTAATTAATAACATCTTGACAGGTAAAAGCATTTGTAAATATACTAAAAGATGAAGCTAAGAGCGGAGTTAATCGTTTTTCAAAAATTGATTTAAATGGACTTGCTATCGACAATGGAATTTTGGTCGATGAGTTCAATAGGTTTATACAGAAATTAAATGATCAAGGGATTCTTTTAAAAATAGGAAGTGATTTGTACAAATTTGCCAGTGATTAATTTATTTTTCTATTGTTATTTGTCAAGTCTTCAAGTAGAATTACTTATAGTAATTAACTAATCATCAGTATTGTCTATTTTTATAATTTTTGTAATAAAAAAAAAATATTTATATTGCATTATGTCTTGCATTGCGTATCGTCATATTGTTAGTGTCTTATTTTTATTATATTGAAAATCACCAGACCTTCACGAATATAATATACATATATAAATATATAATTAGTCGTTAAGTCTGTTTATAATTAATGGTAAAAAAAGTAAAGGTCTTAACGACTAATTATTAATTTTCAAAAATTAAAAAAAAAAAAGTTACGAAGTCCCACAATCAGACCAGGCTTAAACATTCTGGAAAATATTTTAGTTTATTATAAAAAATTTTCAAAATATATGCATGCATGAACTTTGAAAAAAAATATTTAAAGTTTAAAACTTGAGAATCACAGAAAAATATTTTAAAAAATTTGTTCGTATTTTTTTCTAAAAAGTATATAAAAAAATGAACATTCCAAAAAATTTCAATTTGGACCATTACCAAAGAAGCTATGATCAAAAAATCAAAAAAAGACCGATTTTCGAAGAGGTCGTCAAAAAAATTTGAAAATTTATTAGAAAGAGTTTTTTGGTGGGTACTGCAAATATCAAAAAATGAAGGAAATCAAAAACACAAACTTTCCAAACTGTCCAATTTGGCATGGAATGCCCCATATATATATATTACTTATATTCCTTTCTATTATAACATTGAATTCACTCAAAAAAAAAATAAATTTATAGGAAACAAAATTTTATATTTATTGTAACCGGTAATTAGCATTGTACATAGTTCGGAATCATACAAGGAGCGCGTGGAGATGGACCTGATTGATACCGTTGGTACTGGGGAGATTGAGATGACTGATAAGGGCAGTGTGGTTGGTTTCTTTGGTTTGATTGATAAAATGATTGATAGTAATCTCCAGCTTGATGACATGACTGATAACGCGGTGCTTGTTTTTGTACTGGTTGATTATAAGGCTGGTGTTGATTGGTACTCTGATAGCACGGTTGACAATGTTGATTAGGGAATTGATCTTCAGAAGCTTGATAACATGGATAAGATTTTACTCTACAAGATTGATTGGGACTTTGATAACATGGCTGACAATGCTGACTAAATTGATCTCCAGGGCCTTGATTAGACGGATGTTGTTTTTGTATTCTGTAAGATTGGTCGGGACTTTGATGACATGGTTGACAATATGGTTGATTAAACTGCTGCTGCTGCTGGTGTTGGTACTGAGAGCCATCTTGTAATGATTGTGGTGGAGTTATCAATAGAGGTGGAGCACATGGAGAACCATCAGTATTTGTTTCAGGACAAACAAGTCGACAGTAGGCTGCTAGTGCTGACTCGCGGGCTTTATCAGCAGCATAAAATTTGTCTAATGCGGTTTGAGTGTCTCCAAGATCTGTTAGTTTCAGCAAAGCCGCTCTACCAGGATAGCAAATTGGATATAATTTAGTCATACATTCTGGACGACCCATGCAGTCCAACATCATACAGCGATCTTGAAGCCCGTTTCTTTTTATACATTCGCATCTGTACATAACGCTGCCTCGAAAGTTAACACTTTTTACGGCTTTAATTGGCATCTAAATATTTTATAATTAATTACAAACATTTAATACAGAGTAATTTTAAATTTCCCGCTGTAAAAATTGAAAATTAAAAAAAAAGGAAGTTATTGGTTTCGGTCCGATTTTCGAAAATCGAGTTTTCAAGTCATCGGAAGTTATTCTGACCATTTTCAGATGCTGTGTGAAACCATACGTGAAAAATTACTATTCCATCTTTTTCCGGTCCAACTTTTTTTTGAGCGAAAGCTCAAAAGTTTACCAATAATAAAATTTTTAAGATTTCTGAGCTCGAAAACAGCGGGAAGTTTTGGGGTTGGCCCACAGGGTCAACCGCTTTTAAAATTATTATTTTACTAATTACTTACACAGCGCATTGATGGATCGGCTGAACCATCGGGCATGCAAGCTGGTGGTGGACATGGTGGTTCATCCCACTCGCATGGTTTTCTTTTTTTAAATTCAAACATTAAAAAAAAAAATATAAAATATTTAAATTTTATATCCTGGTTTAATTTTTTATTAAAACTTACTTGCGATCCATTGAACTGACAAGACATTTTAATTGCGACAAAAGCTCTCGACGACGATCGCAGTTTTGATTTTTCCCATCACAGGGCATTTTGATAATTTAATTTAAATAATTTACTTAATTTATTATTGACGAAATTAATTTTTTTTTTTTAATTTGTTTATTTTTTTTAAATTCTATGTCATTGTCATCGTTAATTTACTGTGCACTGACGTACAAATAATTTTAACACATTTACGATTATGCTGTCAAAAATAATTATATATTTTTTGGTAAAACATTTGAATCATGACATTTCAATTTTTTTTTATTTATTAATTATTAATTAATAATTTATAATTTATGATAAAAAAAAATTAGTAAGGTCGAGTACAGGAGTGTTGAGGTGCGCAGCATCTTGGCTGGTAACAAGAACCCATGGGTTCAACTTTGAACCATTTAGGAGATCCCTACAATAAAATGATTAATTAAAAAATTCTTTAATTAATAATTAATAATTATTATTAATAAATACTTGAGCGCGATATTCCCGTCCAGGAGCGGGATTTGCAAGTTCATTTTTCACTGATGCCAGACTGGACACATAAATTATATCGACAGATGAATTAAAAGTAATTAGCGGTCGCTTTTCTGGAAAATTCCAAGACGGTTTGCATTCAACAGGACTTGGAGGGTACAGCCAAGCCTCTGGATCATTTTTTCTACTGTAGACTACCTGCATGTTTCCTTTATTTGTTTTCCTGATGAAGAATCAGTGCCACAAATATTTTAATTACAATTATAATAGACAATTTTTTTTTTAAATAATTAATTACAATTTATCCATTTCATTGAATATTTTTTTCAAGCGACTGATTCCGCCTTCAATAGTTCTGCCATTTGAAAATCCCCAATTACCAAGCGCTTCAGCTACCGCTGTTCCATTTCCGGTTGAGTACTCGGGGTAACATGGTTTTTCTGATTTTTTATTCATTTTATTTAAATAACTGAGAATTTAGTTAACAAAAATTTTAAAATACTAATTATTTATTTATCTTAAAATATAAACAATAGCGAATCGCTGCGAAAATTAAGTAAAAATTAAATTAAGGGGTAATTCAGTTGTATATAATGTGTCACTAATTCCAAAAGGACGTATTTTTATACGACCTTTAGCTTTAGAAAACTCGATAGCCAAAAGAGGGTGTAATTTTTTTTTTATTGCCAATCGTTTTGAAGAATTGTCTTGCAATTAAAAATTAAAAATAATATTTTTTGGCTTTAGAAGAAGCCTACAATGTGATTAAGAATTAAAAAAAAATTGTACGCCCTTTTGGTTTTGAATTTAGTGACTAAATTTAAGTACTTTTGGAATTAGGGATACGATATATTGAATTCTTAAGTAAATTGGTTGTAATTTTTCGAATGCCGTAAGATGGACGGCAACGTAATATTGAGATTAAGATCAAGATCACAAGATTTTAGTTTTTCCTCTTATGTTCCTTCCCTTCCCACTTGTAATTTAATTTTTACTTAAATTTTTTTAAATTAATTTTCTGTCACAATTTTTTATGATTACAAATTATTTTTATTTTTTTTTTTTTTTACAAATATATTTTCTTTAAAATGATTCAGTACTCGTTTTAGAACATGATCACATTACCAATTTATATACTTTCACCTTACATTAATATATTTTTTGTCCGATGCAATATTTTCTTCTTCATATTAATAAACTAAACTAATTGTTTATTTATTTATTTATTTATTTGCTTAATAAAAAGTATATTTTTCTAAGATAAATATATCCGTATTTACAATTTTATTTATTGATAACCCGAATAAATGCACTCTATCTCTTATTAATAATTAAATTTACATACAAATAGTTATTAATATTGTCGGTGCAAGAGGAGTGAAATTTCATTATCTTCGGATTTTAATATTTCATATATTTGTTCTTTGTTTTAGATAATTATTTATTTAAAATAATTTAAATGCGTTACGTAAAAATATAAACTATTATGTGCTTTTGGTGTGATAATTTATGAATTAATTAGAAAAAAAATATGAATTTTGTTTGACGGTACTGGAAGACAAAAAAAAATATTTGCTTTCTTGTGTCTTATAAAAATTACGTATTAATTTATAAAAAAGGTTTAAAAAATTTTTGTTTGTATAAAAATTAATTTTTAAAATATTTTGTTCAACACGTGATAATTTTTTTTTTGTTCGAAAAAATTACTTTTATAATTAAAAAATTATTTCTAATCACAATGAGCGAGTGATAAATTTCACTTATTTTTCATCATTCTCATAGTTCGCCGGGTAACACGGCCACAAAATAAACCAGCAATAAAAATAATACCAGTCAACGTTAATGCGACAATTATAAAATATTTTCTCGACGGTGATTGATTGACTGTTGAATAAAGTTCTTGGATTGAATTTGGCAGATGTAATTTGGCGGCATTTTTAAACATTTCTATTCTTGTCGATAACATTTTATGGCAATCTGGTTGTAATGATTTTTTACTATCAGTCATTACTGTTTGTAGACAACCAATATCTATATAAAATAATAATAATTAAATAAAATTTATAAAAAGTTGTAAAATCAAAACATGCACAACTCAATTGCTCATTCAAAAAGTGATTAATAAATAACGCTCCTATATCAGGGTACCCACGAACCGGGAAAACCGGAAATGATAAGGGAATTTAATGCAACTGGTAAATATGATGGAAATGTCAGGGAGTTTCGAAAAGTCTGTGAATTTAATTGCGACAGTTTAAAATTTCAAATTTTTTCAATAACACTAATCAAAAAAATTTCAAATTTTTAAGTGATTTTTCCCAGGTTGTGACTCGAGGAAAATCGTACGACAAAAAGAAAAAAGCAAATTGTAGCTTCAAGTGTCTAATTTTCAGATCTGGTCTTTAAATTTATTTATTGTGCAGTTCCGGAGTAACCCTAAGAAAACCATCGATAAAAAAATTTTCAAAATTTTTGCTGGTCTTAAAAACGGTCTACGAGCTTCAATAAATTTTTTTCGATAATTATTATTGACTTTTGATTACTCCGGAACTGTGGGTGATAAAAAAATTTAAAGACCAGTTCAGAAAACTAGACACTTGAAGCTACGATTTGCCTTTTTTGTTTTTGCTGTACGACCATTTTCTTTCGAGTTACAACCTGGGGAAAATCACTTGAAAATTTGGAATTTTTTTAATATCCCTTAATTTTTGTGACTAGTGTATTTTTAATTTATTTCAATCATAAAATTTCTTTTTGAATATTAAACTTACATATTTTTAACATCAAATAATCGAAAGTAGGCCACATTAATTTATTTTATTGACTTTTTTATGGTTTTTCGCATGATTTAATCATCAGATTTAATTACTGACAATAAAAATATAATAAAAACTTGAATATTAATGATACGAATAAAATTTCTGAATCAGGGAAAAATGTGAAAAACTCTACTGGAAACCCGGTAAATATCAAGAAATTTTGAAATCATTTCTTTGTGGCCACCATGTATATGCAAAAAAGTATTAAAAAAAAAATAATAATAATAAAATAGATCAATCGCTTGTGTATCTTTTAAATTATTGTGTTTACCAACATCTGTACATACTAACGGACATCAAAAATTTTAGTAACATTTTTTTTTCCATCATTATTTTTAAAAAAAGTTACTGAAAATAGAGTTCTATTTATTTCTCAATAAATTATCTTTCAAACGGTACGAATTTTGTTCTAGTTGAGCATTTTTGAATACGCAAATACGATTTTTACGTGAGTGAATCAGCTAAGACCGAGTAAGCGCTAGCAGAAGACATCTCATTGCTTCGCAAGTGAGTTGCGCAAAATATTTCGACATAAAAATAAATATAAAAGACTTACGTCTGCCATTTCCTTGAGGAATATCACTACAATATTTAACAATATCAACACTACAAGCTTTCTGTAGCAAAGGGTCAATATGAATATCTGCTTTGGCTTCTTCAATAAGATTAGCAATCTCTACACGGCATTCTTCCTTCATCTCTGGATTATTATTATTAAACTCTAACTTCAAACACTCCTCGACTTTTCCCGGATCATCATCATCAGCATGACAAACTGTTTCGATCTGACAAAAACAAAATAAATAATAAATTCCCAAATAGACATTTAGGTGGTAAATTACAAGGGAGTAAATTTGAAAAAAAATACCTCCTGAGCACAGAGTGTAGCAAGCAAAGGATTAAGATGATAATTAAGAGCTGCCTGACGAAGTATAACAGTCATTTGCTTCATACACTTGTTATTTAATTTACCCTCTCTAAATTTAATTTTCAAACAATTGATGACTTTTCCCTCCAGCTCTTTGTCTATCGGCTGGTTATTCAATACCTCCTGGCAATGACTGACAATATCACGTGAGCAAGATGACTGCAGAGCAACATTGAATCTATAATCAGTATTCTGTTCGATCATACGCTTCAATACAACATTCTTGCATTTTTCATCAAAAGCCGGCTCGTCTTTCCACCTCTTAAGACACTCAAGCGCTTTAGATTTATCATTATCATCGAGACAGTATTGTTTCATCATTGATCGACATGTGTTGAGCAGTAAAAAGTCACTCGAGCTGTCCTGAAAGTCTTGTTGTCTCACTTTAAAAAGTTGCTTGTGACACGATTCTGATAATTTATTTTTTTTCGATGCCAAGCATTCCAATACCTATTGAAAAAAATATGAGTAATTTATTCATTTTAATGACAGTAATTATAATGTAGGTAAGGGAGGGGCAAAAGGGGGTACTCAAAAAATTCTATAAAGTTTTTTTTTAAACTTGTAAATATAATTGAGCATTACTTCGAATTTTTTTTTTTTAAACTTTTTCAAAAATCTAGTGTCAGTCGAAAAATATGACTTTTGTTTTGTGTAAATCTTTATGTAAATTACTTATAATAAAATTTAATTTAATCAAATTTATTTAATACCCAGAAAATTTTTTTTTTACCTTTTTTAGGGAGTACCCCATTTTTGCCCGCGAAAAATTAAATTTTTTTTTTTAACGCCAGCTGAAAATTTTTTCTATTTAAGGTAAAATACCCAGTACCCCATCACAAATATTTGTATATCTATATTTACTAAATATATATACAAAGTGATAGAGTACTAGTTCTCTGATCAGGTACTGGGTCTTTTATTTTACTTTGAATATCATTAAAAAAAAAATATTTAACGTATTTGAGTTCCCGAAAATTGACTATTTCTTCAAATATCGCATTTTGCCCCTCCCGCCCCTATAAAAATTTTTTTTAATGTCGTTGGTCAAAAGCAGTATGTATTAAATTCAACAATCAGTCTCGATAAAAAATACATATATGTAATTCTATTCATATACTGCTTTTGACCAACTTGGCATAAAAAAATAAAAAAAATATTTTATAAATCAACATAATTTCGTTTAAAATTTATACATATTTAATTAAATATTTTAATAACATTTAACCGGGACAATAAATTACCTGAGCATTGCCAGGTTCAACTTGATTGCACAACTGCTGAATATCACCAGCACATGCTTTCTGTAAAGTAACATCCAGACGTATATTTTCTCTTTGTTGATATAGCTGGGCTCTCAGCTGTTGTCTGCAATCCTTCAGTATTCTATGCTGGCTCTCTTTGACAATATCATCATGTACAATAGTACTCAAACACTCGATAACTTTTGATTTAGTGGTGGCTTTTTGGCACCAGCGATCAACATGTGGCTTACACGCCTTCATAAATTTATAAGTAAAGTGATAATTTTGCAATGATATCAATTGAAAATGTTCAATAGCTGCCTTGCACTTGTACTCGAAATGATCCAAGTCATTTTTGTGATCAATTAAACATTCCATCATGTCTCCTTCGTCTTTTCCATACTTGTAAACATCCTCGCAGTATTTTTCCATAACTCGTTGACACGATGACATTATAACGGGATTTAATTCAACTCGTTCCGCTTGATCTTGCGTTAAATTACCGATAACTTGTTTGCATTTGTCACTCAACCTCTCAAAATTATCTTGAAGACACAAAACTTCTTCTCCACGTCCTGTTTTGTCGTAACAATAACTCGCTAATTCATTGAAACACGCCTGCTCTATTTCGGGCTGCAAGTCAACGCTGATGGCGCGTTGTCTCATTACACGCCTGATTTCCTCTAGACATTCTGGTCTTAAACTTAAATTAGACATATCATTTTTTTTCTGTACACTATTTGTGTTAATGTTAAAATTATTGTTGTAATTATAAGTATGAGCGTATCTGTAAAGACAGGGAAGTATCAGAGGACCTCGTTCAGGATCCATTTGGCTGCCGTCATCAGACCAAGCTGTCTTAGCGCTACACAACTGGACGGCATCTGCTTTGCATGCTTTGTAGAGCTGAGGATCAAGCTTATAATCTCTCGCAACAAAGTACTGAATTTGTATGAGCGCGGCTTCACAACCGGCCAGCATTCTGTCGGTACCAAGTTTGTCCATAAGACAATAAATAACACGGGCATTACCACCGGTAACATCACGGCAAGAAGAATCAACAACCGGTTGACAGGCTTCACGCAAAACCGGATCAACTCGCCAATCTTCACCAGCATCTGTTTCTTTAATCAGCGACTCAACGGCACGTTGACATTCAACTGATACTTGGGAACCTTTTTTACGTGTCTTGATGTGTTTCATTAAACAATGAATGGTAACACCACCGTCTTTAAGACCATTGCAGTGATCTGATATATCTTTAGCACAGCTGTCAACTATTTCAGGTGATAAACTGTAATCCTCCATCAACATTTTACGATGATCGAACATTTCTCGTTGACAATCTGGATCTATTTTACTCCCATTTTTAAACGCCGATTCAAGACAAAGTAATATTTGGGCAAGACGGATTTCTTTGTCATCGGATACGTACTTACGACAATGATTATTTTTAATATCTTCTTTGCAAGCTTTAGCGAGACCTTTACTTATTTTATAGTCCGACGATATCAATCTTTCACGTCTTGTTAATTGGTCATGACACTGTTTAGTCATAGCGCGATCGAACTTATACTGCATCAAACATTTGTAGACCTGACCACTACCTGGACGTATGTTTGAACAAAATCTAATGTGGTCTTGTCTACATGCCATGTACAGTTGTCTATCTAATTTAATATTGTCAGCTTGGATTTCGGATACTTTTAGAATACGTTTTTTACATTTTGAATTAAGCTCTTCGATGTGGACCTGCAGGCAAGCGAGTATCTGCCCCTGTGATATTTCTCGATAAGGCTGGATCCTCCCACATTTAAATTTATCAATATCACGCTGACAGTCGTTTACCATCGGCGTCACGATACGAAAATCACTGAATGCGATCCACTCTAATCGCTGTATGTACTCGGAACACTGTTGGTCTTTTACGTTTTCACGTTTTTCTATCAGACATGCGAGATAACTTCCTGGCTCTTTATCCGCAGAACATTGCAGTTCATCAATCCCGTCACCACATGCTTTTCTAAGTAATCTCTGTATGTTTTCATTCTTTGTTAAATTAACGATGTGCTTCCAAATATCATGCTGACATTTTTCGTCAATTGCTGCTACTTCATTTGGCTTTAAAAAAAATTTGAAATATTATTTTATGTACAATAGTATATTGTGTGACAAGGGATGAAACAGGGATTTCAGACAGGGTGAAGTTGGCTGACATCACCCGGAGTGAAATCGTCTTTCATCCTGAGTTACACATTAGATTTTTCATGATTACCTGCTTTGGAACTTAAAGTTTCAGTGTCGCAGTCAGTCAGAAACAAGTTAATTTAAAACCAACTATTAGCGAAAGTGTAAATTGTCAATTGCAATTTATAATTAAGCAGAAACTATAAATACTATTTATTATTGACACTAATTTTTATAAAACTTAATCACAGTCAGAACTGTCATTTACGTAAATAAAATTAATGCTCTGAAATTACTGCACAGAAAAAAGGATTTTTTGGTGCAAAAAAATTTTACTCGCCCCAAGAAAATTTTTACTTGTCTCAATAAATTTTTTGCATTATAAATTGAAAACAAAAATTTTCTTGGAACAGGGAAAAATTTATTGAGGCGATAAAAAAATTATTGCGCCAATAAATTTTTTCTAGACCTAATAAAATTTTTGTCTTGAATTTAAAATGAAAAATATTTTTTACGCCAAGAAATCCTTTTTTTCTGTCTATTAAACAAATTACAAGTATCAGTGTTTAAATTGCGAAAGCCTTCAGTCAGCGGGCAGACATTATTTGTTTTTTCCCAAGGGACAAAACAAGTTTGTTTCTGCCCGCTGACTGGACATTCACAATTTACTCATCTGCTAATATTCCTCGCGGCATTGGACTGAAATTCGCTTCTTTTGACTGGATGTAAAGACACTGAAACTTCAAGTTTCGATGCTGATATCACGAGAAAATAATAAACTTACCTTAAATGTTTGTACACACTCCAACATGAACAAATCATCATTATTATTATCCATAGCACCGCATAATCGTTTAACGTCTTCACGACACTTGGGATCTTCAATAAAATTATGAGGTTCTAGTTGTGCATTAACCGGTGATCGTTTTATTCTATTTGAACCGGTTGTTAAATTTTTATCATAAAAAATCCATTGTACTTGCGGCAAACTATCGTTTGAATTTATTTTTTCAATTGTCACATCATTGTAACCAAGAGCACAACAATGCGTGGAAAATAACACACTGATAAATAAATATATAAATCTTATTCTAACTCGTGATATTATTGTTGAATATTCCATATCACGTTATTTTTATATATATATCGTATACTTTATCAGAAATTTATTATTTTACTTAGTAAATTCATCACCGCAAATTTAAAACATTTATTTTATATTACACGTCACTTATTTTATTTTTTTTTTTTGCTTAGTAACAAGTGGGAAAAAAAATCTAGATTAAATAAATAATAATTATCAATTACTTATCTTTTATATTAAATTCAAATTTAAATTATCTTAAAATATATCAGACACAACTTACCTAAACAATAAGTATTAATTTTAAATAAATAATTAATTATTTTATTGGTAAATTGTAAAATTGGCAACGTAGACAATTGACACCTATGACTTTATTATTATTATTTAAAATTCAAATTTAAAAATTTAATTAACAATTATTTTATTTACTCAGTTTTATTAAATTAAGTTTTTTAAATTATTTAAATATAGATAATTTATTTAATACTCTAATAAAAGTGCAGGATACTTTTTTTTATAAATAAATCTAATGCACATGCATTAAAATCCAAGAGATTTGAATTCGCTCCGCGAGATGGCGCCAAAGATTTGAATTGGGATTTAAAATGGCGGCGGGTGATCGCGAGGTGGCGCAATTTATAGCAACGGCGATTACTGATGACAAAATTAAATCTACTTACGGGCTTCATAAACTCATTACGATATTATTTGTTATATTTATGGAATATTTAAAATGTAATTAAAAACCTTCAAGGTATATGATTTCATATATACATATATTTTATTTTTTTTTTTAAGTATTCAAACAAACTTTAAATAAAATTTATTTATCTAGCTAATTGGTAATTACGCTCAAGTATTTAAAGCTGAGGGTAACAGTAAAAAAAAGATAAATGAAATATTAAAAGAAATAAATTATCAATGGTAATTATCTTAAGCTGTTGAAAATATTTATTGATAAGTAAGTATGTATGTATGTATGTATGTATGTATGTATGTATATTTATTTAATATTGAAATTAGTAATTAATTTTAGATAACGTAATGAAGAAATGAGGTCGAGGGGTATAAATAAGTACTGTAGGGATTTGTAAGAATTTGTTAAAGACTCGTTTCATACAACACAAGATTCCATACACTTAAACATACTTGAAAGACCCGCTGGAAGGGTCGTAAAACCTTACGAATAAGGAATGTAAAGAGAAAGCCCGATGTAATCCCGCTTAAAGTTAAGGTTCACCACCGCATTTTATTTTTATATTTATAAATTTTTAAGTAACCAGAGGATCGTTAAATTCTGCTCTATACCACAAGTTATATAAATTTATTTAGCTAAGTAACGCAATACATATTTTTATAAAACTGATCCGCATGCGTGTAAATTAATGGATAAGTGGATAAAGTTATGACATCACAAGTGCATTTATGATTTAAAAAGTTCTAAGGGCATAAAGAATAACAAATGATTGGGCAATATAACGAGGATATACCGTTATACCCTGTCGTAAAGTATTATATATATACATATATAGATATACTAAATTTACATATTAGACTTTCACCGCTCGTGGAAATGAGTACGCGGGTTCATGTCGACATTCGGTTCCAGGGTGTGTTTATTCATATATGCGCTTCATGATTCCCCACACATGTTATATACCTGTATATATATATAATATATATGTCGTGATAATAATACAAAATACTTAAGTAAACATTTGATATTTTATTTATCAAGATAATCAAGTACAGGTAAAAGTAAAAAAAAAAAAATTAAACAAGTAATTAAACTAAAAGAGAAGAAAGAGAAAATTGAAATAAATTTTACGGATTTTATTTTGAAAATAAAAATAAAAATCCACCCGGTTAATGGGGTTCGCTGTAAAAATCCTTTGGTTGTTAGACGTGCTCTCGAGAACGTCAGGAGCGTGATATATATTTATATATATATACATATATGTGTATTACATATATATATGTGTGTGATTTGTTGGACTTGGACTTGGACGGCGGCAAGGGGTGTACCGGGGGGGTATGAAGTGCGGATGGTAAAAAGGCAATGCACTGTAAGGAGCTCACAACAACTCGACTCCCTTCCAAGGCCTCTCCCTATATATCGCCCCTCCTTTTATTCCATAGCGACGACTTTTTCCCCTCATTCTCTTAAGGTTATATTCCACTACGACCCATACAGACTAAACGCCGTCGTGCTCGACCTCTGTCTCAGACGTCATTGCGTTTCATATATTTTTATGTTTAGCTGTACATATTTTTTTATTTATTATTTTGTCCTAGTGTACATACTAGTCCTCATCAAGTTCTGACTGAGTAAAAATAACTACAAGAAGACCTGGAAGAAGTAAAGGAGTAGACTATCATCATGGCTGTTATATTACGACAGCAGTCAGGTCACTCCAATAGGGCGTTCGCGCCAGCTAGTCAATGAGCATCACATTTTTTATCCGCGAGCAGACCAGCGACTTACTGCAGTAAGCGGTAAATTGAGAACGCCGTTGAAAGATTTCTTTTTTTTTTTTTTTTATTAAAATTTTTTTTACTTATTTTCTACATACATTTTATCCTAATCTTTGACTTATTTAAATTAATTTATATCTATTATAGTTAAATAACTTTTTTTTTCAACGCTTTATTTTATCGTCGATATATTTCTTCATACGGACAAAGTATCCCTCGCTGTATGCTTATCACGTGCGTATGCACGGGGTCGTTGAACGAGTAGGGGGTATATACAACTCTGGATGTACAAGGAATATCATACATTCATATATACATATACACATACACATACACATACATATACATATACATGTGTGC
Source organism: Microplitis deprimator (assembly GCA_964016945.1). NCBI lineage: Eukaryota > Metazoa > Arthropoda > Insecta > Hymenoptera > Braconidae > Microplitis > Microplitis deprimator. The sequence goes on along the minus strand of OZ024710.1, from coordinate 20,792,056 downwards.
ATGTAGAGAAGTAAGACGCGATTATATAGTTTCTTATCGCGATACCAAGTTTAAACTACCTTACACCATATTCATATTTATATATTATATTATTCTTTAGTACACTTTTATTTTATCTTTATTTCCAGGGTGTTTTGCTTTGCTATATCTTCGGTGTAATCTATATCTATAATGTGAGTATCATATATATATATTAGGGTGGGCCAAAAAAAAAAAAAACTAATTTTTTTTCTTTAGTTACTTTGAAAATATCGTTCAATAAAAATTCTGATAAAGTTTGAGCTCTTAATATTAATATTGAGGCGAATTCGCGATTTTTGATTTCTCATTTAAATAACATGGGAAAAAAAATTAAGCTTGGAGTTTTATACCTCAGCAATGGCTGATTATACAGATAAGCCAAGGGTATAATTTCGTAGGGAATTAAACGTTCTACAAAAAAAGTCTCTTATCATTTTTTGATAAATCCATCTGTTCAAAAGTTATTGAAGCTCGAAGTCAAATTTATAGTAAATTTTAAGATCTTTTTACTTTTCCAGCGAAACTATCAGACTTATCACAAAATGTCATGACTTATTTTTTTTAGACAATTTTATTCTCTACAAATTACTTCTGATAAAGTTTTTTAAAATTTCGCATAATTTTCTAGTTCTTTACATTTGAATTTCAAGCTCTTGAAATTGATCAGAACACTTTTTTTTTTTATATATTATTATATACAATATTATTTTTTAGTATTCTTATAATTTATGTTTATTTCCAGGGTGTTTTGCTCTGCTATATCTTCGGTGTAATCTATATCTATAATGTAAGTATCATATATATTATTAAAATAATTTCATAATATTGTTATTAATGTCATTAATAAAAATATATATTTATGTATATGTATATTTATATTATAAAAGGATTTATGGATAACTGACGGCTCAGTATGGAGAATAAAATTCCCCGAGTAAATTTACTCTTTGCAGAGTAAGAGGGAAAAATTAGTTATCATGTCCGTATGCTCTCATCGCCATGGTAGTGCATTACATGTGGCGTTGCTGAAGATGTTTGAGGATGAAAGTAGGTAGGTAAGTAGGTATAAGCGGAAGTCGGCTTAACGGTTACGAGACAAGCCTCGCACTTGTTCAATAAGAGATGATACGACACAACCCGAGGCTTAAAACTTGCTCAAATAATATATTTAAAGAGTAAAAGCTATAGACTTTTATATTACACGGTAACATATCTTTTATATTGTGTTATTATCATTATTTTTTTTTTTTTAAACGAGCTTGTATATAAAATAAATTGTGGGATTATAGTTTTTATGACAGGGCCAGATAAGTCAATCAAGGAAAATCCTGTGGGAAAATGAAACAAACAAATTTAGTTGTTACTAGCTGGGGTGAGAATTTATTTAAGTCTGGCGATGGTGAGCGAGGTAGAGCTTTGCGAGTTCTGACGGACACTACAGGGTTGGAGAACAATAGTGACGTTGTGAAGGCCGATGACCCTCTAGGAGTTGCCACTCCCACACCACCATTACGTCAGATACTTTATATATATATATATATATATATATACATTTTTACAAAAGACTGTGTACGGTTGAGGAACAGTGATGAGTAAAAGCCTACTTCGTTTAACTAGCACATCTTTAAATCCTAGCTCAAAAAATATTTTATCTCGTGCATCAGGTATTTAGATATTAATCTTAAAACTCAACCCACTATTAATTATGTCTTGTATATTTTTTTTTTTTTTTAATGATCTCAAACTTTTAACTTTAGCTTTAACTTATTGCTTTAAAAATAAAGCTTAGAAAAATTTAACTAAAAAATAATTGAGGTTTATAACAAATAACATATGCGGGATTATCGATCGTACCCCTATATAGACATGGTTCATCGCCCCTGTATCTAATATATAGGGGTGATAAAATTCACAAAAAAAAGAAGCATGTTAACTACCCTTGTTCTTTTATCAATAAATTTTACAATATGCTATGCATTATATACACATCATGTCTCAAGATAATATAGATATAATATAGGGGAAACTGAGGCACGACGGACCATCTCAAAAATTTTTTTTATACGTCATATATTTACAGACTTATTTTAGATACACTGTTAAAAATTAGAAGTAAATTCCGAGTGATTACGGATTTTATTTTCTGAATTCTCTCCGTCACTTGGAGTCCCGGAGTCTAAGAAAAAAATCACTCTGCGTACAAATTTTTTCATCATTTTTCGGGTATGGTTCGTCGTGCCCCGTAAATTTTTTTTTAAATTATGGAAATTTTATAATGAATTTGTTGGAGAAAAATGAAAACAACTTTTATCCTTTGCTCAAAAGCCAACAAAAATAATTAGCGGCTTAAGTGGGCCGTCATACCCCAGTCACCCCTATGTGTATAAGTATTTTATATCTATCATAGTATAAAAAGTATAAGGGCTGAGAAAATGAATAACAAGGGTATCTATTGTAGTATATATATATTATATGAATGAACAATCGGCTCATTGATTTAATAATATCAATTTAATGTATTGTCATTAGATTTATATTTGTGTAGACAGTTTTAAAGCTGTACTTATGACGAATTGACGTACAAATATAAAAATAAGGGGACTAAAAAGCGGTCACACCATGACCGTATATGAACGCGGTTATGGGAATGGAATCGTAAAGGCATCAGTGTACGGAGGCAGTAAGCAGTAAAGGGCAATCGTGTCCCCGTGATCCGGCCTCCAGGGCGACGATCGTTATAATTTGGGGGGCCATCAATATATATGTGTACATAACATGCATATATAGCTATAAAAGCATCGAAGCAATGCAGCAGCAACCTGTTGCAACCCCCCCGGCTGCCGTGGGTTGTTCGTTGCTGAGTTACACAGCGGGAGGTAATTCTCTTTAGTAGTATGAGAAGAGAAGAAGCCGCCGAGAAAGAATCAACCTCACGCAACGTCAAATATTCCGATGTATAATAAAAAATGTATATGGAAAAAAAAGAAAGAGAAAAGAGGAAAGAGGAAAGAGGAAAAAAAGAAAATAAAAATAAAACGTGACACCCTCTTTAATGGGCAGAGCTGTCTCCGTTAGTCTGTACACATGTGTATGAGTATGTTATTGCATCAGAGTACGTATATTGAAATTTAAAATAAAATATATATATACAGATAAATATAATGGGATTATAAAATATAATACTATAAAATTTATTTAGGGAAGAAACTTGGCTTCGTCTCAGGTGCTTTTGAACCTGTTAAACCGTCTCTACTAGCATCCAGTCTCCAGTATCCAGTCTCCAGTCTCCAGGGACCCTCGAAAATCCAGTCGAAATCGAAATGGCCTCTCATACCTGTATTACAACCTTTTGTATACCTGAGTATACGCCTACGGTACTCATAGATTCGTTTTTAGTATGGGGTAGGCTTAAAACACTATGAAAGAACATATACATTTATAGTAAAGACATATATGTATGTAAACATATACTACACATTTATAAAAACCTATACAGCGGAATGAAAAGTGAGAGATTTAGACTGGAATCACGAACAAAGGGTGTATTCATACGCGTCAAAAGTCACCATACCGTGACGACGGCGCTCCACGTACTCTTTACACACATGCACTTGTAATTCAAATGAAATATACATTTACATATACATTTATGCTTTTACTCGCACAAGTGTATTTGTACGTAACTAAAAAAAACAGGGTTAAAAAAAATCCATATGAATATCCTGCAGCTCATACTTGGATAATAAGTTTTTATTATTATTAATTACTTGGGCTGATAATTAATATATCACTGAAAATTATACGTTATATATGAGAGCTTTAATAATTACTAAGTAAATTAACAAGCAGCAAAGGTTGCTGTACTAGTATAAATGAAAGACGAGTAGAATGCACGGAGCAACTAAGAGGGAATTCATTTAGTAGGTCAACGTAATTTCTTCCCTTGAAAAATGCGATTGCGTCATTCATGTTGTACATTTACACACACTCACACATATTTATTCATAGATATGTGTATGCGTGTAGGATGTCAAGTATGATGTAGACGATAACAAACTTTTGTTTGAATGTATGTGGATATAATAGACGAGTCACTAGTGCGTGCCTTGTATTTTCGTGGGTGTGCGACCATACATCGTATCTACATACATCACTACTTATATATATATATATATATTTCATCTAGGAATGCGTGTAACTTTTAATACTTTATTTAAACGCGATGTAGTTTTTCTTTAATAACTACATGTATTTATATGTATTAGGGTGTGTCGAAAAACAACTTTTTTTCTGGGCACTAACAGAATTCGACAGTATATGGCAAAATAAAAATTCTGCCAGATCAGCTCTCAAATTCAAGTTTTAGAGGCAGCTCATTGCGATTTTTGATTTCCCATGAACATGGGAAAAAAAAATTTTTAGTTTGGAATTTTTTGCCTCGGCAATAGATCATTGTACAGATAAGCCCAGGATATGTTTTTATAGGAAATTTAACGCTCTACAAAAAAAGTCTCTTATCATTTTTTGATAAATCCACCTGTTCAAAAGTTATTGGAACTTGAAGTCAAATTTATAGCAAATTTCGAGATCTTTTTACTTTTCCGACGAAACTATTAGACTTATCACAAAATGTGATAGGATTTTTTTTGTAGACAATTTCATTCCCTACAAATTATTTCTGATAAAATTTTTCAAAATTCCGCATAACTTTCTGGTTATTTCTATTTTAATGTCAAGCTCTCCAAAAAATAGTGTTCTGATCGATTTTAAAAGCTTGATATTAAAATGTAAATAACTAGAAAATTATGAGGAATTTTAAAAAACTTTATTCAAAAAAATTTGTAGGAAATAAAATTGTCTACAAAAATGATCCTGTGACATTTTATGATAAGTCTAATAGTTTCGCCGGAAAACTAAAAAGATCTTGAAATTTACTATAAATTTGACTTCAAGCTCCAATAACTTTTGAACAAATGGATTTATCACAAAATGATAAGAGAGGTTTTTTGTAGAGCGTTAAATTTCCTACAAAAACGTATCCTGAACTTATCTATACAATGAGCTATTCCCGAGGTAAAAAATTCCAAACTAAAAAATTTTTTTTCCCATGTTATTTAAATGGGAAATCAAAAATCGCGATTTGCTGCCTCTAAAATTTGAATTTAAGAGCTGATCTTCTGACAGAATTTTTATTTTGACACACCCTAATGTATATGTATGAGTTTTATTATTATTATTATCAAGGTACATATCCACGTGGGTAAAATACTAGTATAATAGCCTTGATGCACTGTGTACTCTATTATGAAACCAGAAACATATATGTGCCATGCATATATTAAATTTACATACCCTCCAAAATACACGTGTCTATATATGTCTTGAGTTATGATTATTATTATATATATTTAAATAGGTTTATATGGTTAGTACATTTTTTTTAAATTAAAAAAAGAGAAAGCAAACATAAATTATTTATTTTTATGATATATATGTACATATATATTTATTTTTATTTGAAGGTATGATGATATAAAAATTTATATTTTATTTGGTTGAGAATAAAAAATGAAAAATGTATGTAATGCAATGTATAGTATACTTTAGTGGGTGGGTTTTGAGATTTAATGACTTTTAGCTTTTGTTGAGGGTAAAAAATGACAGGATGTCAAAAAGTGAGTAACACTTAAAACAGGTGCAATGCACAATGGAAAGATGAATCGGTCGCAGGTTCTCTAGTCGTGTATAATCCCTTGTATATAAATGTATACAAGTATAGAAAGCGAAGTAAAAAAAAAACTTCTTACGGGTAAAAAAAGAAGAGTATATATTTAAATGGTGATGAAAGGAAACAGAGTATCTTTCTCTCAATAGGACTATAGGATAGGGAAAAGTGTCCCCGTTAGAAGTAAAGGTATAAGTAGTAGAAGATAAAATAATCAATAGTGTACCACAATGTATGAATACATTGATAGCTTTTACTTTACATACTTAAAATAATTAATATGAAACACACTGGGATATTACAGCTCTACAAATAAGTACTCAATATTTATTTAAACTAAAAAATTTCAACAATTGTTTCTTTATGATATTTTTTTTTTATTTTCAGTGAGAGATAAAACAACTCGTCAGACTGAAAATAAAAAATAGTCAGTGAGGCGGTGAGATAGTTTCAAGTTGTTTAGAATCATTAAAAAAAATATAAAAAAACAATAAAATAAAATGGAAAAAAAAAAAAAAAGAAAGCAGCGGTAAGAAGTGCGAGAAAGGGAAAGATAGAGGTGCCAGAGGAAAAGAGAAGGCAATTGGTAATGGTGGAATCCGGGAACCCAGAACCGTTCGAACGGTTGGCTGTGCCGCAGACGCAAGGTCATTGTCCTTGGGGGATCAACGACCCCTCACGAGGAGAGGGATGCGTCGACGCGGTGGTGCGCTATGTCGCGGTAATGGAAAACGTCGCGTACGCACACACAACAAACACCCGACGAGGATCTCTATATAAATTCATACATGTATATGGATAAATATATCCAAGTGTAAGTGATTACGTACACTTTGATCCAAAGTACTGTATGTATTCTATAGAGTGAGCAAAGTATAAGAGAAAAGTCTATCGCTAAGCCGACAGCCCTTTCTAGGGGTCTTCTACTTATACTCTACCGGAGGGATGTGTTCAAGTGTTGTCTGTGTATGAGGGTTGATATATGTATATATATATGTCTGTGCAATAGAGGTTAGGTTAGGATTTTAAAGTAGACTATATACCCATAGGCTTTTCTGTTGACGACAAGAGGTACGGAGGTAGAGGGATGTAAATAGCTCGCGTGACGCGAGGAGATGAAGAGACGGATGAAAAGGAACGACGAGAAAGAGAAGATGTCGTCCAAGCACAACTCATTCGCTGCTTCTGTGTCCCGCCGACCACTCTGCAGAAAAAAAAATAATATCCAAGTCAACAACAAAAAACAAGTCGAGAAAAATGAGGGAGAGACTTTTGAAATACAGTCGGAAAATTTAAAAAAAAATCCCCGATTTCGGGGATGGATTTATTTATTTTTTTTTTTTAATAAGCGTGTAGAAGCCACCTGTTGAAATGACTCTATTTTAGTGGGTCATCTGGAAAATTGTGCGGCGATTTATTAAGCGGTTGGGAATGATATGTTGTCTTAATGGATGAAAAATAATGTTTTCTTTCTTTCTTTTCTTTTTTTTTTTTATCTTTATACAGAGTTATTGTTCTATTGCTATTGTATTATTATACACATTTGAGGTGGATATATAGCTCAAGAAAATTGCATGCCGGAAAATGTGTTCCGGAGTACGTGGCACGTCGACACGGCGCTTTGCCCCACGATGAACGCGAGAGAGCCAGGGAGCAATGTCCCTCACAAGAGAGCCAACCCCCTTCCTAACGTTCAAGTATGGTATGCACGCCGTTATACGCGGCACTACAGCCGCCGGTCATATACGACCATGGGCTCTTTTTATCCTACCACCAAATCTCTCTTCTTTGTATGTACCAACTCTTTTTTAACCATTTTTATTTTTCTTTATATCTATATGCGTTCTTATTTATTTTTAAATATTTATTTTATAACTTTTACTCACATATCGTTTATTTGTTATTTATACATATATATAAACACATATATATAAGCCGCATTACAGTATAAATACATTTTCTCGCTTATCGATATACATCTCGAGATATCAAATTACACCACTCGACCCTTATTCACAAATCATTATGAAGAGTGGCTTCATTATATATATAATATATAGTAGATGTATATATGTGTAATACTAAGACGAGATAAGTCGGTGACAAAATCTTTTCACGCTTACTTACATCTCTTAACATATTTATATTTAAATAATTTTATTATCATAAATCATAAAATTATTTAAAAACACGTGGTTCATTTTTTTTTTTTCACACATTGTGCGTTGACATCAATGACATGATTCGAGGGGCAACATGCCTGCAAATGTATATGTATGCAAATTACACGCGTGGCAGTCGCACGAGTCCATTGCCATTTGCCATTTAATTTTTCAATTGTCATCCATATGAAAAAAAAAAAATAATAATAAGCGCTAATGAATGATAGATACACTGTAAAAATTTCGGAGTAAATCCGGAGTGGATAACTTTGTATTTTATTTAATTCCCTTGGAGCGAAATTCACTTCGACTCCGAAGGGGAGTTTATTTAAATATTAAAACTTCGAATCGGAGTAAATTCGAATTTAAATAAAATCTAGATCACTGCAATCACTCCGCTAAAAAAAATTCCAAATTTACTCCGTATGCGGAATGATTTTTTCTGAAACTCCGGAACTCCGAACGGAGTGAATTTGAATTCAATTAAAATTTGTAATCATTCCGAATTCACTCCCGATTTTTTACAGTGTAATAAAAAAAAATCTAAAGCTTTTATTATTGAACAAGTAGGTAAATATGAAAGTTAAATTTAAAAATTGCCCATAAAATCCTTATTACCTCTCAGTTCTTTACGATTTTTACCGCTGACAACCTGTTTCTCATCCCCTCAAGCGACAGTTTACAGCTGATTAACGTTTAATTTATTGGAAAATTAATTTTCATGCAATCGCTAATAACAGCTCTAAAATTAACAGACCTGTTATCATCATTATATTATCAAATTAATTATATAAATACAATACACAATATAAATTTATATTGTGATGATAATAATTAAATTTAAAAGGTCACAATTAATAATACAATTGAGATTTTGTCAAGTGTCCTGGTTTTTAATAATAATATTTTATATAAAGGATTTTTTTTTGACATTTTTTTTTTTTACAGGCTCACTGTATATCTATACAAGTTTCAATGAAATGATTCATCAAGTTAGCCAGAGCATTCGTGCGAGACAGGATCCATCAGGAATGAAAAGAAAACAACAGTGAGTAAAAAAAAACAAGTTAATAAAAAAAAAAATAAATAACAACAAAAGAGTATTAAATAAAATAATAAAAAAGATTAAGTGAGAGAGCGAGAGGGAGGTAAAGAATGAGTTTGTTCTTTTTTAATCCTATATTTTCTCTACACTATTTTTATTTGTCTGTTGTATTGCTTCACTGAGTAGGCTAACCGTTACTCGATGGAAGAACTTGTACGCCACCTACGAAAAAGTTAAGACAACAGAAACGCGAGACGCGAGATACGAGATACCAGATACGAGATACGAGTAGAATAGTAGAGTTATATAGAGGCACAAGATGACGATGATGTGAGGAGTAGAACCTAAGAAGAACTCTGATGCTCCAAGTACTGAGTAGTAGATCCCTATTACTACACCACGTGTGTACACACATTCACTACATATATGTACACACATGTACATAACAATGAATATGAACGGGGGATCGTCAACTTGTATACACATTTATATGTATACTAAACTTACATACATTTGTACTCAATATAATAACACATGTATAGAATTACTGTGTATTGTATGTCTATATACAGAAATAATACGTAAGCTTACAAGAGTGTATCGGCATGGTCGCGCAAGTGGGTTTCGAGTCGAATGAAAGGATCGTTGTGCTGTGCACTGGCACATAACGGGTAGCCTCATCCCGACGATCCCGACGCGGGCATAAATACAAACACCGAGTAGAGATTCTAAAGGAGTGTCGTATCTCAGAACAGAGCAAAGCAGAGTTGAGATGAGATGAGTTGAGCTGAGCTGAGTCAAGTTAAGTGTAAGAGTATGTATTATATGGTAGATGTCAGAGAGCCAGCGGGATGGAGAGCGAGAAAAAAATTAGTGAGTGAGTTAAGTTAAGGAAGAGAACGTCGCGAGGACTGAGGAGACAAACAGAAAAAAAAAAAAAGAGGACAGGCACACACGATGATGAAAGATACTATACAAGTCAAGAAGGCAACAAGGGCTCCGACATAAGGCTTTATGTACGTTCTCATTGGCCTGCGTTCTTTCTCAACCCTTTACGTGAGGAGACGGGTTACGTCACGTTGAAAAAGCTATTTGAGGTCAACACCCCGCTGAAACGCGACACGTGTAGTACTTCTTGACGGTCCCTTGCCCTGTCTCCAACTTTCCCCACCTTCCCTGCCAGCACCACCTCCACCTACTCCCCTCGTCATCGTCATCCTACTTCTCAGACTAAAACTGATGTACTACGTCCTTTTCGTTTCTCTCACCCACCCTACATACTACTAACTACAGACTATACCGTCTATGTGTTCTTTTTTATTACTTTTTTATTCGATAGTAAGCAACGACAACCCTGGTCACAAGCTTACAGCGGCCATTGCTTCTCACATTTCCCCTACTCTATTTATTATTTAATCTACTGGTACTCTATCTGTCACTCGTTAGGATATTTTCATTTGTCCAGTAATTTCGCTACCCTTTTTTTGCTCCGTTACAATGCATAGCAATAGACAAATCTATATATATATATTTATATATAATCATAAAAAAAGCTGACACAGATTCAGTCATTTTATGTAATGCGAGAGCTGACCACTTGCATAAAAATTACAAAATAACTTTAATACAATTATATGACCAGTAGTAAAAACGTTTTTTTTTTTTATAGATCTTTGCAACAGATAAAATTCATCAGTTAAAAAAAAACTAAAGGATTTCAGTAGTTATACGATACGAATTTTCAGACTATTTTGTGGTAAAATGTGAGAAATCGCTTGCCAGAGTACTTCTTGCTCTTTACTACTTAAACGATTCCGCGACGTCTACTACTACTTCAAATATAATAACAGAGTGGACTGGCGTAAAGTTGTTGCCTGGATGTGATGTGACCCAAGTAAAGATTAAAGAAAATAACAAGCTAGGATATGTAACTTTATTAAGCGTTAAGATGAGTTAACGTAAGCTAGCGTGGGTAAATGGGTGGATTTAAAGTGAGGAGCCAGAGGAAGGGATGGGCTGAAGAATCTAGCTCACGGTTCTGCATGAGTGTGATACAGCACTGGAGATCCGTGGGCGCGTGCACGCGATACGAGCTAAAACTCAGCATTTATACATATATATTTTATACATCTCAGCATCAGCATCAGCAGCAACAGCAGCCTGATCAGAGTTTACAGCCGTACCTCTGGCACTGGTGTGTAGTGTGTAGCGTATCAGCATCAGCATATATAACTTTATAATATATAATACTGGAACTAACGCTTAGCTCTGGTTGTTGGTTGGTCTTGTATTGCTAGAGCCAAGCCCCAAGGACACTGGCATAGGATAGAGAACACACAACACTGAATATCAGAGAACATAAAGTTCTAAAGCGGCGCGTAGCTAAGCCGGAGGAGTCAAATCATCGGCTCGACGTGGTCTCTCCCCTTTACCCCGACCCACATCCACCCGACCCACGTCTCTCCCTCCCACCCTCTCTCTCTCGCGCTCAACACACACACAGCATTCTGCCACCGATACCACAACGCTTCCCACTTGGCCCCCCCACGTACGACCTCCCTTGTACTCTCGCTATTCTCCACTCTCAGTCTACATACATTATACATATACATATATATTTATAAGAGTATCTGTATGTGTGTGACGTGAGCCATACACCAGATCTCGACTCCGTTCCGTCAGCCCGTTCCGTTTACTCCCCTCGAGGGGTCGCGCAATTCTTCGCCCCGTACCGTCGTCCTCGCCCTGCTCTCTATATACTATCCTATGTACCTCCTCACCTCCTCTTTGCTTATACTGCTGCTGTTACTCCCGTTTTTCTCCTCTCGCACTCAACCCGTTGTCTCTTTCATTATATTTATTCTCTTTCGCTCGCTCAGCTTCCCCTTCCTTAAAAAACACCATTTTTTTGTCTCCAGCTTGTTCGTCTATCCGTCGTCATGTAGCCAGTTTCATCCACGCCATACAACTTTTTATCAATTGACTTAAAAAAAAAAAATTATTGTCATTAAATCTCTTCTTTATTCTCCGTAACTCTTTCTTCAAATAACAATCGACTTAATCATCATCATCATCATCATCATCATCATCATCATCATCATCATCATCATCATCATAATCTCATTTTGACTATAATTATTGGCGGGCTTTTTCAAATTTTCATACGCGCCATAATTTTAAAAACTCAGCTCAGTTTAAAAATTTTTTTTCTTTTTTCTCCGTTTATATTTATGGACTGAGAATGACAATTTGCTCAATTATTGTGTCTGATATATTTAAAAATGACATTACAATAGATGATATAATTATTTACAGATATATATATATTTTTTAGTTAACATAAAATTATAGATAGTTTGCGGCGCAAAAGACGAAAGTGGCTGAGTAATAATGGAGTGTCACAGCGGGACCGAAGCGCCGCGACTCGCATGTCGGGGTAAACGTGTCAAGGTGGCGGCGGCGACGGCAACATCAGCAACAGCAACCGCGGCAGTCTAGTCTTATTTGCAACGCGCGCAAATATATCGCGGACAAGAATCGGGGAGTGTACTCTTGTTTGTCACGTGTACAACAGGGAGGAAAAACACGTCAAGAAGTATCTAATAACAAGTTAGACACTTGATCATGTTGATAACGCGGACGATTTAAATATTTTAATACTGAGGATTGTGTCAACGAGGATAAAAAAAAACATCTAATGTAAAGTGTTGGTGTTAAATGTTATGTGTCATGTATTCATTATTTCACGGTAATTAAAATTTTTATATCAATTGCTGAGGACAGGATCAAGGATTATTGTGGTGAGTTTTTAATTTATGAATATATGGATATATATATTATATATACAAGCAAGTTAACTAGTGGAGTGATAAAAATTCACGTTTGCGCAAAACATGTCTGTAATTCACGTTAGCAACCACGCGGTCTTATATATATGTAGCCGCACTTCCCGCCACACTATAATTCTTATCTTTTCTACATTTTTTTTTTCCTTATTCTCTATAAGTTTTTTTTTAATTATCAAAACCAAGGGATGCGATAAATTTATTTTCTTATTAATTAAAATAAATGAGTAAATGTGGCCGATAATTGACAATTTTTTAATTTTGGAGTAACTAAATAATATGTATAATAAAAACATTTTAAAATGCGTACTTAGATATTTGAAAAATCAGTACGCGCATTTTTAAAAATTTCATTATTTTAATTTATTTGAAATTTATAAATTGTCGCATGTTGGCTACATTTACACTCATAAAAAAAAGATTATTTTTTCCTAATATAATTTATAGTTGAGTTATTTATTTATATTTATATTTAAATGTCTAATTATATTTATGACACTGAAATCGACGTCTAATAATTTTTGGATTTTTTTTTAAACAATAAATTATGAAAAAAAAAAATATCTAAAAAATTGCACCTATAGCTTTTTAAATTTTCTACATGTGCATATTTTTAGTTTATTTTTTTTTGTAATTAATTTGTTAAAAAAAAAAATCCGAAAATTGTTGATTGTTAGCTAACAGCAGTATCATATCATATTGATATTTACTGAGTGAAAAAAAAAATATTTACCCTGTAAAAATTCTAAGCTTTAGGAGACGAGTATAGAAATATATAATAGGGGAGTAAAAAAAGACTAAGAAAAAAAAAATATGTCACGTGTACCAGCAGTAGAGTAAGAAATTAAAAAGTTAACTTATTATAGATAGGATGTGTTGTATAGGGAGAGAAAGCCGTGTCGCGAGGGAGAATATATATATATATATATATATCTATAAATAAGAAATACGATAATTGTTACCTAGTACCCACATGTACAATGAGGAACTAAATTTTTTTTTAAATAAATTTTCCCTACGGTTTGGAGTAGAGGTTTTTGAATCTCATCTCCGGAGGGTGAAAAAATGTATGGTATCAGCATCAGGAATATTTAGTTTTAAATAACTAGATAGATATATTTATATTTATGTACTAGGATAGAATAGAAAATGTATATTCCTCTGGTAAGATGATTCGTGATTGCGACAGAGTCCAAGGAGAAAAAAAGACCCAAGGCTTGGTTGCACGTCCCTGTAGAGAGTAGACTATCACGCATCAGGGGCAACTAAAACGAGTCAGTCGAGCCTCGAGACAGTACAGAGTTAAATGCGAGTGAAACTCATACACGTATAAGCAGCAACGATACTCTTTGGTACTCTTTGTACAAGTGAAAGAGTGAGAGGTGGCTTTAAAACGGGGTGTGAATGTATCTGTATGTGAGGGGCTGCTCCTCTCTCCTCTTTATATACATATATATACTCGTAAAGTAAAAAATATACAGACACACTAGAGCTGAGCTGATCTGAGCATAGCCAGAGCAGAACAGTACAGCCAGCAAGTGAGGGAGTGAGGAAGTGAGGAAGGGAGAGACCGAGGGAGAGACTGATAAAGAGAGTTGGAAAATAAATGATAAAGAGTGAACGAGGGAGCAAGAAGAAACTAAAGAGTTCAGGGGGCGGTATTTTAAATCCTCATCTCTCTCTTTGCCTCACTCACCCGCATACATATATCTCTTATATATATTTATCTCTGTTTAGCTCACGTGTTCGCGAAGCGGCACCGCGGCACGGTGGTTTCGTTGAACGAGGGCGCGCGAACGGGCGGGTGTAGTCTCACCGTGTAAGCGGTGAACGTGCCGCTGAACGGAACGGCAACTCTGTTGAGCAGCACGGGCGTAGGCGAGATTCCGTCTATGCCGAGTGGTGGCGCACCACGAATTCCTCACAGCCGAGGTAGCCCGAGTCTGCCCCGAAGTCTGGCTCGACTTGCTGACATGGCGTCCTAGCGCTCTGTACACTGGCCAACAAAGTACGTCCTCGTTGGGTGTAAGGCTTTGTGGGCACCAACCCCACTGCACTGTGTGGGTTCATCAACGCGCCCTGGATATAACATGCCAAGGTAAGTGTCATCAGTGATAACAAAAAGAAAAAAAAATGAGAATTATGTGATTTTAATTACGTGATCAAATTTGTTTGTTGTTGGATTTGTTGTTGTTGCTGCTGTTATTATTAATTATTATTTATTATTATTATTTATTTATATTATTGATATATTAATATTAATGTCGTTATTGATGACCGTCAGATATTGGGGTATTTTGGGATTAAACGAATAAATAAAAACGGTGATATGTTGAGATATATGTAAAAGGATATAATGGGGTGGAGCACAAGCAGTTCGCCGCGACGTTAAACCAGCAGCAACAGTACGACGACGACCAAGAGGAAGTCGCGGTAGAGGAGAGAGACGAGGATGATGATGATGATGATGATGTTGATGAGAAGGGAAGGTGGTAGTGCGTTTTGGTGGTAGTGGTGATGTGTGGTAGTGATGATTTTTCGTGTGTAAGTGCATATGTGTACACCCCGTCGTCAATATACTTTACAACCCAATGAAAAATTTTTTTTACGGGTATAAATAATTATAAACGTGATATTTATTTTAAAATAATTTTTTAGCTGGACGAAAGTGGGGTAAATCCTGGCCGAGATGTAAAAGTACACCCCGTAAGTTTAATTTTAAAAAATCAAGGGCTTGTTTATTAATTTAAATTTTGAATTAAATTAGCGGTAAATTTCGAGGACAATTATTATTTTTATCAATTGATTTAACTATTAATTATATTTTTATTTATCACTAGACGGATTGTATGATTGGAGTATAGCTGGTAGGATTTCTCGTGCGCTCGTTCTCCGGACATCGGTGTCACGGTGCGGGCCGTATAGGGTCGTTGCCATCGGGCTCGGTTACCCCGCTCTGCACTACGCGGAATCGATATTACCCGTCGACGACGACGATGACTACGACAACAGCGGACAGAGTGCTTCACAATGGGCGAATAATATTGAAAAGAGACGGACAAATCGGCGAAACAGTGAGTTGAAAAGAGACAAACGTTTTACTGATAATGTAGAAAAGGGGCGCAAGGAACGAGGGCGTGAAGGAATAGGAAAGCGCGATACGGACGCGCGGGTACGAGAGAATAAGAGAGAAAAAATGTCCGTGGGTGTTGAGCGCACGCATGTGCCCAAGTCCGCACATGTGTGAGTATATATATAGATATGTTACACACATATGGACATACGTACACGCATACACACACCCATTGGCAGTAGCAGCAGCGTTTGGTTGAAAATAATCACGCGGGTGCCTCCTAGCCTGACTCTTCATGTGTGTTTCCGCGTTTTGTTCCTCTCTAGCGGGCGGTTTCCCTACATTTTCTATTCTACACTATACTTTATATTTATTTTAACTTTGTACACATATTGCCCCACATGGAATTTTTCTCCTCTCGTCTATCTATATCTCATATATCCACACATACATACATATATATATATATATATATGTATATAACACGTGTAGAAATATATATATATATTTCTACACGTGTTATGTAGACGAAACCCTCTAAATACACCTCCTAGAAAGGGTTATAAATAATAATCTCTTATCAGTTTGAAAAAAAAATAATGGAGTAGATAAAATAAAAAGTTAAGAATTTAAATTTAAATTTGAAATGTACGAGTTATCGTCTGCTGTCGGTCCTTGTACGTGGGGATTTTTAGCCGAGAGGGTTGCGTAAATATCTCTCCTCTTTCTTCTCCCTCCACGTCTGCCCTCACTTACACACAAACATTTTTCTACATGGATGCAAAACGTATGTGATGTGCACATATATATGTAATATGTATATGTGTGATATAAGTGTGGTGTAGCCATAGGCGCCGATACTACGCCCCAAGACCCGGGGTGTGCTGAGCCATGCCGAGGCGCTGAGCTGAGCACTACTCGACAAGTCAGTCCGTTCGCCGTCCATCCTCCCTCCAGACGTCTCTCCCTCCCTTGGATCCCTCGCAACGCAACCCCTCCTTTTCCCCCAAGTATCCATTCACCGCAGCGACTAACTCCTTGCTCCCCTTCAGTTTGACTTTTTCCCCCGTAGCACGCGGGTGCGTGCTTGCTGTGTGTGCAAAGACACCATTTTTCATAAATTATTTCTTCGTCCGTTTGTTCTTATTTTTAAATTAATACAATCACTTATTACTTTTTTTTTTTGTGTACATCGGACGTGGATGTATCGTATATTTATGTCCACCTGTATGTGTATATATTTATACATACTATTTGTGCCAGTGTATGCTTATACATACGTTGCCGAGTAGTGTAACTGTGCGTCTTATATTTTTTTTGAGTTTGTGATACACAACAGGTGAGTTGGTTATCACCGCAATCTTATTACTTGTTATTTATATATTTTTTTTAAATATTATATTATTTTTTTAAACCCTCGTGAATTTAAAATTATTTTTAAAAAAGTATTTGAAATACGCGCCAGTATCAGCAGCAATTGGTCTTATATTGACTATTGATTTTTTAAATTTCCTTATCGCGGGAACAGGATTTTATTATCGTCGACAATGACGTATTTTAGTATGCACATATATATGTATACAAAAAATATAATAAAAGTGTAGAGTGAAAACCGTTGGTTGTCACTTAACTTGGAGGGCGCGCGTGCAACTCTGGATTGGAGTGAATCAACCTACTTTCCGAGAGACAAGACAAGAATTATAACGGTTTATAAAAATTTTCCAAGTCAATCTTAGCAAGTACACGTGTGTGACGTTGCCGTAAAACACGACAGTACTAAAAGTAATGATAAATATTTTTTTTTTACATTCTTCGACATCAAACACGACAATTACTGATAATGATACTGAAGTTAGCAGGCAGTTAAAAATTTTCGAATTTTTGTTTCGACGATTTAATTAAAAAAAAAAATAATAATATGCGCATGTAGAAAATTTAATAAACTATAGGTGCAATTTTTTAATAATTTATTGTTTAAAAAAAAATCTTAAAATTATTGGACGTCGGCTAACTTCAGTATCATTACTGATACTGTGATAATTCGACAGTAATATTTTATTTTTTGTTACAACTCACTTACAAAGTCCACCACCAGCATTATTATCATCGCCGTGGTCTATGATACGATTCCCCTTCTACTGGTAGTCCTTTACAATTTAACTCGTCTCTAGATATGATAATACTCGATGTTGTCTATCGCTCGCCACTCAAGCGTATCCTAATCTCACTTTACCCACGCACCCACTCCCACAATTACGAAATATAAATTCGCTTCCACGCCCCCCAGAGCATTAAGAATTAATGCGTGTGACATAAAGAGGGATAGTAAAGAATAAAATGAAAAAAAAAAACCAGGCGACAAGTGCGTACGGAGCATCCGAGCGAATCCACGTCCCCACGTTTTTATTCTGTACTTGATACTTATTTTTTTCTGTGTACTTTTTATTACTCATATTACTGTACTACTGTACTGTATTACTAAATCATCGTTAGTAGTTGAATTGTATATTATATTATATTGGAATATGTATGTAATTTAACTAGTAGACGTTGGTGAGCTTTAAACAACATTTACATGCGCTTCCTGCGGGCGGATTTAAATAACCGTGACGATTTTATCAGAGTGCTCTTAAGGGGTTGATTGTACCCACAGTAGGAAATACCGCGTGTGAAATATAAATTAAATGAAGGGAAAGGGATTGTTCAAGTCGTGTACGTTCACTAAACTCGTGGTCATAAACTTTATGATGGTATGGGAACTTATGGGCATGGTTGGATAGATTAGAAGGGCGTTGGGGTAAAATAAGTAAGAGAGGGGGCTGAAAAATTTACTCTGAGCTGAGCCTGGTTACTAAAATACCCACATACTGATGACACGCAGTCGTTTTGTGTTTGTCGGGGGCGGTGGCTCATTCAAAAATTCAAATTATTATTCTGTTTTTTTTCCTGTGCTATTTGTTACTCGTTTTTATTGCCATTAAATTTAATATTTAAAGTAGTGTTGGTAATTTAATTTTGATAGTTCAAGCAAGTGGTTAAAAATCAATTTTAAGGATTTACTACTACTACAGGTTAATTTTTTTTTTTTTTTATATATATAATTTATTAATGATCCTGAAGTTAGCAGACAATTAAAAATTTTTGAATTTTTTTTTTTGACAATTTAATTTTAAAAAATTAAAAAATTAAAAAAATGCACATGTAGGAAATTAAAAAATCTATAGGTGCAATTTTTTAAATTTATCGATTCTAAAAGGTTCAAATATTATTCGACATCAACTGACTTCAGTATCATTTTCATACGATTCTAAAATTAGCATACGATTAAAAAATTTTGAATTATTTTTTTAATGATTTAATTTAAAAAAATTAAAAAACTAAAAAAATGCACATGTAGAGAATTAAAAAAACTACAGGTGAAATTTTTTTATATTTATCAATTTCAAAATAATTCTAATATTATTAGATGTCGGATTTCAGTACCATATTTGTTATGTTATTTCTTTGTACACTTGTTCTTTTTACCTCGTCATCTACCTGCGCCCTTCGCGACAAGTTAAATTCCCTACCCGATAAATTCAAAAAGGTTTCCGGGAATACACCTGCCTGCTACTCACTTTTAATTCTTATTCTTAATAATAATAATATACTGGCGCTTGTACATTTCCCGTCTTTTTACTCAATCTTACCGGATTTTTCCCCATCACCTGGTTCGTTCGCCTTCACGCCATGCTGGACACGAGGAAATTAGTCTTTTGGGGAGGAAATAATCTGAAAATTAAATTTTTTTTTTTTCTTATAGCGTCAAGTATTTTTTTCATTTGAAATTTAATTTAGTTTTTTTTTTTTTATAAATTTAAATTTAATTAGTAATGAAAATTGTTGAGGAATGCTTCGGAGTGCAAGAAAGTATCGAGTAACGGTTTAGTTGTACGAAGGAAACGAGTCGAGTCCTCTTTCCTTCCCCTCCTCTGTACTGACTTTACTTCTTACTGTTAAGTACAGTAGTTTTTTTTTTTTGTAATTCTGTACAAATACAAAGGACTCTGGTTTCTCAAGTTGACGGTTTTTCAAATTTCTTCTTAGAAGTTGACGACAAACGGAGTTGGTTTTTTTTTTTTTTTATAAATATATCACTTGTAAGTTATATACATTAAGTATATAATTGATAAGATATCAATCGTATATTAATATATTTAGGAAATATTTAACATTACACAGATTTTTACGGCGGTATTTATTTGAACATAACAATTTATCGCTTTATTACCCATAGTAAATTCACGGAAAATTTTCAAATAAATATTTAAGTATATATTTATATTATATGTCGTTTGTTAAAAGAGTTGACTTCTGATTCATCGGAATCCTAAACGAAATGTGAGCTGGTAGCCTCTTCAGGTCAACTTTTTTTCCTTTTTTTCTTCTTTCCATCCTTCCCTTTATATTTAAAACTTTTTTTTTCCTTTTCTACTGAGAAGAGAAGTAAGGAATGAACGAAAGGGTCGAGTTCGTCGAATTGAACAACGTGACTACAAAGTGCGCAATAATGTCCTCGACAAGCGGAAGGGGTTAGAGGGGAATAGAAGGCGTTGTGAATTTCACAAGAGTGGATGCTATCATAACCCCTTGACTAACATTATGAATCATTCTGTACACTTTTAATACCGTCGTGTTACTTATATTATTATTCAAATAAATTCTGTTGTTTTAAATTTTAGCTGCAACAACAAAACAATAAAAAAAAATATATATACACAGAAAAAAAGGATTTCTTGGCGCAAAAAATTTTTACTTGTCCTAAGAATTTTTTTTCATTATAAATTGAAAAAAGAATTTTCTTGGAGCAAAAAGAAAATTTCTTGGAGAAAAAAAATATTTTTGCTCCAAGAAATTTTTTGAATTATGAATTGAAAAAAAATTTTCTTAAGACCAGTGGAAAAAAAAAATTTTCGAGTGAAAGTAAATATTCTTGATTCAATAAAATTTTTTTTAAAACCTAAATTTTCTTAGATAAAGAAGAAATTTTCTCTGATCAAGACAAATTTACTTGGTTCAAAAAAATCTTGACTTGGTTCCTGAATACGTTTGTCATAAAAAATATTTTCTTGACTCAAGATAATTTTTTTTTCTGCAGAAAAAATTTTTTGACGCAAGAAATTTCTTTTTGTCCTGAGAAAATTTTCATTCTTTTTGGAGTAAGTAAAATTTTTTTGCGCCAAGAAATTCGTTTTTTCTGTATATATATATATATATTAAAATGTTGATAAATAATATAACTATTTTATAAATTAGCCGCAAGTCCTTTTTAGCATTTCTTTAATTTATTTTAAAATTACTCTGGTATAAATTTAATGGGGTTGTAAATTACTCGGTATAAATTTACTAGTACAGTTTAGCATAAATATTAAATAAAAAAAAGTACATAGAGAAATGAAGGAATGCGTGTAATGGATAATCCGTTCTTGTATAATAGTGTGCCAGGCTTCGCGCCCCAGTTACACTTACGACGAGTATTCTTTTCAAGGAAACCGCATAAACGTCGTGTTTAAATACGATGAACAGGAAACTAGGATTAGAAAAGGAGTTTAAATTATTTTAAATTTCATTATTTTTTTTTTTTAAACTTTTTTCCCAAGACACCGAGCATCAATATAATAATGTCTCCTTGATAGTGTTCACAGTTAGTGGAATTTTTTTTCCCCTGTAATACGTAGTCAGGTAATTACACTAGAGTTTTAGTCGTATTTAGTATTTGTATGAGTATGAGTAAGTAGTAAAAATGAAAGTTGTATAGAGATAATAACGACAATGATAATTCTCATTAGGGAGTAGTTTTATCATCACGATAATAATTTAAAAAAAAAATTAATATATTTTTTTCTCATTAGTATCAATTTATAGTAATAAGTTTTTAAGTAAATCGGTATCGGTATCGGTTTATACAAGAGGGAAAAAATAAGATGTTACGCCACTGTGACGGGGTCGAGGTCGAGGGCAATAATCGAGGGACGCGTATATATATGTAGATATATGGTATTGTATATGGGGAAGTAGAGGTTGTGTGAGTATGAGTGTGCGGGAGAAGAGGGTGAACTGAATTTTGCATGAGGATCGCGTTGGCGATTGCGTGTTTCATGCATAACAAGAGGAACAGAGGGAAAAATACTGGATTAAAAAAAATTTAAAGCAAAAAACCAACTGGAAAAAAATAATGGAGTAAAAACATAATTTTTTTTTTATATTTATTTTATTTTCCAGTACAATATAAATACGTATGACGGTCATACATTGGGTATTTTTTATAAATAAATTAAAATGATTAGTAGACGTATTTTAATATTTATTTATAGATATATACATATGTATATATGTACATACAATAGCTTGGAAGTGAGTATCGAGAGGGCGAGACGTTTAAAAAAGTCTAAAGTCCATTTAAAAAATGCGGGTGGACGCCAATGGACGGTAGAGATGCCGAGGTTGGGTCCTATCCGTGACGACGACGGCCACGACGACGACGTCGTATGAGAGGAGGAAAAAATGGCTTGAGCAAGGAGGAAGGGTGGTAGCTCAGCCGGCTTGAGAACTTGATGGAGGGTAAGGGGAGAAAGGCATAACTGTGATGGGGAGAGCTCGAGAAGCAGAGGGGTTGCCGGCCAATGGGCGTACAAGTTCCGTGCGTGAGTTGTTCCTCTGGCCTCTCTTTTACTCACTTTCGACATCTCTCTTTTCTCATCTCCCTCTATACTATTTTTATTTATTTTATCCTTTTATTATTCGTTAAGAGGTAACAAAGTCGCGAAACCCAAGGACAGGGATAGGGATAGGGATCGAACAAGGGGCTGAGATACAACCCGTTTAAATATTTTTTTTTTTACTTTATATATATTCAAATAAATATTCCTCTTGATCAATTATTAACATTATTGAGCAACGTTTCAAGTGTAAAGTGACACTTGAAATATGTGTTTTTTTAAAGTCATTAAATATACCCTAAAGAAATAGATGACGACGTGACAATGGATATGGACAAAAGTCGCTGACACACATATTTGTGTCTTCATAAAAGGCGATAAAAATAATAGTGGTGTCGGCGGTGTTGGTGGTGATGATGATGATGATGATGATGATGATGATGGTGGCGGGTCGTTGTATGTTTGTTGCGGGAATGCACGCATTCTAAACGAAGGTTCTAAAATGTAGGACACACGCAGCGTGCACACACTCAGATACCGCGACTACTACTCATTCCCCTCTTACCCCACTTGGTCAACACGTCGCGTTATCCCCGCCATGCATACCACTCTTCAACATTAATCCTCCGTTAAGTTTACTTGCTGTATGTATGTATGTTATGCTATATGTTCTTTAGCATTGATGTACATATCACACTAACGGATAACAAAAATTTAAAAAAAAATTATGTACCCGTGGGTGGGTGTACATGTGGATAATTATGAATGATACTCCATTTAAGAGGTCTGATAATTTTTGGATATTTTCAAAAATTGCACTTATAGTTTTTTTACTTTTCTACATGTGCATTTTTTTAGATTTTTTTTTTTTGTAATTAATGGGTTGAAAAAAAACTCAATAGTTTTTAATTGTCTTCTAACCAGGATCATTAATTATGTAACAATTGGCAGGTTGTTCTTTCACTAGATCAATTTAAAAAAAAAAACTAAAAATATGCACATGTAAAAAATTAAATAAACTACAGGTGCAATTTTTTGAAATATTTTTTTTTTTAATAATTTATATTTTTTAAAAATTCAAAAATTGGACCTTGGCTAACTTCAGTATCATGGATGATTCTATAGATATATTTAAAAGATCCTGTGCAATCAGACATAACACGAATATATATTATATTTCTATACATATTATAAGTATATCTATGTATGAATGTACATTAACAACAGATTGTACGAGATGAATTCACTGTTTATCGTTGCGAGAAATATTAATACGTAGGAGAGAAACGATGTATATATATATATATAAATATATGTATATATAAGTTCTGACGTGTGTGACACGAAGCTGATCGTTCCAAGCACATCCTGGCACTCCCCCAGTTTGTCGTTGAGGGAGTGGTGTTAAGAGGGGCGCATAGATATCCGAGGCCGCTCTCGAGTGCCAGGAGTAAGTTGCTGTTGCTGTTGCTGATGGCATGCCTCTATCACACTAGTTCGCTTGTATTATTTCCCCTCTGTCGTTTTTATTATTCTCTCAAGTCAAAGATCCCTTTTATATTTAACCATCTAGACCCTTTGCTCCGACTATCCGTAAACCTTTCACTGAATCACTTTGTAACACAACCACGTAGATGGGAAATCGACTTTGACTTTTATATCGTACCTTTTTTTTTTACTCATTTTTTTTTAAAACCTCGACCGCGATTGCTGACGAATAGAAATTTAGTCATACTCGATGAAGCAACCCTCATTTACAACCTTCGTACGTGCGGTTTGAAACTAAAAACAAATAAGTAAATAAATTTAAATCTACTGTTAATTACTTTTAAATTTTCCTCATTATATATATTTTAGTAGAGAATAATATTTTTAAATATGAGTAATTTTAAACGTCACTTAATACAGTACTTGTTATCTTTGACAAATAGTAAATGATTTTTTACGAGGGTATCGATCAGTAAATTTAATTTTTAAGTAATTAAAAAATAATGAAAAAGACATTAAAGTATAGTGGAGTAAATATTAATTTTATTTATGATTTTAAATGTTAAAATAAATGAAAAAAATGTATATATATTTTTCGTGTATTCTTCCAGTATCTTATATTTCCTCCACTCGAGCTCTTTCACAATGTCCTGAACTGGTCTATTACGTAATATTTATTTGTTCGCTTGGCAAACGAGTAGTATCATCATGGCGCGTTGTATATACGCGTAAAATAAGAAAAAGGTTTATTATAATAGTTTTAGTCGTGGTGGTGGTTCTGCTGGTTCTTGTGCTGTCTACATATTTATGTATGCATATATGTATATAGAGTTTTAAGCATAAAGGTGATGATGTAGTAAGAATTGAAATACTTTTTTTTAAAAAATACATATATATTTTTCGCCCTCGTGTCGGTATTATATATGGCGCGAAGCGCAGGAGCTACTAAGTATAAGTATAAGGTATCACAAGTATCTTAAATAATATGAGTATGAAAACGTGATATTAAAGGAAGCAACGTCGCTCGCGCCACCAGATTTAAAAAGAGAGGGAATTTTAAATAGCCTTTTTAATTTCATATCTTTATCTTTATCTTTCTTATTAATTTAATCCTATTTTTTTTTATACACATATATATAAATGTTAGCGGTGTTATTCACTGCGCTTTGTCGTATTCATTTTATATCCCGACATGACTTGGTCGCGGCAATGCCGATTACGCAATGCGTGGCCGTGAGATTGTCCGAGTCTCGTGTCGCGTCGCCACTTTACACTCTTATTTCTATCTTTATCTCATTATTTTCTCTCTTTTTCATATATATACATATATATCTATATATAATTCTTTTACTAGTAGATAGGATCGGAGTTTTATGTGACGACGCCCGCGAGACTATGGTATATATATATGAGTCTTCTTTTTTTACAGTGTCGTATAATAGTGAGTATATTATATCACAGTCAACACACATCTCGCCTTACATTACATTACTTGTACTTATACTTTGCTCTCTGCTATGCTTGTAGTCACTTTACTCAAGTGTCTTTATATATAGACAGAAATTTTATAAGACTATGTATATATATAAATATGTGTGTTAAGGAGCACCCATGCTCATACAAGAGGGTTCATACAAAATATATATATTCAGTACAGTCGCAACAAGTTTCTGTATTAAATATATGTATTATATTAAAGTATATATGTATATACATATATGTAAAGGAAAATAAAAAAACGCGTTGGGGAGGCCATGAGTAATGACGCTATCGATGATGAAGTCATCATAGATTAAAATTGTTATTTACTTTTTTAAATAAAATCAAATAATAAAATAGTTTTTGTCGTTATTAAAAAAAAATATATATATATATATATATATATATATATATATATATATATATATATATATATGTTGGATGTAATTAAAAAAAAATTATAACGCGTTATAAATCATGAATGTCAGTATAATTTAAATGGCCAGTGACATTTATTTTAATATCCATTAAAAAAATTTTTTAATTCATTTAATTTAATAAAATAATTTATTTTTATACACGATAAAATAAAAATCGTAAAAGTAAATATAGAATTTATATACTTGTGTAGTTTAAATTTTATAAGACAATTGTAATGTAATTTTTTTTTTTTTAAACATAATTGCCGGCACTAATCCTTTGAGTTAAAAATAAAAAAGTATATAACTCGGAATAAATGATTTTAGTTATCAGTTTATGACGTGACAAAACCCGAGTGAATTCCCCTTCAAACAAACACTGATATTTTTTTTTCTTTTATTAAATTACTTATATATATATATATATATATATATATATATATATATATATATATATATATATATATATTTTTTTTAAAACTCTTCACACTTCGCCTCCTTGTAATTTCTTGAGTCTTGATGGCGCGACAACGACAACGCAGTTGTGTACACCAACTAAACGACCTCAACTTGTCCTATTTATTATTTATTTTAAAATTTCATAATTCGACACATTATTGTAGTAACGTGCGTGTGTTAATTCACTTTTTTATTAGTAACCACTAGCAATTTATCGACTATTTATAAAATAAAATCCATATATAATAAGAAATTAAATAAATTATTATCACAAGTTTGTTATGGTTAACTTTTTTATTATAAAAACGATAACTTGCGCAATATATCACCGTAGTCTGGCAATAGGCAGCAGGTAGACAATTTAGTAGTGGGAATTTAACTTGGATTATGATGTGGTCGCGGTAACAAGAAGGGATATAGTATAACATAACATAACAACATGAAAGAATGGAGAATTAACTATACGGGAGTAAATGTGAAAGAGAAAAGGAGAGAAATAGGAAAAAGATATATGGTAATAATTATAATAATAATAATAATAATAATAATAATAATAATAATATATTGGAAAGTGTGTAAGCCAAAGCCAAAGCCAAGACAGTAAACTAAGGGCCTTGGAATAACAGCATGCGTGAAACCAATCGTGCTTCCTCTTGCAGGTTAACGAGGTCGTTCAAGGTCGAACCTTGCCGCGCTTCTTGGGAGTCCAGTTGTAATATATATCCACGTGCATAACTTTATATTTATATATATATATTAGACTGTGAAAAAAAAAAATCATTGTGAAAATTTGAGTCCTTAATATTAACCCTAATAGCAGAATTTGCTTTACACAGAAAAAAAAGTTATCTTGAGTCAAGAAAATATTTTTTAAGACAAACGTTTTCGGGAACCAAGTCAAGATTTTCTTGAGCCAAGAGAATTTGTCTTGGTTAAAAAAAATTCGTCTTGGTCGGAGAAGATTTCTACTTTATCTGAGAAAGTTCAGGTCTCCAAAAAAATTTTATTGAATCAAGAATATTTACCTCCAGTCGAGAATTTTCTTTTTCTGTGTAGCAAAAGTTAACTTTTGAAAAGTTTCCTTGAATTTTTGGTCAAATGTCCGTCAACTTTTGACTTTTCCGTTTTTAACGACAATTTGTATACAATTTGACGTAAATTTATTGCCAGGATTAGAATACAAATTCACTTAAAAAATTGACTAGAAAAAAGTTGTCTTCAGGCAAATTTTTACTTCAGTTCATGGTTAATTTGACTTAAAAAATTTTAAAGTTTGCTGTCTAATTCGGGCAGCAAATTTCAGATAATTTCAACGTCAAATTAATGTCAATTTCAAGCTAAAGTGACTATGAGAGAATATAGTCTATCAGCAATTTTTGATTTTTTTTTACTGAGTGAGTTTTTGTCCCATAATTCCCAAGTTATTGAGATAAATGAAATTGACGAATAAATTTTTTTACGGAAACTGAATGCTCTACAAAAAAGGTCTGATTTAAATTTCATGTCGGATGAAGCATTTTCTTATAATCATGCTTTGAACATTGTTATGATTTTAAAATTTTATTTTTAAACTTTTGAATTTTGTTATTAATATAAAAATCAGTATCAGAAAAAAAGCCAATAGTAATTTTTAAAGGAAATTAAATGCTCTACAAAAAAAGTCTCTTAACAATTTTGGCTAAATTCACTCTTTCAAAAGTTATTCAAGTATATTAAAGTCGTTTTAACTTAAACTTTACTCTTCAGTAACTTTTGGATTATGAATTGAAAAAAAAAATATTTTTAGAGAGAAATGAATTTTATTGAGCCAAGAAATTATTTTTTTCTGTGTACATTTACTTAAAATAATTTAATCTAAACCCCAGTAACAGAACTCCATATTGGAGTAAAAAAAAATCCATAAATTTATAATGGATTGATGCAAATAATGAAACGTGTATCATTAAAATAAAAATTAATATATACAAATAAATTAAAATTGTGTGAAACTCTTGATATAATATTACGGACAAGTGACTAAGCAAATTAACAACATACTTATGAGGGATATTGCATAGTAGGCTAGGCGACTTGTCTATTTCATTTACTATGTATTTGTGCACGCAAGGTTTGATACCTATAGTGTGTGTGAGTGTTGATGAGGAGAATAGAGCCAGTTGGTTATTTTTTTTCTCACATACAATATATATATAGGAGGGCGAGATACGTAAAAGGAAAAGAATGAAGTCGTCTATTCAGCCTACACATTTTAACATCAGGGTCGTATAGTTTACGTCCTCCTCCGCCACCTCTTGCATTTATTTTTTTATTCACGTCTCTGTCTTACTCACATGCTGGTATATGACTTTTCATATTAATATATATGTATATATCGAGTATTTATATATGAAACTACGTTTTATTGTTGCTTATGCTGTGCCTAAATGCGCCCACGTGTTTTTTTTTATATTTAAAATGAACATAATGAATTTAATTTTTTTTTTATATATTTATTTATAAATATATATTTATTTTTTATTGAACAATAGTAAATAATGATTTATTATTTATTTTCAGGTCACAAGTGAAAAAAACGTGATACTTGTAGCCGATGAAGATTACAGAAGGCAAATTACTTTGGAGTAACAGCCGCAGTAGCAGAAGTAGCAGCAGCAGCAGCAGCAGCAGCAGTAGCAGTAAACGAGGAAGCAATAACGATTGTTTGAGGCCGTGGTTAGCGCGGAAGAGCGTCAGCAACGCGCAAATAAGAACTACATCTAAGATCTGATGTTAGCGGACATTAACGGTAACCTGACGGATCTGAGAAGCGAAGCGATGACGTCGCAGAGGTTTTGTCTGCGATGGAATAACCATCAGAGCAATTTACTTTCGGTGTTTGATCAATTGCTGCACGACGAGGCTTTCGTGGATGTGACGTTGGCCGTCGAGGGTCAGTTGCTCAGGGCACATAAAATGGTCTTGTCAGCATGCAGTCCCTACTTTCAGGTATATATTCAAATTTATCAGCAATAAATATATTTTAATGTACTGACGGATGAATAAAAATATATATATTTTATTTTTTTCAGGCTCTGTTTACAGGTCACCCTGATAAACATCCAATAGTAATTCTCAAGGATGTTCCTTATGTGGATATGCGCAGTCTCCTAGACTTTATGTACCGTGGTGAGGTGAGCGTTGATCAAGATCGGCTTACAGCCTTTCTCAGAGTCGCCGAGTCACTAAGGATAAAGGGTTTAACGGAAGTTAATGAGGATAAATGTGATTTACCAAACATAACGTCTTCATTACTTGGAAATCAAAACACAGTACCTCCACCCCCACCAAATTTACATAGAATAAACCAAATTGGGTCACATCATCATCATGTTACACAAAAAAGGTTCCATCATATGTCAAGTCATCCGCTGTTAGGATCGGCACTAACTGCGCCAAAGAGAAAACGCGGAAGACCAAGGAAACTCAGTGGTTCATCAGATACACCGATCGAAGGATTGGGACAAGATTTACAATCATGCTCGGCAACAGATCTTGTCCAGGGTTCACCAGAGATGATGGAAATGAAGATGGGCATTGATCTTCAGAGTGAAGCTAATACCGGTGGTAACGGCAATGCTAATAATAACAATAATAATAATAACAGTGGTAGCAATCACTCGGCCTCATCCGGTACACCGGGACCCACTACCGGAAGAAAAGACGAGCCTACGGAAAATGGTGAACGGGATACACCAGAGCCAGTGACGCCTAGGATCAAACAAGAACCAGAACCAACGCCGAGTACTTCCGCGCAGGGTAAGTTTTTATTTCATTTTAATTACTTTTTTTTTTTATTTAAACTGCCCAGTACTCTCATTACTCTCATTACTTTTCTATCTTATTTCTTTTCTATGCTGGCCGTGACATAAACAAGATAACACGTGTTAATGAACTTTGTTTAATCGTTTCGATACATATAAATATATATATATTTTTTAAGTTTAATTATAGAAATAATTATTAAATGGGTCATAAAAATATTTATTACCACGTGTCACATCTTTTAATGTCCACCAACGTTATCTAAATTTTTTTTTAAATTTTTTTATTATCTATACTATTTATTAATGATAAATATATATATACATATTTTATTATTTTTTGACATTTTATTTAAAACTGTAATTGCTTGTAATTCGCCTTACGCGACGAGGGACCGTCACATGGACCCGTGATACTTTTGGAAGTTCTCATTTTCTTCTTTTCCTTCTCTCTGTTTATCATTGATCATATATAATATATATATATATACATTCATATAAATATATATATGATATATATACATATATATTGCTGAGATTTGCTTACAGGAATTAATATTAATATTAATATAAATAATAATATCTACTTGAAATAATTATTTATTTGATTTCATCGTAGATATTTAATCATTTTTTAATTTTTTTATCCTTAAATCAGTTAATGATATAAGGCAACACCAGTCGGACAGATTATTATATTATTATAATTTTTTTTTTCTTTAATTATATTATTGCGAAGGTGATGATCGCAATAAAGATGATTAAATATAAGGTTGAGATAAAAAGAAAACTAAGGCACAATGACGTAGATTATCATTGCGATGTTTTTCACGGATTTAGTTATTTATTGTTTTTATTCTTTAAAATACTCTGCATGACGTATCAAATATATTAGATTCCAATGAAAAATAAAATATAATTTTGAGAGACGGTTTAGTTAAAAGCGAGCTTGCACTGAATAAAATGAGCTCTTGTTTATTATTTTCATTTATAATCCCCATATCCGTTTTTAAAATTAATAATAAATCAATTTTTATTACAATAATAACTATTTTAAAATATATATAAATAACTGATAACTTCCGGACAATTTTAATAGATTGCCCCTTAAATAATTTATTGGTTTTTTTTTTTTAAATTTTAATCAAGAGGTAGAATTTAATTTGAAATTTATAGATGAAAATATGTAAAGAAGATAATAATTTATTAAATCCAACCAAGAGTATCACAATCCCGTACCATATCTGGTCCATAAGACAAATCACAAACCCATGTAACACTCGGCTAATCACGCTCGGCCAATGAGCAGCGTAATTAATATTAATAATTATTTATAACAACAATAACAATTATAAATATAATTAATTTTTTTTTTATTTCAACTACAATCGCTTTATTAATTTATATTTTTATTATTTAAAACTCTAATTATAAATTGAGTTGTTTTTATTTATTTCTTTGCATCATAATTATTAAAATAAAATTAACTTTGTTTTGTTTGTGTTCTTACTTTTTTTTTTTTTTTTTTTTTCTAATGTTAACATGAGTTAAAAATTTTATAAAAAAATATTTTTATGGTATTATTTTTACCCTGCATAATTAGATGATGATGATGATAATAATAAATAGCTTCGCTGCCATTGGCCAATGCGATGAAAAGAGGGGGTGGAGCCAGCTAGCGGTGCTTACATTTTAAACGCTGGTTAAAAATATTTCAACGTTAATAATTAATTATTGTTATTATAATAATAATGAATTAAATAATAATTATGATAGAGGGAAATGAAGATAATTTTATTAAGTGTATCACAGACCTTTTTTTTTTAACGAAAATTATATTGAGAAAATACAAAAATTAATTTTTTAAAAAATCGTTGAAAAACTTCGCAAGACTGCACACGGGTACAAAATAATAACGGATATTAAAAATATAAAAAAAAGAGACAGTGTGAATGTCTTTTTTTTAAAATTAATATATGCAATAGAGGACACACATGAAACGCGATACACATGCAATGGGGGTGGACGCGTCTTGCCTCTGTTCACTGTTTCGTCGCTTCCGCCTTCTCTCTCTCCCTTTCTCTCTCTCTTTCTTGTACATGTGTGTAAGAGTGTATGTATATATGAGAGTATGTTTGTACGTTGATAACGTCCACCACCAACGACGATAAATTAAATTAACAATTAGTCTAAAAAAATTTATGTATTATATATTTTATTATTCATTTATTTATTTAAAACATATATACTGCAATGACACGCGAAAGAGAGAGCGAAAGAGAGAGAGATAAGGGTCTAAATAGCCGAAAAAAAATTAATATATGTATAAATAATAATAAATAATAATACATTTATATATTTTTATTAAAAAAGTGGTAAATATGAATTTTTTTTCTTGACTTTTTAAAAAAAGAATAAAATTATTTTTTATATATGTACATACATATATATAAATATGGATTAAAAATTCAATGACAATAATAATAATGATAATAACAATTGATAATAAGCAGAGTGCTCAAAGATTGTGAAGATTCTTTGAAAAATAGTGACACGTGATTATTTTTGTTTTTTGCACACAGGTGAGTTGAGAATTGAATCACCTTTGAAATCTGTCGTTTATTTAATATTGCGCGGGGAAGCGAGGGACTAGGGAAGGCCAGCCGTAAATAATTTAAAAAAAAAAAAAAGAAAAGTACCATAAATATTTAAAAAATTTTAAATAATTAAAAAATAAATTTTAAAGAATTAATTTACATAACACCACAATAATTATTTTTTTTTTTAATTTATTTTTTTTTTTACAACAATTAATAACCGCGGAGAGAAGGAGAAGCAAGGACGATGAGAATATAACGTTCTTTTATTTATTTATTAATTTTTTTTTAAAATTTCAAATATACGTCCTCGTGATTTAATTCGCAGATCTTTCGCACAATAATTGCGATGATGACTGCATCATATTACTTGTCTTGTATACTTTTACTTGATGATTATGATGACGTGCAGCAGCAGGTTGTGCAAAGCACAATAAGATTTGTACAAATAATAAAGTATATGAGCAACTAAATAAATTAGTATGCACACAATTTATTATTTAATAAATATATCAAGTTTGTGTGCACGCATGTGAGTCTCGATGTTTATTTAATTAAGACAAAATTTATTTCGTGGATGATTTTAAATATTATATATATTTATGGATGGACATTGTTCTTAAATATTATATATACGGTCACTAAATAACAGACCATTATTGTGCGCTGGTGTGTGTGATATGTTTGTTTGTGTGCGTAAGTGTAATAAAAGAGAAAGAGAGAAAGAGAGTAATTGAAATTAATAAGAGGAAAAATGGGAACAATGTGAGGGTGGGTGACGAGACACACGCGCGTGCGCACACTTGGGCGATTTAGAAAATATTATTAATTATTTAATTAAATAATTAAAAGAACGAGTTAAATTTTTTTAAAAAAAGACAATTAAGTAAACAAGTTATTTACTATTAATATTTTTAAATAAAAACGGTTGAATTTTTATTTACAGTGACGATAATTTAGTTATTTTGCTGGCTCTACCCTTCCTCTTGCTTCCCCCCACAATTAATATATATATATACATAATTAAATAAATAAATAAATTAATTAATTAGAAAATAATTGAACAAGTTTGTGCGACAAGGGCATAATTTTACCACAGTACTTTTAACGTACGTAGATTTACAGTTAAATTGTAAGTAATGATTGTATTTTAATGCTCTTGCGTACTAATTTATTCAATTAATTAAACCGGTATTAGTATACCGCTAGATTTATTTATTATTTATGATTTAAAAAAGAGTAAATAATAAAATAAATAAAAGTATTAGTAATAAAAGGAGGATGTATATTCGTGATACGAGAAGTGTTTGTCGTTTTCAGACGCGGAGGAGTCGTCGAACGGAAGTCATGGTGTTGGTGGTGGTGGCGGTGGTGGCGGCGGCGGTAATAATAGTGGTAACGGTGGTGCTCAATCACCAGCACACATACGTATCAACTTTGAGCGATGCTTTCGCAATGAATACAGCGCAAGTTTGCAAGGAAAATCATCTCTGGGGGGTAATAATGACAGCGTTACAAATCAAGTTGCCACAAATGAAGAACCGCCAAATTCAGACACCGAGTCTGAGCATAAGGTCTCAAATAAAGAGCACCATTTAATGAGCAGTGCCATATTCAATCTTGTCAGCGGCGGTGAGTCTGAAATCAGCCAAAGTGACTTCGAGGGATCATTTAAAGTTGAAAGTGAAAGAACCGAAGGTTCTGTTCGTGATTTTTGCGTTAAAGAGGGTGATGTTTATCGGTGTACTGTTTGCCATCGCACTTACACACATATTAGTAATTTTTGCCGTCACTATGTAACATCGCACAAACCTAATGTCAAATACTATCCATGTCCGGTTTGTTTCAAAGAATTTACGCGTAAGGATAATATGGTGGCTCATGTTAAAATAATCCATAGTTTAAAGCCACATATGAGTTTAGGCAGCTCTAGTATGGGCCAGCAACGGTAGGCCATCGCTCACATTTTTTTTTTTTTTTTTTTTTTACACTAAAGCCAAATAAGTGAAAATAATAAAATTTTTTTGAGGGGAAATAATAATAATAAAAAAGATAAAGATGGAGATGGAGATTATGCGGGTGTTGTATCACAGTCGCATTAGGTTGTTGTTGTTGTTATTGTTTTCATCATTCATCACCGTCATTTATCATCATTATCATCGTGTTATTATATTATTATTATTATTATTATTATTATTATTATTATTATTATTATTATTATTATTATTATTATACATAATGGATTACCTTATGCAGCTGCCAATCAGAAATAAAAATACAAAACACCAACAATATACCAACGAAATCTCCCAGCGGCTTTGCAGTCAGGCACCACCGCAAATAATAAATAATAAATAATAAAAATTTTTAACTATAAATATTAAGAAAAAAAAAAGGTTTAAATAAATAGTTAGTTAATAGAAAACCCAATAGGTAGATAGAGAATGCGATTGTGGTTTATATATTATAAATATATAAGCAGGGAGATTGCACGTGTTATTTAATATAAATTTAAAAAATAATAATAATAATAAATAAAATTTAAATTGTTGATTATTTTAAAAATATAATTCTTTATCGTTATCGTTAATTTTATTAAAATTTTTAATAATCAAAAAAAAAAATTATATTCTCTTGCATGGAGACTATTTATTGATGCCAATAACTATTAATAATCTATACTTTTTATTATTTTTCATGTAGCAATTAATCGATTATTAATAAGATTGTTGATTAGAAAAAAAAAATTTTTTTTTTAAAACAAAAAAAAATGAAAGTAGAAACGTTGACGTGTCAATCTCCCTGTGCATGAGGATGATAGATCATAGAGGAATAAAGATTTAAAAAAAAAATAATAAGAAAAATATATAAAGATGTGATTGTTATTTTGATGATAAAAATAAATAAATAAAAAAAAAAAAAAAACAAGCCAACGCGGGCATTAATTTACAAAATAAACGAGCTTTACCGCTTTAATCTCCCACGCAATAAACATGGGAGTTGCGGATAATATATACAAAAGAATACGTTATTACTTGCAAAGAATTTATATGAAAAATAAAAAAATTAAATTAAATAAAAAAATAAAAAACCGAACCACAAATTTTTGTGTTGCGGTATAGATAAGTCGATTGTAAAATAAAAAAAGTCGTAACGGATATTGACAAAGTAAAAAAAAAAATTGGGATTTAAATAAAAATAAAAACGGGACAATTAATAATTATAATTATTATTATTATTTAATAAAGTCCAAATGGCTAATTTTTACTTTACAATACCACGCGAATGGACTGTTAACATAAAATCAAATATTGCATACGATTAAGTACCTAAGTACATTAATTGCACATTATTTGTGCTATCGAACACGCATCCCATTACATTAAATATTAACACACATATCCAAACAAAATAATTTAATTATTTAATAAACTTGAGTACGAAACACTAACACGTAAAGTTTATAAATATTAAAAAAAAAAAAAATAAAATACAAAAATATATGAAAAAAAAAAATATAATCATTAAATATTAAAGATTAACATATTGACAAGTACACATAAAAAATAAGGAAACCACGTAGACTGAGTAAATGCAATATATGTACGAGAGACACATATTCGACCGTTCGCCTTAAATTGTTGAGCCGTTTTATCGTCGCGAGCTGTCGAGTCTGATTTTATTATCACTTGATTGTTATATCGTAGATTTATTTAGTCTTGAGTGGGACAGGAGGATAATGTTTTTTTTTTTGCGCAATCAAAATATTAATAAAGTATATGATAAATATATATATAAATATATAATGAAATGATGGATCAATTCGTCGAGTATAATAATAAATAGTAAATGAAAATGATACTGAAGTCAGCCGAGGTCGAATAGTTTTTGAATTTTTTTACAAATGAAAAATTATTAAAAAAAAAAAATTTTAGAAAATTGCATCTATAGTTTTTTTAATTTTTTACATGTGCATATTTTTTTTTTTTAATTCTTTGAAAAAATAATCCGAAAATTTTTAATTGTTTGCTAATTTTAGAATCATATGAAAATGATACTGAAGTCAGTTGACGTCGAATAATTTTTGGATTTTTTTAAAAACGTTAAATTATTAAAAAAAAAATATTTCAGAAAATAGCACCTGTAGTTTTTTAAATTTTCTACATGTGCATATTTTTAGTTTTTTTTTTATTTAATTGTGGAACAAATTCGAAAATTGTTAGTTGTCTGGTAACTTCAGAATCATAAATGAAAATGTTAAATATAATAAACAAAATGACTAATAACGGGATATGCAATTTTTGAAAGACTGCTGCAGTGGGACGGTTTTAAACGACACCAAATACAAGATAGTACTGACATTGGATAGACTGAAGGCACCTTTTATAGTAGTAAAACTTAATATTCCGTGTGCCGAACCGGAGTCCGAAAGCCGAAAGCCAATTATTCAAGTACAATATATATTATTTTTGTTTATTAAATTTTTATTTTATCGATCTCGTTAATGGTATATAGTTGCCATTATTACACATTTTAAAAATATATATATAAATTTTTATATAAATATTTTTAAGTGTGATAACAACTACCGAGTTTATAAATTTAAAAATAAAAATAATTGTATATAAAATAATTAATTAAAAAAAAATAGTAATGTAGTTAAAATATATTCAATTGTCCGCGAAACTTAAATAAGGACGTTGCCAAAGTAGGTAATAATTAAATTTCAATTAATATTGCGATAATAATAATAATTAAAATAAAAAGGATAAATGCCTTAGAATGTGCAATT
Source organism: Microplitis deprimator (assembly GCA_964016945.1). Lineage (NCBI taxonomy): Eukaryota > Metazoa > Arthropoda > Insecta > Hymenoptera > Braconidae > Microplitis > Microplitis deprimator. Next base: position 20,754,453 of record OZ024710.1, on the reverse strand, counting down.
ATTCAAACTGTTTTGTTGTGTTAAGTAAAAAAAAAAAAAATTAACCATTTAAATTTGTTAAAAAATAATAGAAATATCATTAGTTAAATTTAAAAAACAAAATTTTTTTATACATATACAGTAAAAAAAAAAAATAAATAGATAATGAAAAGTTGGGAAGAATGATAACGAGAAAAATTATTATCAAAACACTTATTACTATACAGTAAAAAAAAAAAATTTTAATAAGTGAGACGAAACAATCAAAGTTTATAAAAAAAAATTTTTACAACCGCAATTTTTTTTTTTTTTTTTATTAGCGGTTACAAGGCTACGGCTATCGGCGAAGGTTTAATAGGCTTACAGTTGCGAAAATAAAAAAAAAAAATATAAAAAAACAGCACTATTGTAGATTACTATATTTTGCACCTTACACTTTATATCTCTCACCTCTCATTCGTGTGATAATCGTTGTGACAAAAAAGCAAAGCTTGAATGCTTGTAAAAAAAAAAAAAAAAAAATAAAAAAAATAACTACTAAACGATACGACTAGAGGTGGCGATCAAGTTTGTTTAAAAAATTTTTTTGACTAGTTGGGCATAGATATAAAACGACTAGAGGCTATACTATTATTTTTATTATTAAAAAATAATAATAATAATAATAATAATAGTAATTAATATTATTATTATTAATATCAATGACAGTTTATCATTATAAGTACTGCTATTATATGATAGTATATTGTTAACGATATATATATATATATATATAATATATATATTTGTAGAAGGGAGAGGGTCGCGATTTATAATACTGTTAAAATAACGACCAAATGCCTAGATTATCGATACAATTAATAATTAAATATCATGCAATTTATAAATTAATAATTCAATCAGTCGATCATGTGATTAAAATTTTAATTGCGGCCAGTATTTTTTTTTTTTTCACTATTATTAAACGTTGGAAACATAAATATATGAGCAAAATTATTACGTAATGTACAATTGTTAAGAAAAGAAAAAAAAAACTATTTATGATACATTTTGAAATGTTTTATTAATGGACCAAGTAAAAAATATATATAAAAATTAATGAATTTAGAAATGTTTAAAAATAAAAAATTAAATTGAGATACAATGAGTGTTCGAACGCTTGTAGAATAAAATAAAACTGGCAAATTTTTAAAATGAATTATTAATAATTGCTGATTATTTAATAAATATATATATAATTATTTTACAAAGTGGGTTAAAATAATTAGTCTTAAGGAGGCTACGCGGTCCGTTCTCCCGTAATATATAGCGGCAACTGTTTATTTTTTTGTTTTATTTCATTATTAATTAATTAATTAATTAATTGATTAATTGATTTTATTTTATATTAATTTTATTTTTTAGTGTTTGTAATTTAGCTTACGGATAAAAAGTAAGCAATAAATTTATAGACGCTATATATATATTATATATTATTATTGTAATAATATATATTGTTATATATATAAATTTGAATTAAAAGTATAACATTAAAGATAATAATTAATTAACAAAAAAAAATATTGATGTGACAGCGGCGGCTAGACAGCTTATTGTCTCTAATGACAAATCACGCATGACGAGTTTCAAAACTTGTTTAAAGAAACTAAAACTAATGAATAAATAATTATAAATAAAGAGCTAAATAATTATAGACAAAAAATCTAAACTAAACGGAAATAAATAAAAAAAAAAACACACATACATATGTACACACATTTCATATGATAATCACTGAGAGACTAAGACTAACTCAATTTTTAGACAGAGAAAAGAAATGAAATGATGAATAGAATGGATGAATAATAAACACTAATAATAAATAAAAATAAATAAAATAAAAATAGAAGCATTTTTTAAAATTATATATAAAAATAAGTAGACTGTCAAATAAATAATTGAGTGGTTTTTTAAAAATTTAATTTAAAAAAAAAAATTGTTTCGGTTTCGATTTCGTTTTTTTTTTTTACAAATTTAAAAATTTGAATAAAATATCTGTAGGATTGTCCGATTTTAAAAGTAGAACGTAAGGAAAGGAAAAATTTATAAATATATATATACATATATATCTATATATATTTAGACGTGACTCTTGAAAAGTGTTGTGTCGGTTGTCAAACAATAAAATTATTAATGAATAATGAATAATAATTGTAAAGTAAAGATTTGTTTGTAAATGGAGGAAACAGTCAATAATTATGATGATTTATATATTTAAAAAGCTCATTGGCATACGAGTTGACTAATGCTAAGCAATGTCAATCGTATATGTAAGTGAGATAAAATATAATATGAGTATGAAAAAATAAAGTTTTAAATTGAGAGAAAGTAAGAGAGAAAATAAATAAATTACGAGGCTTAAAAAGCAGACTGTACTATCAGATAGATTTTAATATATATTATTATATGAAATATATATATATATATACACGTATATATTAAACAGAATGAAAAATAATAATAATAATTAAAGAAAACATAGTTTATCATTGCATCCAAAATATTATTGATATATAATTATTAATTACAGAAGACATAATTATTATTATTATTATTATTATTATTATTATATCTTAAAGAACACATTACTCACACGGGTTACATTTAATTAAATGCGTATACTAAAGTACACACGTAATTAATTTCGTTTATTATTAATTATTATTATTATTATATATTATATGTAAAACAAAAGTTATATCGATTATATTTTAGCGCTAGTTAATAATTATTAATTATAAATTAATATACATATTAAAATATCGTTGCAATGAATGAGAAAATGAAAGAAAGAAATAAAAAAAAAATCATGCGTCAGAAAAACGAATAATTTTTACGATCAAGATTTTGACTTTTTATTTTATATATGTAAAAATAAAATTGCGGATAAATATTATTAATTATGACGAGTTTTAAAAAAATGTTCAAAAAAAAAAAAAAAAAAAAAAAAAAAATTGTATTTCAGTGGGATCTAAAATAGTTTAGATAAAATTATAAATCCCCAGTTCGGTGCCTTTTTAATGAAAGAAAATTTAAAAAAATTTAATTAATTGTTATTGAAAAAAAAAATAAAAATTTTCGCACACGCGGAAATGGGTGACCCGGAATGTATCGGGCCCCGCTAGTGCCAAATAAGTGAGACCTTGTGACATTTAATGGAGAATAAAGGAAAAATTATTAATCAAGTTATACATAAAATTTTATAGAAAAACTTTTTTAGATCTTAACGTCTTTTCTGACGCTGCAGGTAGAACTAGTATATTTTATATGCACTAATTGTTTGACTATGACTATCGATAATAATAATAAAAAAAAAAGAACGGTGTTCAATAGATTATAATGATTGGAAAAAAAAAAAAAAAAAAAAAAATTAATTAAATATTAATAAATAAATCAAACAAATGTTGTTATTTGTAGGCAATCACTCTAACCGTTAAAAGCACGACTAACCTGAATCAAAGATTTGTTTTTTTTTATTTTAATTTATTATATAAAATCGAAATTTAATTTTTTCATCAATTGTATCTGTAGCACAATACCAATTTCCTTTATTATTTATTATTATTAATCTGCTGATAATTTTATTTAACTGATTACTGTTGTACTGTAAGGAAAAAAAAATAATAATTATCGTGTGCCAATTAATAAATTAATCAGCAGTACATTATTAACACTGAATATTTAATCCACCTTTTTTTAAATAATACTTTGTTACTCACATGGTTATTGTACTTTATGTTTTTCTTTTTCTCTTTAATTTATTATTAAACTGATAATAGAGTTAAAGAAATTATCTAAATACGTGCAGCAATAAAAAGTGTGAAAGAGAATTCGAATGAAAAATAAAACATTTAAATTTAAACAAAAAAAAAAAAAAAAATAAGAATTTATCATTTATACATTTTTTAGTTTAAAAAAAAGTAGTTTTTTTTACACATTACCTTTAATGCTATATGGTATATAAATATATATTTGAAATATAGTAGAAAAAAGACTACTAATTCAACAATAATTTTTTTTAACCAACAACAAACCAAGATAACGTGATGACTCTACTAATCCCACTGAAATAAATGGCTAAGGTAATTACAATTATGTATCACCAGCAAAATGTCATCATTTCTGTATGAATTATTATTTTTTTTTTTTTTAATTTTATTTTTTGTGTCGCGTAGAATGTTTGTAATTTTTTTCTATTTTTTAAATTTAAGTTATATGTTTGCGACTTTTTTTTTGTAGCGGTTGTAATATACGCCGGACAAAATTTTAATTACTGAATTAAAAAGGATTCTAAAGTTAGAAGACATTTTAAAATTTTCGGATTTTTTTCAACAAATCAATTAAAAAAAAAATATGCATATGTAGAAAATTTAAAAAACTACACGTGCAATTTTTTCAAATATTTTTTTTTTATAATTTATTGTTTTAAAAGAAATTCAAAAATTACGTCGGGTACTTTAGTATTTTAAAATCAGCGCATATAGAAAATTAAAAAAAATTTTTTTTGGATAATTTGTCGTTTTTAAAAAAATCCTAAAATTATTATACGTCAGCTGACTTCATTATTATAATTAACTAACAACAATAATATTAATAATTAATTTTTTTTATTTAAATAAATAAATAATAAATTTATATTTTGATAATTAATTTTGTCCGAAGTATACTCGCGGGTTTACCGCATACATTTTTTATTATTATTATTATATGTAAAAAAAAAATAATTTTATAAATTTTTTTGTTCTGTTCACTCTTCACACTCCGACTGATTCCTCAACTTGGAGTTGTATTATTTTATTTTATTTATTAATTCAAATTTTCTATCATGTTAATAAAATAAAAAAAAAAAAAATAATACAACTCTATGATCGTAATTAGAAAGCACGCGGTTGCTTTTAGCCAAAAATTATATTTTAATTTATCATTTAATAATTAATTTTTTTTTTTTTTTTTTTTTTTTTTTCTAAAAAAAAACGTCTTGTCAATTTTCACGCGTTTTCTTAACTAGAGATTAAAAGAGTGACAATTAAGACTTTTAATTCACAAGACGTTTTTTGAGAATTAAAAAATATAATTTAAGTTTTTTTTTTTATTTTATTATTTAAGTATCTACAAAATTATGTAGTTTGTAATTATGATTTAAATAACAATTATGTTTTATTGAATTTTGTTTTGCATGTTGCGTAATGATTGTTAATTTATCACTTGTTTAAGTCAAAAATATATATATATACATTTTTTTTTTAATTATTATAATAAGTAATTATTATTATTGAATACTTGGGGACAATTAAAGCTCGACGGAAAAAAATATAACTCAAGACACGTGAGCTAAATAAATTCTAAGTCATCTGAAGTCTCACCTGAGTTTAAAAAAACAAAAAAAATAAAAAAAATTTATATTAAAAAAAAAAAAAAAGCTTAAGTGTAAGTTAATATGTAAATTAATTATAAATATATTAATTAATTGAACCTGTGGCCATGAAATAATACAGTACAAATATAAAGACGTTTATTATTTACTAAATTAATATGAGAAAGTAAAAATAATAGGGGGCCAGTACAAATTGATATAGAAATTAATAAATTATCGTCTCTGCTAGTCCTCAAGAATTCTTAACAATTTTATTTATGTTTTTTTTTTTCAGCTATTTTTATTTAAATAATAAAATAAAAATAAACACAAGTAAGGGCATCGATTAATTAATCTGTTGATTTAAATTTTTAAACAAAACAAAGTAATATTTTTTATTTTATATTAAATACACGTACCTATTATTTAAATTCAATAGATTAATTTTTCGTTGTAAAGACTTTTAAATTTAATTATTTAAATATTTTATTGATTTTAAGTTAGACGAGAGATTCTTTCGAATCAAAATACTCGTTATTATTTTCAAAGTATGCTATATTTTTATGATTTATTATTATTATTTTTGTTTGTAGATAGATTATATATTGTGCTATGATTTTATTATTATTATTATTATTATTATTATTATTATTATTATTATTATTATTATTATTATGCGGCAATTTATACGTTTTGTTAAATATATATATTATAAAATATCCCGAAAATATTCATAAATGCATGAATTTAAAATATAATTATATATACATTTATATATATTTATATTTATATTATTATAATTATATAAACGTTGTCGCGCAATTATTAAAAAAAAAAAATGGTATAATTTTATTTGTCTTTTCTTTTTATTTATTATTTATAATTTACGACCTCGCACTTCCTCAATTCCTACACTTTAAATTATCAATTAAAATGAATTATTATTTAGTTTATTAAAAATATTTTCTCGCACGATTTAGTGTCAGTAGAATTATAAATAGAAATAATTTTTTTTGAATGACAATTAATTAAAAAAATATATTTTCAGAGTACACATCAATGTCGGAGTCAAGTATTGAAAAATCCGGAACTCGTGATTTATTGAACAGTAGAACAAGTTCTCCATTATCGACGTCAACATTAGAGTCGTCGCGATCAACACCGACGACACCCTCGACATCAAATACTACAACCACAACGTCAAGTAACACAGGAATGACATCATCAAATTCAAATACTGTTACAACAATAACAACAGCTACAACAACAACAACAACACCGACGACAACATCAGCCCGCAGTGCCTCAGCATCACCAGCAAATAGAGGCACAGGATCGCAACAATCGCCGGCTAATCAGAGTCCATATGACAGTGGCAGTAACAACAACAACAACAATAACAATAACAATAATAATAACAATGCACCAGGTGCAATGTCTGCTCCAACTGGTCGGCAAGTACCCAAACGTCGCATGCGACGAAGAGCAACTTCACAGTCACAAGATCCAGCAGAACAACTCACTGAAATGTCCGTACGTGGTTTGAATTTATTCCGCTACGCCTCGATATCCGAGGGAGTTTATCAGTGTACTGAATGCGCTAAACTAGACATACAGAAGACATTTAAAAACAAATACAGCTTCCAGCGACATGCATTCCTTTATCACGAGGGACATCAGCGGAAAGTTTTCCCCTGTCCGGTTTGTGGTAAAGAATTTTCACGGCCTGATAAAATGAAAAATCATATGAAAACTGTACATGATTGCTTCATGCCCAAGGATTGCGTTATGCCCTTTGGGTTTTTCCTACCGCCTTAGTGTGTCCATTCGTTAATTACTGATTATTTTTTTTTTCTTCTTAATTTTATTTTAAATTTTAATTGTCAAAAAATTAAACGACCGCTTAATTTAAAAATATTTAAGCAAGGAAAGATACGAGTATTGGTAGTAATTAAACAAATTAATTAATTATTTGCTTACTTATATTTAATTTCACGACTAGATTACGTGTATTAATTATTAATAATTAAACAAAAAAACAAAGCAATATAGCCAAGTGTAATTAGTTGTTTAGTAGAGATTTATTTTTTAATAAATTATAGTTCATTTTCAAAATTAATATCTCTATATATATATATATATATATATAAACATATACATGTATACATATCGTGAAATTCGACCAAGTGATTACGCGATACGATTTATCGTTCGTTTATTTTATTTTATTTTTTTTTCTAATTATAAATCGGTTTTATTACTTTAGTTTTTTTTTATTAACCATTTTCACACACGAGTTTATTATTTTACTAAAATTTATTAATCGGTAAGTTGACACAAGTACACAGTAATATATATTTATAATATTAATTAATTAACTTTTTTTTTTAATTCACAATTTTTTTTCTTCGAGTCTTTCCCGGTAAATTGACAATACGAATTCCAATGGCGCGAAACGTTTTGTAATTTTAAATGCGTTAGTTAATTCGTTAAAAAAAAATTTAAAAAATGTAAAAAAAAAAAAATAGAGCGAAATATTACAGTTATAATTAAAAAAATATTTATGTTTATAAAAAATAAATATAAATAAATAATTATTAGTAACAAAAGTATAATTATTTTAAAAAACGTTTCGTGCTGTCCAGCAGTATTCGTGGTATTCTGTATAGTTTTCTTTCAGTACACTGTATTATAGATAAAAGTGCTTGTACGCACATTTAAATATTAATTATTAATTATTATTATTACTATTAATTATTTTTTTCTTTAGTTGATGATTTACTTATCGCGTTGATGAGCATCAATAATTACTAGTTATTAATATTTTTTATTGTTACTGTTTCTATATTAGTTACTTTCCTCATTTTTATTATTATTATTATTAATTATTAATTATTAATATTGTAGTAATTAATAAGTAACCCTAGCAATGCATAAAAGCAAATTGTTATAAACTATTGATACTTAAGGCAATATTACAAGACGCGCGCATGCGACAATCGAATTCGACGAATTTTTTTTTTTATAAAACATAATTTTTAAAAATAAAATGTTTAATCTTTAGATTTAATGGGCTGTTGAAAAAAAAAAAAAAATTGTTACAGTTAAAAAATTTTTAAGTGATACATTTTTTAATCTTGAAATTTTTCTATAGATATGTTATCTTTTAGACGTAAGAATGTATTCTTGATAATGAAAAAAATTTTTTACTAGATTTTAGACCTTAACAGTCTTCCAAAATATATATTAGACATACAGGAAGAATATAAATAAATAAAAATAAAAATACACAGAAAATAAGGATTTTTTTTTTCTGTATAAAAAAAAAAACCACCTGATTATGTCTTCCCCTTAATAATACGGTGCCCAAAAAGTATGTAATTATACAAAATATAAATATATATATACATCAAATAAATATCTATATATAATGATTTTTTATATAAATATATACAGGTATATATTATTTATAAGAATAATCGTCCATGCAAGCGTCTTATAGACAAATAGCTTTCAAAACTTCCTAATTGTCAATTATTAATATTACGATATATTAAAAAAAATATATATATGTTAATAAATTTGAAATACTAAAATAAATAAAAATTACAAATTGTGATTGTAATTGTAATTATAATTATAATGGTAAATATGGAAATCCAATATATCACACAATTAATTATTTTAGTAAGTAAATAATTAATGTGTTTATTTTTTCCTTATTATTTTTTTCAATTTCACATATGTTGCACTTTATTATCTTTTATTCCTTATGGATTTCGTCTATTGCGTTTCTATTTTATGTTTATATTCTATAAATATTATATATATATATATAAATAAATAAATAAATAAATAAATAAATGAATGAATATTATACCATTACTACGAATATATATTATATGTGCGATTGTTGATCGTATAAAAAAAAAAAATATTTTACTTATTACTATTTTAAATAAAAATTATAAATAACATCTGGTTAGTAAGTCGGGTATAAGCGTCTAAAGCTTTGTTATAAATAAATATTAAAAAAAAAAAATATAAAAATGAAAAAAAAAATAAATAATAAATGAATAAATAAATATACGCACTTACACACATTAAGAGAATTTTAAAAAAATAATTATAATAATAGCACATAGAAAACACAAATTATAATTAATGAAAATTTTATTATATACACGATGAATATATTTTATTAAACGTTGATATAAAAATATATGTATAGTAATTGATTGTAAGAGTGTAATTGTAATTTTTTTTTAAATATTACACTCTGTCTTTGATATAAAACTACACAGAACAAAAAAAAAAGAATTTTTTGCATCATGAATTAAATATAAAAATTTTATTGAGTCAAGAAAAAAGTTTCTTGTGTCAGAAAATTTTTACTTGACTCTAGAAAGTTTTTATTTGATTCAAGAAATTTTTTGCATTATAAATAAAATACAAAAATTTTCTTGGGTCAAGAAAAAAGTTTTCTTGGGAAGAAGAAAAATTTCTTGTGTCAGAAAATTTTTACTTGCCTCTAGAAAGTTTTCGTTTGATTCAAGAAATTTTCTGCATTATAAATAAAATATAGAAATTTTCTTGGGAAGAAGAAAAATTTCTTTTGCTAAAAAATTTTTTATAGTTCGAAGAAAATGCAAAATATTTCTTGTGCTAAGAAATTCTTTTTTTCTGTAGATGTAATCATTTTATATATATATATATATAAATTGAAAAATTTAATAAAATTTCAAAACTGATCTATTTCTTCCATTGTTGAAAAAAAAAAAGTTAAAAATTAAATTAATTAATTACGTTATGTACGTTTATAAATTATTATTATTATTATTATTATATAAAAATATAATTAATCAGCACAATTTTAGTTAACAATCACCTTCGCCGCAATAATTTATAATAAATAATGTTATTAATTAAAAAATGACCGTCAGTCCATGGTGGTAGAAGTGCATGTATAGAAAGAGTGTAACGCAACAATAAATAAATATACAAATAATATTACCAATATTTGTATATATAATAAAATATATATTATATTTTGTTATTTTATGTCGTATATTTACCATTGGTAATAAATGGACTCGTAAAGTTTAATAAATAAAAAAAAATAATAATTTTTGGTTGATTGTCATTGATAATGTAAAATATTACTCTGTACTCTAGTGCCTTTCAATGCCTGGTGCCTGCGGTGGGGGAGATGTTTTTTTTTAAATAATAAAACAAAAAAGTTTATTAATTAATTAATTAATAAATGTATTATTAATTATTTCTTTATCTGTTTTTATTTATAATTGTAATCTTTGTGATACATTGCAATAGTCTACCCGACCGCGAGCATTTTAATGTACGAGCACATTTTGATTTCAATTAACAAAGTAATAAATAAATATTTAAAAAAAAATATATATAAATATATAAAACTGACTAATTAATTTAATACTAATTATTTTTTCTGCCTTTAATTAATAACAGTAGTAATTATTATAATAATCAAAAAATAATTATCAGTGTCTTGTAAATTTCAGATTACCTGCTACCAAATTTACCATCAGACATAACTTTTGAAATTTTTACATTACCATCATCTCAGACAAGTCGACGTAATTCTTCATCAAGTCCTGGAGTAATAAATGACACCGTAATAACAACAACAACTGCTACTGTTATTACTGGTGATGATAGTGGTAACGCTGCTGATAATATCCTCGGTGAAGGTAATTGTGATAACGATGATATTGATGATGACGATAATGAATCCGGTGATAATCACGGAGTCGAATCATCAGTTCCAACAAATGGTAGTTATATTAAAAGTGAACGGGTGGTCAGTGGTATTCATTTTCTCACAACAGATCATGAAGACGAGGATCGTAATCCAGATCTACTGGTACCCAAGTCTGAAACAACAAGTGATACTGAGCCGGAAGTTAGAAAACAGGTTGGTTGTATCACTTCTACCAGCTGGAAACGTATTAAATTAAAGTATTGGCGTATTTAGTATTATTATTATTTTATATTTAATTTTTAATAATTATTTAGTAATCGGTTTTTATATATTTATATACATACATGTGTAATAAATAATTAAATAAATTATTTAAATGAATATTATTAAAGAGTAACACAAAATACACCCCTTACACTTGCAATTATTTATTTATTTTTTTATTTATTTATTATTATTTTTGGTTTTTTTATTTTGTGGTCTGATGATTAGTCATCAGATTGTAAAAAATTTCGCGTTATTTTACAAGCTGCTGGAATACCTGATCCAGAATGATGGATCAGTGATCTGCAAGTGGTGCGGAGAAGTTTTGCCTTCACGAACACGGTGGTATCGGCATAAGTACAAACTTCATGTTTCTACGCAAGTAACACAGCCCGCACCGTTATTTAAATGTCACAGCTGCAATGCATACTTCAAGTCACGCAAGGGGTACATTGGACATCTTAGCTCCAGACACTCTGATAATGACAACAACGAGAATGACGAAAATCGCGAGGAGCAAATAAATAAAAAATCTCGAAGGACTTCGGATGTTAGTATTTTATTTTTATGGAAATTATGATAATCCTGAACTTAGCAGACAATTTAAAATTTTTTTTTAATAATTTAATTTAAAAAAAAAAAAAAAATAAAAATATGCGCATGTAGAAAATTTAAAAAACTATAAGTGCAATTTTTTAAAATATTTTTATTTTTAAATTTACCGTTTTTAAAAAAAATCCAAAAATTGTTGGACGGCTAATTTCAGGTGATCCTGAAGTTAGCAGACAATTAAAAATTTTTGAATTTTTTTTCAACCGATTAGAGACAAAAAAACAAAAATCTAAAAATATGCACATGTAGAAAATTTTAAAAACTATAGGTGGAATTTTATGAAATATTTTTATTTTTATAATTAATCATTTTTAAATAAATTCAAAAACTATTAGACGTCTACTAAATTCAGTATCATTAATTTCAGTGTCATAATTCTGATGATCTGGACTTAGCAAACATTTAAAAATTTTTTTTTAACAATTTAATTAAAAAAAAAAATGCACATGTAGAAAATTAAGAAAACTACAGGTGCAATTTTCTGAAAAATTTTTTTTTTAATTTGTGGTTTTAAAAAAATCTAAAAATTATAAGACGTCGGCTAATTTCAGTATTATAAATTCTGATATAAATTAAAATAAAAATTTTTGAATTGTAGATTGGAAAAGGTCCAGACTGGGAACAGCAACGAGAAAAAGAAGAAAAACTTGTTGCTGATATTATTGATAGAGTTAAGAGAGAATGTGAAGCTCAGGGTGAAACTGTTACACGACGTGGCTACTCCAGGAGGACAACGGTTATGAACAGCTAGAACCAACAAAAATAATTGTTACGATGTGCCAAAATTATATGTCTTCTTACTTCAAAATTTAGATAAGAAAAAATTAAAAAATAAAAAATCGGGTATAAAAATTAACGTGTCTATCAATCAGCTTAGAGTTGATGTCTAAAAGTCTTTATAATCAGAAAAGTATTATATATATTTGAATGCATGCTATTGTAAATAATTATATTTAAATTAGTTTATAATAATTGTAATAATGATAATATTTTAAAAAATCAACTCGCATTAATTGCGAATTCAAAAGATTTATTCAGTGCCAAAGTGAAATTTAAATTACATAGATTTTAAACGAGTACCTTTGCATATATTTTAATTGCTTGGTAGTTTATGAGACGAGCGATATATTGCTCAAATGTGCGTTAATTAAAAACAAGTCTTCTTACGCACGTCTTCATAATTATTATTTTCTTTTTTTATTTTAAATTGAATACTAGATAGAGAAACATGATCAAACACCAATATTTTCGAGTAATAGACTAGATTAATCATTCAAATCAACATAATATTAATAATAATGATAATTTAATTAACAGCAGGAAATGTTAATAATATAAATATATGATCCAGTAATTAGCAGTCTTGCTAATTAATTCAAAGTCTGTCCATTTTTTCCGTATTTTGAAAGTATTTTTTTTAATAAAGGGGAGGAAAATTAAGAGCTGAGATTATTTAAATCAAAATTACGTCTTAAATAATTATGTTACTCGAATGATGAAAATTGCTGTATTAATTATTGATTAATTAATTAAATTGTATATTGTGTGACAAGGGATGAAACAGGGATTTCAGACAGGGTGAAGTTGGCTGACATCACCCGAAGTGAAATCGTCTTTCATCCTGAGTTACACACTAGATTTTTCATGATTACCTGCTTTGGAACTTAAAGTTTCAGTGTCGCAGTCAGTCAGAAACAAGTTAATTTAATACCAACTATTAGCGAAAGTATAAATTGTCAATTGCAATTTATAATTAAGCAGAAACTATAAATACTATTCATTATTGACACTAATTTTTATAAAACTTAATCACAGTCAGAACTGTCATTTATGTAAATAAAATTAATGCTCTGAAATTACTGCACAGAAAAAAGGATTTTTTGGCGCAAAAGATTTTTACTCGCCCCAATAAAATTTTTACTTGTCTCAATATATTTTTTGCATTATAAATTGAAAACAAAAATTTTCTTGGAGCAGAAAAAAATTTTTTTAGGCGATAAAAAAATTACTGCGCCAATAAATTTTTTCTAGACCTAATAAAATTTTTGCCTTGAATTTAAAATGAAAAATATTTCTTACACCAAGAAATCCTTTTTTTCTGTCTATTAAACAAATTACAAGTATCAGAGTTTAAATTGCGAAAGCCTTCGTCCCGAGGGTACAAAGAATTAACTCCTGCTAATATTCTTCGCGGGATTGGACTGAAATTCGCTTCCTTTGACTGATTGTAGAGACACTGAGTCTTCAAGTTTCGATGCTGGTAACATGAAAAAAAAATTCAAATTCAAAAATTCAGTGGGAACGACCCAGTCTTAAATACAACAAAAATTCAAAATTTATTTTTTTCTACAGGGCGGGTATATAATAAATTTATAAAATAAAATTATCAGCTCATCGCACCACCTCCCCATTGTAAATAATATGTAATAATGTAGATAGTCGAAAATCTTTGCTCATCGTCTTTTAATCTCTATACCAACTAAATTAATTGATTAATTAATTTTTTTCTTTCCTTGAGAGACTATACATAAAATGTACTTGTACTTACATTTAAATATCAATTGCCAAAGGATGTGATCTTCCAAATAAAATTATAATAAAAAAATTATGGTCTAATTTATATATATTTTATATATATTCTGTGATTCATTTTTTGTACACTTGAATATCGGCTCAATGCAATTATATAAATAATTCCAGGTATTAAATTTATATATAATTACTTTTATTAATTAATATTTGGGTTAATTATTTTTATTAAGACCAATATTTTGTTGTGTATATATTTATAAATATATATATATTTATTTTTAAATAATGTATGGCTCTCAATAAAAATTTTATGATAAATTTATATAAATAATTAAATGCAGAAGGTAATTAAAGGTAAATTTTGAAAAAAAAAAAAAAAAAAAACAAGGCTGTCCGAAATGAGTATTTAAAAGTTAAATGTTCGAAGTCAAAAAAATGATATATATAAATTAAAATAAATGAATTAAAAATATTTATTTGTCTACATAAATCATAAATTAGTATTTCGGAAATTCATGAGCGCGAGGCATTAAAAAAATATAAATAATAATTAATGAAAACTGTACAGTAATTTAATTATTTAAATATAATTAATAGATAAGACATAAATAAAAAAATAAAAAAAAACGACAAACTCAAATATAATAATTATAGTGTTGATACTAAATCAATAACGAACAAAGATACAAAATTGTAGTACCTCTATATACAATAAAAAAATAATAATTATAATTATTTAAACAAAAAAGCCAATTGTCCAGATGATTTCAAACAACGTCAAAGTTAATTAGATCTAAAATAAAAAAAAGCAATTTATAATAGTGAAGACTTTGACTGAATTTGTAAATTGTCATCCCACTAGGCAATCTTTCAAAATAATTTTAAATAATACTGTGTATTATATGGGACAGAGAAATAAAATCAAAACAACTGATCAGTCAAGTTTTTATTTATTAATTAACCTTTCTAAATTAATAATTTAGTAATTAGGGACAAGATTTTTGTCTTAATTTTTGAATGAATGGTTCAAATGTTTGATACTACGGCGAAAATATTGGTTTTATCAGAAAAGTTTTTAAACAAAAATTGTAGGAAATTTAATTTTCTAAAAAAAATTTATCTTATAATTTTTTAAAACGACCAATATTTTCGCCGTAATTCCAAAATTAAGATTCATAATGAATGATTCAAATTTTTGACAATTACGAAAATCTTAATTTTGAAATTACGGCTTTTTTATTAGACTTACGAAAAAATTATAAGGGACATTTTTTTTATAAAATTAAATTTTGAACAACTTTTATTTGAAAAATTTTTTGATACGACCAATATTTTTACTGTAATTCCAAAATTAAAATTCATAATGAATGATTCAAATTTTTGACAATTACGAAAATCTTAATTTTGAAATTACGGCTTTCTTATTAGACCTACGAAAAAATTATAAAGACATTTTTTTTATAAAATTAAATTTTGAACAACTTTTGCTTGAAAAATTTTTTTATACGATCAATATTTTTGCCGTAAAATCAAAAATTTCATACCATTAATTATTAATTATTTTTTTAAATTCAACCACAAATCCTGGCTCTATTAATAATTAATTAATGCAGGACTTTGATGTCTATTTAATTAATTGTTATTTAGTTTCTAAATGTATTTTACAAATAGAGGGTAGAGGTATAGGATCAAAGGCTCCTCTGTAATCAACAAATAGCCGGGACTCAAAAAAATTATCATTTTTTTTAAGATAATTTTTTTCTTCAGTTAAGAAATTTTTCTAGGAACAGATCTAGAACACGAAAGACAGAATCCTTAATTAAAATAATATTTTTTTTTTTAAATAATTTAAATTATTGTCCCTGCGGTGACAGCATAAACAACTTTTATCAAAAGGTCACAATTGCTGAGCCACATAAGCAACTATTTTCGAATTGCTACGTCGTTATCTCAATTTTTTATAGATTAATTTTTTTCAATAGATATTTCAAACAGTCGTGGGTTTTTTTTTATATATCAAATAGATGGCAAGTGGCAGCTGGAGATTAGTTTGTAATAAAATACTTTATAATAGTCGTGCTACAGTAGTAGAAGACAAAACATTACGAATAATAAATTTAAAAATAATGATGTCGATGAAAAACTGGAGCCTGGTTTTAATCATCGGGATCAGTGTAATTTTTGGCTGTCTTATAACTGAAGGAAGAACGGCAGCAGTACAAGTACTGAAAAATTTTGAACTTTCTGGCAGATGTGAACCAATAAAAATTAATTTATGCTCACGTTTGCCGTACAATGAAACCGTAATTCCAAATTCATTCGATCATCAAAATCAAGATGATGCTAGTCTGGAAATAAATCAGTTCACACCTTTGGTAAAAGCCAATTGCAGTCCTGATTTTCGTGCTTTCTTGTGTGCGATGTACGTGCCAGTTTGTACTGTTTTAGAAAAACCATTGCCACCTTGTCGGTCTATTTGCGAACGTGCTAAAGCTGGATATGAACCGATAATGAGAAACTTTGGGTTCCAATGGCCATCGAATTTTGAGTGCTCAAAACTTCCAGTGTATGGTGATCCTGATAATTTGTGTGTTGGTAATAAATCATAAATTGTTGTTAGCATAATTATACTTAGTCAGTACTATAAATTTTTAAAACAATTAATTCATTAATTGATTAAGTAAAAAATATTTTTTTAGAATTTTCAGTAAATTCAGAATCCAGTTCAAATAAATCACCAAGTCATGATTTTATCAATGGGACGAAGAACGTGAGCTCATCAATATTAGAATCGTCAACGTCAGCAACTATTTTTAACTGAAACAATGTAAATAATTATTTATGATCTTGAAGTTAACAGACAATTAACAAATTTTTGATTTTTTTTTCTACAAATAAATTACAAAAAAAAAATACTGAAAATATGCAATTGTAGAAAATTTTAAAAATCAATGGTGCAATTTTTTAAAATCTTTTTATAAAAAAAATCCAAAAATTGATAGACGTCGGCTAATTTCAGTATCATAATTATTTAATACTATTATTGTTGCTGTAAAAATAAAAAAAATAAATTTTGAATTTGTAAAAAAATCAAAAATATTATTCCGGTACCGGGAATCGAACCCGGGTCGCCTGGGTGAAAACCAGGAATGATAACCCCTACACTATACCGGAGGTGAGAGTTTTAGTGTATTATGTCTTATTTATTGACTCAAATTTTCATGCTTTGGAGATTCTATTTTTTTTTTTCGATAATAGTCTGCTTGTTAATGCGCATAATTATCACTCATCAAAATAAAATTTAAAAAATTATGATACTGAAGTTAGCTGACGTCTAATGATTTTTAGTTGTTTTTTTCAAATGATAAATTATTAAAAAATTATACCCATAGTTTTTTTAATTTTCTACATGTGCATATTTTTAGTTTTTTTTTTTTTTTTGTAATTGATTTGTTGAAAAAAATTCCTAAAATTGTCTGTTGACTGAAGAACCATGAAAAATTACAATTTAAATAATTTTAATTAATTACAAAGTAGCCTAAAATGTGACAAGTAGCTCAACCTGGCGTCCTGTTTACGCACAGGGATTCTATCCTTGGACCTCTGCTGACCTCTACTTGACAATTCAAAATCCCGCAATTGGTATCGCTATCAATAAATTTAATTTAAACAAGCAGTAGATGATACTGACGTTTAATAATTTTTTGATTTTTTCAAAAACGACAAATTATAAAAAATTCAAAAATTGCACCAGTAGCTTTTTTAATTTTCTACATGTGCATATTTTTAGTTTTTTTTTTTGTTTAATTAATTTGTTAAAAAAAAAAACCATAAATTGTTAATTGTCATAAGTGTCATAACTGACAAGTGTCAATTTTAAAAATGATTAAATAAATAAATAAAATGTAAGTAGAATAAAAATTAAAAAATTCATATTTAGATCAATGAAAAATGAGTACGCGCATTTTTTTAAAATTCATAATTTTGTTTAATTTATTCATTTAATTCAAATTCATTAATTGTCTCGTCTGCATGAGTATGAATGTAGCAGATGAAAGATAAATTTTAAATTACAAATAAACAATTAAAAATATATAAATATAAAAAATGCACGTACTGATTTTTAAATTCTATACACGCACATTATTCTTATTATATTCGATGAACATTTACTTGACATATTTCAAAATTTTTTAAATTGACAATCTCAGCTAGTCTTAAAAATTATGATACTGAAGTTAGCCGACGACAAATAATTTTTGGATTACTTTTAAAATGACAAATTATAAAAAAAAAATCATTTTTTAAAAATTGCACTTATAGTTCTTTAAATTTTCTTCATGTGCATTTTTTTAGTTTTTTTATTTTTCTTCAAATTCAATTGTTTAAAAAAATCCGAAAATTTTCAATTGTCTGATAACTTCAGGATCATTAAAAATTTATGATACTGAAGTTAAATGATGAATTATAAAAAAAAAAATATTTTAAAAAATTGCACTTATAGTTCTTTAAATTTTCTTTATGTGCATATTTTTAGTTTTTTTATTTTTCTTCAAATTTAATTGTTTAAAAAAATCCGAAAATTTTCAATTGTCTGATAACTTCAGGATCATTAAAAATTTATGATACTGAAGTTAAATGATGAATTATAAAAAAAAAAATATTTTAAAAAATTGCACTTATAGTTCGTTAAATTTTCTTCATGTGCATTTTTTTAGTTTTATTTTTTTTTTGCATTTGATTGGATGAGAAAAAGATCAGAAAATTTTTAATTGTCTGCTAACTTCAGAATCATGAATGTAGCTGACAATTGTAAATTTAAAAAATTTTTAATTAAGCGAATAAAATGTAAATTGTTTAAATTTAAAAATTACACATTTATAGAATTTGAAAATCAGTATGTGCATTTTTTATCTTTATATTTTTGATCGTTTAATCCCTTTATTTGTCATTTTAAATTTGTCTCATGTCTGCTACATTCACACTCGTAACTTCAGCATCATTAAAAATTTTCGGATTTTTTTTTCAAAAAATCAATGGAAAAAAAAAAACTAAAAAAATACACATGTAGAAAATTAAAAAATCTAAAGGTGCAATTTTTCAAAATATTTTTTTTTTTGTAATTCATTTAAAAAAAAAATCCAAAAATTATTAGACGTTGGTTAACTTTAGAATCACACTAATTGTCTACTAACTTCAGGATCATGACAGCAGAGGGGGTAGACTACCCCTCGCTGAGGTCGCTGAGGTTGACGACTGGAACCTGGAGTAAAATTTAATCAGCCTACTTCAGAGTCCATATTGTCCAGAGGCAACTTCAGCCTGAACTTTTAAGCAGATTTACTAACTACAGCCAGTGTCAGCCGCCCGAAGAAGGGGAATATAAAGTGAGTGCAACACTCGGATACTTTTAAAAAATTCACCAGCGTTCTTCCATCTCTATACTCCATACTCATATATATTAATGTTGATCCGTGTTATGCGCGTCCATAGTTTGTTCGCCGTCTATTGTATCTGTAGTGACACAGGGTCCACAGGGGGTATCAGTGCGTAAAAAAACGCCATATAAAATAAAACTAATGAATAAATAGTGCATGGAAAAAAAAAACCAATACTAAAAATGTATTTTATCATTGAAGATTTACAAGTGTGGTGACCGTACGCGAAAGAAGTTCACTGGTGTGGTGATAAAGAGCAAAAAAAAGTCGAATAATAGATATAAAAAAAAAAGGAGGAGAATGAGGAAGAGGACGATGGGGAATTGGCCACTGGATCTCGTTATCGGGATTAGTGTAGTCCTGGGGTGTATTGTAATAACGGGCGGAACAACAGCAGCACTTGAAGTACAGGAAGAGCTTAAACATCATGGTAGATGTGAAGCAATAACAATTAATTTATGCCTTCATTTGCCTTACAATGAAACGATAATGCCAAATTTATTGAAGCATCAAAAGCAGGAAGATGCTGGCCAGGATATACATCAGTATGCGCCTCTGGTAAAAGTACACTGCAGTCCTGACTTACGTTTTTTCTTGTGCTTGATGTATGCACCAGTTTGCACTATTCTAGAAAAACCATTGCCACCTTGTCGGTCTATTTGCGAACGTGCTAGAGCAGGATGCGAACGGATAATGAGAAACTTTGGGTTCCAATGGCCACCGAGTCTCGAGTGCTCAAAACTTCCTGAGTACGGGGACCCCAATGAATTGTGCGTTGGTAATAATGAGACATCATCATCATCCAGGTTGTCTACGACAGTCCAACCGCCTCATAAACTCAGACCTGCTTGGAATGATGGGCAAATTTCCTATCCTGGGAACCCCATCGCCGTGTCAGAGTATGAAAATCGTAAATTTGTTTGTCCTGTTCAATTTCACGTACCTGACAGCTACGGGTACTCGTTGAACTTCAAAACAAAACCAATTCCAAATTGCGCGGCTCCATGCAATGAAATGTTTTTTACCGAACAAGAAAAACAATTTGCGCGAGTCTGGATCGGTACTTGGGCATCAATCTGCGCAGCATCGTGTTTTTTTACATTCCTCACATTTCTTATTGACACCGACAGATTTAGGTAAGTATTTGATAATTAATTTATCAATTAAATTATAATTATCCGAGTTATTTTTATACTGTCTGGATATTTGAACTTTTAATTAATTGATAAAAAAGTAAACGTAAATTATTTTTTAATTTACATAAGTAGATATCCCGAGAGGCCGATAATATTTTTATCAGTGTGCTATCTGATGGTTGCACTGGTATACGTTGTGGGTTGGGCAGCAAAAAATAACATCGCCTGCAGACAACCTCTCCCACCCCCAGATAATATGCAACAAGTGCAAATGGTATCAACGATAACGCAAGGAACTAAACACGAGCTATGTACTCTACTATTTATGGTACTTTATTTCTTCGGGATGGCATCAAGTATATGGTGGGTTATTCTTACACTCACGTGGTTCTTAGCTGCTGGATTAAAATGGGGACACGAAGCTATTGAAGCTAATTCACAGTATTTCCATCTTGCTGCTTGGGCAGCTCCGGCTATCAAAACAGTCACTATTTTAGCTATGGGCAAAGTTGACGGTAATTTTTTTTAATTTTTCATCATCATCATCCTCAACAACAACCAATCCCACATGGAGAAATTATTATTCTTTTAAATGCTATGGTGTCATAGTAAAACCAGACTATATTCACCACTTGACGGAAATTTAAATAAACACATGCAAAGATTACTGTGATCATTGTCAAATTTCCAATGATTACAGTAATTTGTGATGTAATCGATGTAAATTTTACTGTGGCCATGGTAATTTATGCAAGTGTTTATTTAAATTTCTGCAGGTGGCCAACATGGTGCGGCTTTACTGTGACACCATACCCTGCTTAAAAAATCCGATAGATTCTTATAGCTGTATGTGTAAAGCCCTATACTTAACTATAGTACTTCTCATTCATTCTTATAAAATTTCTATGGGAATTTATGACAATCTATTGGATTCTATGAGATTTTCTAAACAGGGTAGCGTTTCAAACAAGAATAACTTCTCCGTGTATGGTGTCATAGTAATGCTGGACCATATTCGCCACTTGACGGAAATTTAAATAAACACTTGCAAAAAGTAAAATTGACATCGGTTGTATTAAAAATTACTGTGACCAATGTTAATTTTACTATGGCCATGGTAATTTTTTCAAATGTTTTAAATTTTTACAGGTGACCAACATGATCCAACTTTACTATAACACCATAGCATTTACAAAAAAAATTCTCCGTTGATAAATATAAAACCAACAATACTAATAACTTTATTTAAATAATACAGGTGATGTACTTTCCGGAGTATGCTACGTTGGAATATGGAATGTTGATGCCCTTCGAGGTTTTGTCTTGGCTCCCCTATGTGTCTACCTCGTCCTAGGAACGGCTTTCCTTTTAGCTGGATTCGTCTCACTCTTCCGTATTCGCACTGTGATGAAACACGACGGTACCAAAACAGACAAACTTGAAAAACTAATGATAAGAATCGGTATTTTTTCCGTTTTGTACACCGTCCCAGCGTTGATTGTCATCGCCTGTTTATTTTACGAGCAAGCTTACTTCGATGATTGGATGCTGACTTGGCATGACGATATGTGCAGAGGACAATTGACTAAATCTTACTACTCAATACCGTGTCCATTCAGTAAAGGACCACCCGAACCAGTACGCCCTGAATTTCCGGTATTTATGATTAAGTATTTGATGGCAATGATTGTAGGTATCACTAGTAGCTTTTGGGTCTGGTCTAGCAAAACTCTCACCAGCTGGAGACAGTTTATAAATCACATACGTGGTCGTCGCGTCGAGGCCTACGTTTAATTAACAAAAAGACTTGCAATTATTCATTTATGACAATATTCATATATTTTCAATTAACTTTTTTTTAATATCCACGGCTATACTTTCGTGATTAATTTACTTTATATTTAAATCCTCATAACTATTCAATTATTAATCATCAATTACTCATTAGTTTTATTTATTTTTATTGATTATCTTTATTATCAATTATTATTTTAATCAAAATCATTTAACGCACGTGCTGTGATCAGGTTTCTGTTAATCTAAATTATTATTATTATTATTCTCCAACAAAAGTCAATCACTAAATTATCTTTAGCATCGTGCCAATTTATTTAAGCTCGTATTCATTAATTATTTATCTATAACTACTGTTATTATTATTAATTATAATTACATTTAAGTAAAATTAATTCCGTAAAGACAATTATCGCAATGATGATTGAAATAGATCTGTTACAATGCTCAAAATTTAAATATATATACTCATTTTATATTAATACTCAATACGTCCATTAAAGGCATTCTGAGATGTGCCCCCACTTTTTAAAAATTTTAAATGACTCAACTGCCATGAATATATTTTAATTTTATTGTAAAAAATGTAAAAAATTTTTCTATGATATACATTAATATATATAGATATACCAGAAATAATAATTTAAACTCGGATTAAAAATAAACCCGGTTTTAAAAACTGGCCCTTAATTTTAAGAATTTAAAAAAATTACTTACAGTTTTTATCAATTAGAAGTTAAACAAAATTTAATAAATAAATTTCAGCCTAAAAAATTTGAAAATTTGAATTATAAAATTGACATCAAAATTTTACTGGAATTTATTTTCCAAATTTCATTTAACTCCAAGTCGATGTCAATTGTATTAATTTTTTAAATTCTATTTCTCGGCGAAATTGTCCTCTTTTCAATCAAGATTTTAATTTTTTTATTAATTAATTAATAAAATTTAAATATAATTATGGCAGTTGAGTCATTTAAAATTTTTTAAAAGTGGAGGCACTGTGAGAATGCCCCTAAATAATTTTTCGAAAATATTTTTTTTCGGAAATATATTTTTTATTAAAAGTAATCTCTCCTTCTTAAATAATTTTTTTTTTAATGAACAAAAAAACTAAAGACTTGATATTATGAATCTTTTTTTTATACTAATCCAAAATTACGATTAAGACTTTGAATTTTTTTTATAAAATAATTAAATATAAAAAATGAAAATACGTGCTGCTGTATTATTCAGGTAACAATTGTATATAATTGCAGCTTTTGCTATGTATTATAATATTTTTTTAAATAACATATGTAAATATATGAAAAAAAAATCGTTCAATTTAGGTAAGATGTTAAATTGAACAAAAGTAATAATTAATTAATTAAATAAATTAATTATCCTGAACAAAAGTAATAATTATTGTAATAAAGAATTAAAAAATTAAAAACGCAGTTATGTTTGTGAATGTGAATTTTAAAAAAATCGTCCAAGGGAAAAAAATTGTCGAGCTTTTATATATATATATTTGTGTGTGTGTGTATCTTGTATGCAAGTATGTGCTTTTTAAATGATTTCAAATGTTTAAACAATCAAAAGAAATTTATAATTATGGTTTGACAAAAAAGAGAACTAAATAAACTAGAGTACGCTGTGTATTTATGTTGTCATACATTATACACGAGATGTCATATTATATACGTAACATTGTGTAAAATTATAAGCATTATATTCTTTATATTATAATGAAAATAAAATGAAACAATCATACATTACTGCTTGGCATTATTTTATTAAATTAAAAAAAAAACCCTCCACCTATTTATTATTTTCCATACAAAAAGATGTATAATCTATATTTATATTATTAAGGTCACGTTTTATTTACTTTTTTAGAAAGAATACCAATTTTTCGTAGATAGTTTACGATAAATGGCGTTGCTCCTAGAGTTATTGATATTCTTACCGGAGCAAATAACTTGTGTATTGCGTACGCTATTAGAAATGTTGATGAGTTTGCCATAACATTCTCCAGTCGTTCACTTGAATTACTGGGAAGCATTTTAACGAATGCTTGAATGTCTAATCCACTAAAAAATGAATTTTTAAATTATGATTTTTATGATTATCAGAGATTATTATCCAATAAATTCGTGTACGTAGCGACACATTTTTATTAAGCGACATTTTTTTTTCGTGACTAATAGCACAGGTTTGGCTATCAAAGATTAAACATAAGCTACATATATAAATTAGATAAGATTAAGATATATAAGATTTGTAAGCAAGATGCTGATAAATTTGATTGTGTGAAGGGTTTTGAGAGCCTGATAAAGTGGCAATTAGTACGAAATTTGAATTAATAAAAATGTGTAGCTAACATACACGAATTTATTGGATCTTTTGCCTCTGATAATCATGAGTAATTTAAATTAATAGAATCAGAATACGTCATTAAAAACTAATTCCAAAAAAACATTTTTATACGCCCTTTTGACTTTAGACAACTTCTTAAAGCCAAAAGGGCGTATAAAATAATGAGTACTTTTGGAAATAGTAACGCGATATATAAATAATTACAATGAGGTATGAATTTTATTATATACTATTTTGTGCGAGTTTATACTTATGATTATGAGCAATAGAAAGCTTGTTAATATCAGCATACCTATAAACAATAACGTAAAAAATACCAAGTGACATCAATGAAATTGTTATATGGAATACAATTACAGTACTTCCGTAATCCTTAACAGCTTTTTTAAGTTTTTGACCATTTGTTAATTTTTCATTTTTGTCGTTTGGTGACGAAGGTGGCAAAGAAGCTGATGAATCTTTTGAATCCATTTGTTTATTAGTATCCGTTGAATACTGAGCAACTTGTACTTGATAAATCGGCGATGATAAAGTACCTAAGCGTAAAAATTGACTGGGAATTGATTGCGATAGTAGACCTCCACCACCGATATATTTCCCGAGTGTTAAATTATTCAGATGCTACTGAAGCAGAGGTGAAAATTATATAAGCTTCTAATTTGTTTTTATTTTTTAAATTCTTCTAAATATTTTAGTACGAAATAATAAAATCAAGTCTATTTTTATTTAGAAAAGAATAATTATTAAAACTTACATTTAGAAAAATTTGACTTTTTATTCTTCAGAACAGCGTAATGGGACTTTTGCATATCTTGGGCGATATATTTTCCGTCTCTGGCCCATTGACCACCAGGCATATTTAGGTAAGTTGACTTTCCTACTGAGCAGAAAGGCTTTGGAACCATCGTCTGCATGCTACTGTTCAGACTCACAGCCCCAAAACAATCATAAGAAGCAACATGAGAGTCAACACATCTCAATCCGCCCCAAGTTCTTGATGAATTCAAACGATTGGACGCTCCATTGGGTCCATTCATCAGCGACAAAACTGGTGCTGTTATGTCTCTAGCACGTTCTGGAGTAAATCGACCAGTTTCGTTGCCGAATATTTCAGACACATTAAGTGGCAAAGGTATTTTTGGTGCTTCTGGATAATTACGTACACGTGATAGATGAAAATTGACAGTCTTCGGAATATTTGGGTATTTTAACTCAATTAGTTTTTTTGAATGTGCGTCAACTGTAAATTCAACACATGTACAGTATTTTATACAGTTACAAATGTATACTATAATTTTACAAAAAAAAATTAGCAAGTTGTCACGCAAAACGTTCGGTGAAAATAGAAATTAAAGTAATTATACAAAAAATTTTGACTTTATCTTTTATAAGAAGTTTAGTTACATAAAAATTGAGTATTGAAATTTTCCAACCGTATAAGGTTCTATCAGTTGATAAATTCTGTAAAAAAAAACTGCAATTTAACGAAGTATTTACAATTAGATTTCGGTTAATTTGCGAAATCAAATTGCAGCTCTACAGGGTTTGCAGTCACCCTCCGGTATGGTCTAGTGGCTATGATTTCTGGCTCTCACCCAGGCGATCCGGGTTCGATTCCCGGTACCGGAAATAAATTTTTTGATTTTTTATTATTTTACAAAACATACAACATTATTTTTTAAAACTAATTTGATGCAAAAATATTATAGTTTAACAAAAAAAATTGAAAATTATTCTAATTTATACATGACAATTTTTATAAATACAATAAAAATATATTTAAAAAAATTACCTGTATGATTAAATTTATTTAAAACAGATGGAAATTCTTTCGAACATCTAATTCTTGACAAAGCCATTTTAATTAACCAGCAACTAAATTAATATATCAGCAAACCAGATGTTTACAACAATTTGTTGATTCCTATTTTTTCAATTGATGTAAACTGCGCCACAAAAGAAAAAAAAAATAGTAAATTAGAAATCTGACTACAATAGTTTTAAATTTTTATAAATACTTACATATTTAATGAAAGTGACATTTAATATGATATGAAATAAGAGAATGCATCAGAATAAATTAAATGAATGTAATTAATATGAATATATATTTATATTTCAATACATTGTCGTGTCCACAGCTACAGTTGCTAACTCTGCCACTGCGAAAAAAAACTTGACCTCGAAAAATCCCCACCACTAACCTGTAATATTTATATAATTATTATTATTTTTTCTCAAATATATGACGTAAAAACACGTTTTCAAATACTATGCAAATAATTACATTAATTTACTACTTATTATTCAAAACAATTCTTTTAGTAAATAATTCTAATATTTATTAAATTACGTTGTATTTATAATTTAAAATTCCCGCGGTATTTTTAAAATATTCTAAAATCCGGTAAATATTTACTGACATGTGTTTATTTAATTGATAACCCAATAAATCTTTTTTTAACTTTTTTTAAGTTACGAAATAAAAATGATTAGAAATTGATATATTTATAGGTATACATAAATATATGAGAAACGCGCGCATGTTTTGTATGTATGGTAGCAGTAAATCTGTAGACCCTGTAACATCATCAAGAAAAAGCGACACCAGCTGTATCAGTGGCATCACCAGTACTCATAACTTTTTTTTATTCCATTTAGTCACGTCTCTCCCTTAACTTGTTCATTTTAATTCTATACCTGGTGACGTTAAATACTTACTTGTTATAAAGAGGTACATTTAGAGTTTAAATAAATATATTAACTGGCATTAATTAAATCGCAAGTATATTTTATCAATAAAATAATATCTTAACTCAGATAAAATATTTTTTTCAGTGAATAATTAAATAATTTATCATGGCACAAAGCACCAGATTAATGTCATTATCATCATTACCCGGTGGGTTACTGAGAAAACGTACAAATGGAGTTATTTCAACTTCTTCTAGACTTGCAAGGTATATATAGATTTTTATTACTCTATTTAATCTTTAATTATTACTATTTTCTGTCAATTAAAAGTCCCCATCTCGGTTTTATTTATTTGACCTTGGGCGAGCTTGGACTAACAATCCAACAAATAATCACTTTTTTAAATCACATTTATTTATTATTGACAGCTCGTGGTGGTCACATGTGGAAATGGGTCCACCGGATGTTATTTTGGGAGTAACGGAAGCCTACAAAAGAGATAATCATCCTCAGAAAATAAATCTTGGTGTCGGAGCTTACAGAGACGACAATGGAAAACCTTTTTTATTACCCAGTGTTTTAAAAGTTTGTACTCATTAATTAATTAATATTTTTTTTTTAATTTCTGTATGTTAATTATTTACGATTGATATTAATGCAGGCGGAAGAGAGAATCAAGTCGAAGAAATTGGATAAAGAATACTTGCCTATTTCTGGTGACCCTAATTTCTGTACTAATAGCATTACATTAGCACTTGGAGATGGTAATGATGTGGTAGCTAATAAATTAGTAAGTTTATATTTCTTGGCGTAGCAACTCGTGTAAAAAATTTTTTTTTCAGTATGAATTCAAATTTGAATTTCATCACGAAACTCAGATCGTAACACAAATATGACTTTCATCGTGAATTTTCTCAAACTTTTCGTCTAGTTAATCTGTATTAATTATAAAATTAATTAATTACGTCTTTGAATTGGACTTGGGATGACTTCGATTTAAATTTTACTGAATTTTTACTATTCAGAAATTACCAATAAATTTATTCTATCATGTATCTGGTTTACGTTAATCAGTTTAAATTTTAAAATTAATTTATTGAATAAACTTCAGATCACGGATAAAAATTTGAGTCATAATTTTGTCGTGATAAAAGTTGTTAATACAAATTTATGATGCAAGTCATATTTGTATCACGATCTGAGTTCCATGATGAAATTTAGATTTAAATCCATTATGAATAAAAATTTCTTTACATGGACAGATAATTTATTTTATATTTTAAATAGAATACAACAGTGCAAGGTATTTCCGGTACGGGATCATTGTGTATTGGTGCATTTTTTTTGAGTAAATTTTTCCCTGGTAACAAAGAAGTCTACATGCCAACACCAACATGGGGAAATCATATTCCATTATTTAAATTAGCTGGACTTACTCCTAAATCTTATCGTTACTATGACCCTAAGACATGTGGGTTTGACTTCCAGGGAGCTCTAGAAGACATTTCTGTAAGTTATTTTATTTATAAATGTTGATTGGTATGCAAAATTACTAACTTATTGTTTTTGATTCCCTTGTCATGTAAATGCATGTAAAGAAAATTCCAGAGAAGTCAATAATTCTTTTACATGCCTGTGCTCATAATCCTACGGGTGTTGATCCTAAACCTGAACAATGGAAAGAATTATCAGCATTAATTAAGAAAAAAAATTTATTCCCATTCTTTGATATGGCGTACCAAGGTTTTGCATCAGGTAAAATTTTTACTGATACTAATCCATTTAAATTAACACCCATGTATTTATTTATGAGTAATAATTATAATTAATTTATTATTTAATAAATGAATTTAGGTGACATTGCGAGAGATGCAATGGCGGTAAGATTGTTTGTGAAAGAAGGTCATCAGATAGCTCTAGCTCAGTCTTATGCCAAAAACATGGGCCTTTATGGCGAACGTATTGGAGCATTTTCACTGGTGGCATCAAGTGCTGAGGAAGCGGCGCGTACGATGTCGCAAGTGAAAATAATTATCCGTCCCATGTTCTCTAATCCACCTCTCAGTGGTGCCCGCATTGTAAATGAAATCCTCAGTGAGCCGCAACTGAAGCAAGAGTGGCTTGGAGATGTTAAGTCGATGGCTGATCGTATTATTGGAGTACGTAATAAATTACGTGAAGGCTTGAAGAAAAATGGAAGCACTCGCGACTGGTCACATATCACTGACCAAATTGGAATGTTCTGTTTCACTGGACTTAAACCTGCTGAGGTATTTTATTTTTTTTTATATTTTAATTAAGGGCATTCTCAGACAGTGCCCCCCCCCCCCACTTTAAAAAAATATTCAATGACAACCGTCATAATTGTATTAAAATTTTATTAATTAATTTTAAAAAAATTAAAATTTTAATTGAAATAAAAAACGCAGTTGCAATTTCACCAAGATATAGATTTAAAAAAAAATACTTACAGTTGTTGTCAATTAGGGGTAAAACGAAATTTGAAAATTCGAATTATAATATTGACATAAATATTTAACTGAAATTTATTTAAAAAAATTTCGTTTAATTTCTAATTGATGACAACTGTAAGTAATTTTTTTAATAATACTGAAGTTAGCTGACATTTAATAACTTTTGGATTTTTTTCAAAACAATAAATTGTAAAAAAAAAAATATTTAAAAAATTGCACGTATAGTTTTTTTAATTTTCTACATGTGCATACTTTTAGTTTGATTTTTTATTTGAATCGATTTGTTGAAAAGAAAATCAAAAAATTTTTAATTGTCTGCTAACTTCAATGTCACATTTTTTAAAAATTCTATATCTCGGTGAAGTTGTCCTTTTTTCAATTAATGCGTTAATTTTTTTTTTACTTCATTATTTAAATTTGAATACCATCATGGCAGTTAAAAGTAATTTAAAATTTTTAAAAAGGGGGTATTGTCCGAGAATGCCTTTAAACAAGAATTAATTATGCTAATTAATGTTATTAAATATTACAGGTGGAAAAATTAACATCCGAACATCATGTTTATTTAACAAAAGACGGAAGAATATCAATGGCAGGAGTTACATCGAAGAATGTTGAGTATTTAGCTCACGCAATCCATCAAGTTACTAAATAAATTCAAAAAAACCATAGACTTACCACATTAAAGTTCAAAATATAATTAAGTACGAATTTTAGTCTTAGTCTCAGTCATGCTACAGACAAAAGTCCAACAGTTGATTAAAAACTCTGATTTAAATTCAAATTTAAAACTACAATTACAAGTCATGACAATAAAGTTAGCAGACATTTAAAAACTTTTGAATTTTTTTTAACTAAAAAATATTTTGAAAAATTGCACGTATAGTTTATGAAATTTTCGACATGCCCATTTTTTTAGAAATATTTTTTTTTTCATTATTTCTGTTAAAAAAAAAAATTTTTAATTTCAAATGTCTGCTAAGTTTACTATCATTTACAAGTCAATCAGAATTTTTAATTACAAGTAATAAAGATTTAAAAAATTCATATCGAAATGCATTTCTATAACTAGCACATTAAATTCCATCACTGCAGGCAGTGTAATGTTTTAAATTAATAATTAATATCTACTTTGAACTTTTTAAATAAAAATAATTACAGTGACATTTAAAAAAATAAAATAAATTCCACGAAATGCATTTTTTTACCAATTACACATTTAAATTTTCTAATCAAATAACATAATTGATACCAGTGTAAAAATAAATAATAAAAATAATTAAATAATGTAATTAAAGTTAAGTAATTTTTATTTGCTTCATTATTAATATTTTTTTAATTATTATTATCAGATGTGTAGTAATCGGAGTAATAGTATACTACATATATATAATATATATTAACCGATGATAACATCACTTCCTTGATTACCCAATAATGTAAGTACGTGCATTGAAACGTAAAGTTGTTGGTTTTCTCGGTCTCGCACTGCCTTCACCCGGACTTTCCGCGGTATGGCCTTAGCCGTACTGACAACTTAAAATTCCGCGGTCGTGATTTAATTTTTTTTTTTTTTACCATTATTTCTTTACACTCGATCTCTCTATTAAATGAGGACACTTATTTGTCGTAACAAAATATAATAATAAAATAAAAATAAATAAACCCATAGCCAGTACTAAGTTATGGCCGCGTAGTTGCAGTGAAACCCAAATGTCTGGTCTAACACGCAGACAAAATGTTTGAAAAAAAAATTCAAATAATAACAAGTACATACATATATATATATATTTACACATAGTACAGTTGTGTCATCATTAATAAAGTTAAATAAATTAAACAAATATAAAATATCACCGGACAATGGCCGTGCGATAAATAATCATAGGTGTGGTTTTATTTAAATTTAAAAATACTTAAGATTTTTGACAGCTAAATTTTTAATGTCACCCCTTGAAATTTAAATAACAATAATTAATTTAAAAACTTAACATTACAGTATCCAGTAAATGAACCCAACAAAAACAGTCCTCGAGGTTTACTCTCCAGGTCTAGGTTCATTTTCCCAAGAATATTAATAACAGCTGGCAAGAGTTAGAGAAGTAGAGGAAGCTCAGATAATAAAATATCAGTATCCTGTGCTGCTGTGCATCAATCATATGTGTATGCCAAAGGGCAGCAAGTCAGAGTATTTTCAGTGACTGGTACAGAGATAGTCTGGTTCTGGTTCTTGCTCTCACTCTGGGAATCAGTAACTTCCTCTCTGTCTACAATCCACCTAGTGTACGAGTGCGAGTAGTGTCCCCTCTCCAACCCCGTGGGTGCGCCGAAAGGGAGCAAAAACGCAACAACGCTGCCATTTTGGGCTGTTGGAAGCGGAACAACTCAACGTCTCTCCGGTCTCTCCTCTAGTTTGTGTGGCCTCTGTGGCCCCTTCTTCGACACCAGGTCGTTCAACAGTTACACATTCATCTACCCAACATATATGTACACATATATACATATATATTTTTATCTAGTGTAAGATCTAGGCACAGTAGTGTGGAGTTGCGTGTGTATGGGCATCATAGTCGGCCGTTATTTGCGCGCTCATCAGTTGACTGTACGTAATATATATATATTTTACTAAGTATTGGTATATATATGTATGTATAAATATATATAGCTTATAGTAGGTGATTGGTGATTGGAGGTTTGTGTGGCTGTGGTGGTTTTGAGATTGAGCTCACTGAGGCTACGCCGCTGTCTGCCGCCATCCGTCAGTGTGTTCGCGGCGCTTCGCGCGACAGCAGCAGGAAATAACAAGGAGCTGGAGTGAGAAAATAGTGAGCGAGTGAAGCGAGAAGAAAGTAAAGCCTCGAACGGCGTGTTTGGCGGCGACCGCGACGTCCGCGACGAGGCGCGAGTGAGGGTGCGTGCATGCATGCGTTAACGATTACACGTGTGTGTACTTGTCGTGAATCTCGTGGCGGTTGTCGTGGTAGTGGTGAGTTGGGTGACGGCGGCAACGGTCCTAGTGGTGGTGATCGTGCTGTTGGTGTTGATACTGGTGGAGGTGATTGTGACGATTGTGCCAGTGGTAGTACTCTGCGCATCCACAGAATTCACGATCGGGCTCAACAAGGGACGTACAACAAATGTTTTAAATGGACGCATCGTCCATTATCACCCAAGTGTCACGGGATGACGAGCTTGGCCACTTCAATAATGAGAAAGGTACGTTGTGACAGTGGGTGTGACATATGAGGACCATCCCAGCCATACCTAACATCTATTATATTACATTACATTACATACTTACTCACTTACTTATTAACTTACTCACTTACTTACTTACTTACTTACTTACTTACAGCAACACCATTTTATTCGCGGGAGGTGTTCGCCAGATGCTCGTGTGTGCAAGGAGTCTGCACCTGTTACCGCGGGGAAGAGAGACAGTTGCTTTGCCTCGCCTATACTTTACTCACTTAGCTGTTTGCTATTTACTATTTTATCATTTAATATCCGTGTCCATCTTCACCGCCAGTACATTTTTTTATTACAGCTTTGGTTACCTACACTGAGAGTTACACACATGCCCACTGCTCCAATCTGTCCTTCATATTCTCTCTCTTAAATTTATCTCAAGTGTACTTTGGAAACCACTGGCTCGAATTTTTTTTTAAATTTAAACTGGAGATTTAGTAGGTTTTTATTTTATGACAATTAATTTTTTGTAGTACTGGAAAATTATGGTACAAAATATTAATTTTATTATAGAGAAAAAAAAATTACTTGAGGTTATATTGTGTGTTAATTTGAAACGTAACTTAATAGTTGGATGTGTAATTTATGTAAAATGTTAATTTGTATCCGCGCTTTTTTATTATTTTTACTTCTATTTAACTTGAGGAATGCAAATAACAGCATTAGCTACAATAACAATAACAACACAGCTACAACAACAATGACACTAATAACGATTCGAAACGTCTCCATTGAAGCGTATCAAGAAGAATGATTAAAATTTTCTCTTTGTTTATTTTATTTATTTATTTTTTTTACTGACATTGCAGCACAATTACCGAGAGAAAATGAGGCAAATAGCAACAACAGACCACCGGGTGGTAAAAAACCTCGAGGAAGAGGTTTGCTGCGGTCTCTCCTGTGCTGTCTTGGCAGGGGACGAGGCAGTGGCAGCTCTAAAAGCTCCAAGGCGAGTTCTCTGCAGGGCGAGGGCAGAGGGACTCCGCCTCCTGGCACCCGATCACCGAGATACCTTTTGCCACCCGTTAGACATCAGGATATGCACAAAAAGTGTATGGTAATTGACCTGGATGAAACTCTGGTGCACAGTTCCTTCAAACCAATAAACAATGCAGACTTCGTTGTGCCTGTCGAGATTGACGGAACAGTCCACCAGGTGTACGTTTTGAAGAGGCCTTACGTCGATGAGTTTTTACAGAGAATGGGTGAACTTTATGAATGTGTTCTATTTACCGCGAGTCTTGCTAAAGTAAGTATTTAGTCTTATTGTTATTACTGTCGATGTACTGAAGATTGGAACGTTTTTCGCGCGAGAAAATTTAAAAAAATTATGTAATTTGACTGCTTAAAGGTGACGAAGGTAATTGGGAATCAGGGAATTTAATGCAACTGGAAAATATCATGGAAATGTCAAGGAGTTTCGAAAAGTCTGGGAATTTAATTGCAACAGTAGAAAATTTTTTAATTTTTCAATAATACACTAGTCAAAAAAATTAAAAATTTTTAAGTGATAAAAGCAAATTGTAGCTTCAAGTGTCTAATTTTCAGATCTGGTCTTTAAATTTATTTATTATGTAGAGTTCCGGAGTAACCCTGAGAAAACCATCGATAAAAAAATTTTCAAAACTTTTGGTCGTCTTAAAAACGGTCTACGAGCTTCAATAAATTTTTTTCGATAATTATTATTGACTTTTGATTACTCCGGAACTGTGGGTGATAAAAAAATTTAAAGACCAGGTCAGAAAACTAGACACTTGAAGCTACGATTTGCCTTTTTTGTTTTTGCTGTACGACCATTTTCCTCCGAGTTACAACCTGGGGAAAATCATTTGAAAATTTGGAATTTTTTTAATATCTCTTAATTTTTGTGACTAGTGTATTTTTAATTTATTTCAATCATAAAATTTCTTATTGAATATTAAACTTACATATTTTTGACATCAAATAATCAAAAGTAGGCCACAGTAATTTATTTTATTGACTTTTTTTTGGTTTCTCGCATGATTTAATCATCAGATTTAATTACTGACAATAAAATATAATAAAAACTTGAATATCAATAATACGAATAAAATTTCTGAATCAGGGAAAAATATGAAAAAACTCTACTGGAAAACCGGTAAATATCAGGAAATTTTGAAATAATTTCTTTGTGGCCACCCCGTTTTCAATTTCGTTCCGCGAAAAACGTTCCGATCTTCAGGTACATTATTGTTGTTACTTTAAATGCATTGTATATTTAAATTGATTTTAGTACGCGGATCCAGTTGCTGATTTGCTTGATAGATGGGGAGTCTTTAGAGCAAGGTTGTTTAGAGAATCGTGTGTTTTTCATCGTGGTAATTATGTCAAGGATTTAAATAAGCTTGGTAGAGACCTTCAGCAGATTATAATCGTTGATAATAGTCCAGCGAGTTATATATTTCACCCGGATAATGCAGTAAGAAATTTTTCATTAATAATTTTCATTCTTACTTTATAAACAACTTCATAGACTTCATACTACGGTACAATTTTTTTTTTAACCTCATAATAATAACTCTCTCTCCCTCTCCCCCCTTATCCCCTCTTTCTGCTTTCCCTCTGACATTATGGGGTCGTATATAATTTCATGGTCAAGAGAGAGAATCAATATTCATACGACACTCTGATGCGATTTAAACTTTAAACTATATAATGTACGTAGGCTATGAGTAAAATAAGACCTCCAGTCATTTGTAATTTAGAAAAGAAAAAAAAAGTAATAAAGCCTGCGTCATTATTAGATAATTATAAATATAAAAATTATTATTATACAAATGATGTTTATTATAAATAATGAATAAACTCAATAGTTGCCGGTGTTATCTTTTGTAGGTACCGGTGGCTTCATGGTTTGATGACATGACAGATTCGGAGCTGCTTGACCTGATTCCCTTTTTTGAAAAGCTGAGTAATGTGGAAAATATTTACACTGTACTGTGTAATAGCAAACATCCGTACAATCAAGTACCCGGTGGCGGTACTTTACAAAATAATTCGAGCCCTGGACAAGGATCAATGGGAGCCTCCTAGCCCCGCCGTGAGCCTGGCCTAGCGGTCAGTCTCGTTGCCTCACGTTGCACCCTCAGGAGAGCACTTGATGAGCTTCTCCGTGTTGCTGGACTGTCTTGTCGTGCTGATGATGTTCAACGTTCATCACCAGAGACATCTTCAAAATAGTCTATGCCATCTCCTATCTGGAGATCACCGGTGACATAATAAAAATAATAATAATAATATTAATAATAATAATAATAATAATAATAATAATAATAATAATAATAATAATAATAATAAAAATTAATAAATATTTTAAATTAAATAATTATAAAATTACGCTTCGTCTGGAGAGACGGAAAAGATTTAGTGGATCCAAAACATGATTATTATTTATCAGATTGGTACTTTATAATTTTGCTTCGTCGCCTTACTATTTATAATTAATGCTGATAAGACTAGGGCTTATCGCGGTAAAAAATATATAAAAGAAAAATATTTCAAGACTTTTTGTTGGCTTCCAGAATAAAGTTTTTTTATATCTATACATTTACAAATAACTCCGCGGTATAAATACTAATGCATT
This sequence comes from Microplitis deprimator, assembly GCA_964016945.1. Lineage (NCBI taxonomy): Eukaryota > Metazoa > Arthropoda > Insecta > Hymenoptera > Braconidae > Microplitis > Microplitis deprimator. The sequence goes on along the minus strand of OZ024710.1, from coordinate 20,717,187 downwards.
ACTAATTTTTTTTTTTATTTAAACTCCTGACAAGTATTTACACCAGCTGAAATTAGACAAAAGGTGATTGAGCACGCATTTGTTACGCACGGGTCACTTGTATGCGTGATCTCGTCGTCGATCGCATGGGGGATAACTCGAGGTCATTTGGCAAAGTCAAAAGAATAATAAAAAATAAATAAAAATAATACAAATATAAATAATAATAAAGTTTAATAAAAAAAAAATGAAGAAAAATGATTAATAAGATTATTATATTACCGATTAACAAGAATTGCACGTGAACTTGAAAAGCATACAAAAGAAATGATGCATATCATATTCTTTCTCTCTCCAGACAACGGCGCAAAGACGTGCGGCGATAATCCTTTGCGTGTTAAATTAATATAACTTTAAGACGATATCATCATTAACGAATTAGGATTATTTATATACATATATTATATATTTTTTTTGTTTTATATTTTATATAGATTTTTTTTTTTGGAGCTAAAGGAGAAAAACAGCAACGCGCGCGATTAAATATCCACGTTCACTTAAATCATTTTTTTTTTTTTTTGGTTTTTTAAATGTTTTTAGAAGAAAAAAAAAGAAATTAAAAATGAAAATAACAGCCACGTACAGGATCACAATATGCCTCGCAATAATGTCGTAGTAAAAAAATAATAATTTAAAAATTATGAAGATGAAAGCCAATTAAGCGCTTAATGAATATTCAATCTCATAAAATAAACGAATCGTTAAATTCGTATTACTCTTGCACCATTACCAACTCCATTTACAATATTATACGGGCGGTAACGTTAATTGTCAAGGATTAAATATATAAATCATTTGTTTAATAATCCTCATACTTACTTTTTATAATTTATAACTTGATAAGTATTTTAATTTTTATTATTATTTTATTTAATCGCCAATTACTTTTACTTGTAAACTTTTCAAGTCTCGTTTAGACTCTAAGGGTAAAAAAATTTTTAAAAAAAATTTGTAATTAAAAAGACTTTAACTGCCGCTCCATTAGATTTTCTTTCCGGAAATACAAGACTTATTTGACGATTGTATTTAAAAAAAAAAAAAAAACAACTCATACTAATGTAATATAAAACGTATCTTGATTTTTTTAATCATAAATAATTGAATAAAAAAATAGCAGTGATTATTGTAAAGAGCACTTGTACTTAGCGACAGCGCTTGTTATTATTATTACTATAATTATTATACATTTGCGTAAACGTATATACATATATATAATATATATTTCCAGTGATTTTTTTTTTTGACTACTGAATATATTTGAATGATCAATTTTGCGCCAAAAAAAAATAATTTACACATATAATACTGTAGTTAATGTAATTATTATTTGTACTTGAGTGTAATAATTCTTCGTGATCAACATGATAATATTATTGTTATTATTATTATTATTATTATTATTATTATTATTATTATTTTTAAAACAAACAATCGGTCCGTCCTATTATACTTTACTAATTAGTGCCGTAATTTCTATACATAAAAATGATTGTTTTATTTACTTCCTATTTACAAAATAACTATTTGTTTAATAATTTTTTTTTTTTCTTTTTTTTAAATACAATGTTTACTCTTTCAGTGGAATGATAAGAGTGCTTATTAATCTTGTTAAGAATTTAAAAAATAATTTACCTGTATAATCGATGACGTAATTTCGTAATTTTTTACATCGCGAGTCACGTACGTTAGTCGTGATCGCGTAATTAAATAAATAAAAATAAATAATTAATTAAATGAAAATGGTATTGATAAAAATATAAAATAAATGGAGAATGGTGTGCAATTATAATAAAAAAGAAAAAAAAAGTAAATTATCGTACAAGATTTATTGCAGTGTGGCATTGTTGGGACTATAAGTGGAATGTTTATAAAGGAATAATGATAATTTAAATAATTGAACAAACAAAAATCAATCAGTCGTATATATTTTATTGGTATTACTCGACTGATGCTCAATCGAAATACGCCGCACGCAACGTCGGTATTTTATAAGTTGACGAAAAAAATAGTAATCTATTGGTGCTTCCGTAATTAGAAGAAAAAAAATTAATTAACTAATTAATTAATTAAAATCATGAATTTATAAAATGTGACAAAAATTTATATTTTCATTGGATTTTTCGTCATATTTTTTTTTTTTTTTTATGATTATTATACATGTGTATATATAAGTATATATAAATATATAGATATATACATATATTTATATATACACAAGATTAAAAATTAAAAAAAATTGAGGTACGTAAAAACTGCGAAAGAAATTTGCGTTTAAAAAAAAAAATAAAGAATAATTGAAATAACCCAATTGAACAATATATATATATATATATATATATATATATATATATATATATATATATATATATATATATATATATAGGAATGTATGTAAGTATGAATGAGAAATAGCTAAAAAAAATTTTAAATTTATATTGTAAATTTTAATAAAAAATTGTAAATTAAAATAAGCAGCCAATGGAAATTCGCTTATTCGAAAATAAAAATTATATTGGCTCTCGTTACAAGCATTATAAATAATAATAATTATTATTATTAATATTATTATTATTATATAATAATTAATTAACGTATTAATATTTACGTTGAATGATTTATTAAATAATAAGCTATTGAATTTAAAAAATAAAATAAAAAGTGCGCGATAATTATTTTCAAGTACAAAGTTGTTACATTTAAAAAAGAACAATTGTCATAATGACAAAACTTATAAGTCACATTGTATAACAAATATAACTTTTTAGAAATAAAAAAAAAAAGTATAGATTGCGAACAAGAGAGAAATAAAAACTGGTTTATTAAAAAATATTATGTAGTGATTTTAAATTACTATTGTATTGATTTAATAGAAGAACAAAAAAAAATGTAAATTACGAAAATAAATTAACAAACTTATACATTTAATATTAATGATGCGGATAATTAATTTCAAAGTAATTTAAATAAATAAAAAATTTTTTATATTTAAATAAAATAAAATAAAATTCAGTGGATAGTCAATGGATTTCTATTATTACAATTAAAAAAAAAATAATAAAGCTACAGAGATGCATAATAAAATTATTAATTAACATAATAAATAAGTATGCAAACACTTACATTATTATTATTATTAATTATTATATATTGTACAAAATTTGTCACAAAAAATATATATGTATAGAAAAAAGAAAAAAAATTGATATAAAACAGAGAGAAAAATTTCCAAGCGGGATATTAGAGTGTTGAATATATATATATATATATAAATATATAAATATATCAGTATGCATGTAGACATAATTATAATTATTAATGATATTGCCTTGATTTGTAAATAAAACTTGAAACTTCCAACTAACGATCCTTTTAAAAAGTAAATAAAATAATAAATAATAATTATTATTGCGTGCTCGCAGTCATTACACGAAGCTCACATCATAACATTGTAAATCTATACGTAAAACTGTCTTCTTGTTAATACGCACATGTTTTATAAATTTCATCCATTTTACTGCTCTATTGTTTTATTATAATTTTATTTTATTAAATAAAGTTTAATATTAATTATATTGATCGTGTTGATTATTTTTATACTTCGTGTTTTGATCTGCGGCAGGACAATAGTTTATGGAAAAAAAATGAAAAAAAAAAATGTAATATTCCCTATCCCCTCCGATCATGTCCAGTTTGCTCTGTGATTCTGTGTTTAATAAACAAAAAAATATATACATGTATCTTTGATAATTTTGATGTCTTAAATTTTATTTTTTAATCCTATAAATATTACTGCTGTTGTTGTTGTTGTTGTTTTTGTTGGTGTTAGTAAGTAATATCAGACGTAAATATTATTTTTTATGGTTTAGATTAAATTTCGATAGAGCCAATAATGCTTCGCTTGCAATATTTTCTCTTTGTATTGGCTTTGTAGCTGGTTAAGTGGGTCGACGATGCATTCAATTGAACCGTCATCGTCATGCTTCTAACTCAAGTACTGAAGCATGACCCTGATATTGACTTACTTTAAATTCAAATATCTTCATTCTATTACGACGCTATTATTATTAGTCATCAATAGAATGAATATATATACGTACTTAGAAGTTTCAAATTAAAGCTTATTAATTATGATTGAAATTTTCGACCGGCAAAAAGTATAGAAAATCAATATAAATGCTGAACTAATGACTTGACAAAAAAATATTCAAAACAAATTTTGTGGAAAATTTAATTGTCTACAAAAAAGATCTGATTGAAAATTTTCAGAAAATTATTATTTAGAAAGATATTGACGTTTCAAGTTTAGTTTTTTTTAACACTAATTTTTTTTAGCGATTTCTGAAATTTCAAATGTTCATAACTTTTGAATTTATAATTTTAACAAAATTTTGTATCAGTGATTTTTTATAGAGCATAAAATTTTCTACAAAAAACTCTTTTATGTTTTTTTTTATAACTTCAATAGTTTAGTATTTATAGCATAAGTTTTAAAATTTGTAAATTTGACATGCGCAATTTTTAAAAATTTCCGTTAATTTTAAATTTAATTGTTGAAATTTTTTAAACAATCGGTTTATGTGCCCAAGTAGTAAACTTGGCTTTATGACAGCTATAAGATATAAATTTTGAGACTGTTATTTGACATTAATAGGAGACCAAAATGTTGATAAAGCATCGGAAATTTATATCACCGAAAAAATGTCTGCTCAAAAGATTTGACGACAACAAGTAAATTGCAATTAATTTGTAAAATAAGTCATCGAAAGGATTTCCTAATTGAAATGACTTTTTTAGGACGGAAAAAAGAAGACAAATTGACTGACTTCTAGGACCAACATCTGTCTTATTTATATAAAAAAAACTATGAGGGTAAATTTGGATAATTATCAATTTTTTAAATTTTTGAATAAGTAAATAAAATGTATGCAATTTGGATAAAAATTTAAAAATGCGTTTTCAGATCAATGAAAAATCAGCGCGCGCATTTTTTTAAATTTCATTATTTTAATTATTTGATTTATTTATTTAAAAAATTTTCAAATTGTTGCATATCTGCTACACTTACACTCACAAAAAACTATGAGCAGACATGAGACAATTTTAAAATTTTAAATAAATAAATAAATTGATTAAAGTAATGAAATTTAAAAAAAATGCGCGTACTGATTTTTCATTGATCTGAAAACGCATTTTAAAATTTTTATCCAAATTGCATACATTTTATTTATTTATTTAAAAATTTAAAAAATTGACACCTGTCAGTTACATTCACACTCATAAAAAACTTGGCTTCAGACAAAAAAAAATTTGTCGTCCTTTTAAAAGACATCTTCAAGTCGTCACTGTACTTGGGTATCTATACCATATTTATTTGAATTTAATATTTCCCGCGGTTTTTATTATGAATCCATACTCGTATATAATATTTAATACATTCGCTGGTATCGGCTGAGAAAGTCTCGACAGGAAGGTTGATTTCTTCTCCCTCAGAGTTCGGTGGGGTTCAGAGACAGTAGTCGAGGGTTGAAAATTTTTCGCATGTGCAGTATAACAATTTTAGTTAAATCGTGTTGAAGAAAAACAAAAAAAATAACAAAGAACCAACATAACTGCGTTATTAATATTAATATTTATTTCAGTTAAACTCGTCGTGATATTTATAAATAAAAAACCTGTGGGATTGTATGTGTACTTGTGAAAATGTGGTTTAAATTTAACCACTACAATATATCCGATTATTTGAAGCTTGAAAATATTATAAATTTATATTTACAAGTATCGGTCACTATAGAACCACTTGTGAAAAATGGCTGACCTGTGAATTTTTTCTGTCATATTTCGATTTATTAAATATAAGTATTGAAAAAAAATAAGTTAACTGTTATATTTTTTTTAAAATAAAAAGATAAACTGACAGGTTATCATGCCTCGAGTTAAAGGATCACCTAAAAAATGCGTTAAAACTTCATCAAATTCTAATCCTGCTACCAATGCGTGGGTTTTTCTCATGAAAGGTAAATAAAAAAAAACACACATTTTATATATATAACATGAAAGAATAATAAAAGTTGCGATCAATCTTTCGTGACTGTTTCTATTGGCCGAATAAATGTCGATATCTTATAGATTTTTATTTGAATTATATATAAATAATATTTATTTTTATTGATTATTATTTTGTAGGTGAAGGATTAGAAGGCAATGATGGAAATATACCGGATGTTGTTAAATTACGGCACCCAGCGTCAAGTCAACCTGCGATGTTTTTATTTAGTCCTGGTGATTTGACAGTACAAGAAGTACTGACGATTGACGAAAATAAAAGATCTTGGTTTGTTGACGATAATGTTAAATCGGATGGTAAAATGCATCTGTCAACTCCAATTGATCCAATATTTCTTGTATTACCGTACTTGAGAAAATCACAGTATGCTGTACCACTTGATCAGCTTCTCAGAGACGAAGATTATCCGGAAACAGAAAGACTAGCGCGCTGTCAAAATTTGAAGTTGTCTTTGGTGGCTGATCGTCGTGGTGATGAATCTCTGCAAGCTTACAAATATAATGAAGAAAAAACTCTAATTTGGTTGCAAAAAAAAGTCGAAAGAGTTGCTGAGATACTCAGACAAAAGGGTATTTATGTTTCTCCAGGTGCTGTCAGTGCAAATTATGTTAAAAGTAGTAAATATGAACCTGCTAGTGATACTGGTAATTATTTTTCCCTATAAAAATTATTATACTCAAGTTAGCCGACGTATTATAATTTTTGGATTTTTTTTTAAACCATAAATTTAAAAAAAAAAATATTTCAGAAAATTGCACCTGTAGTTTTTTTAATTTTCTGCGTGTGCATATTTTTAGTTTTTTTTTTTCTATAATGAATTTGTGAAAAAAAAATTTCTAAAATTTTTAATTGTCTACTAACTTCGGGATCATTAAAAATTTTTGATGACTTGGATAAAATAAATTAATTTTTGAATTGCAGAATACTTAAGATACGCTCATGGTATTGTTTCGGAGTATTTGACTGAAGATTTGTCAAAAAAATTAGCCCAGTTTCTTAATTTACCAGAAGAAATAGAGAATAATCCCAAGCGAAAATTATCAAGCCCTAAAGATGTTTCAGATAATAAACGACCGAAAAGTGAACCCGCTGAAACGGAAAATCCACCGAAAATGCGGGCTCTAGATTTAACTAAACCCGAAAAGGTTTGTGCATTCAAGGAAATTCTGACAGTGTCCCCACTTTTCAAAAATATTTAATGACTCAACTGTCATTAAATTTTATTAATTAATTAATAAATAATTTAAGCACTAATTGAAAATACGCCAACCAGATATAGATGAAAAAAAAATTACTTGCAATTGTCAATTAGGAGTCAAACGAAATTTGGTAAATAAATTTACTCCTACAAACTTTAAAAATTTGAATTCTAAATTGACATCAAAATTTAATTGAAATTTCGTTTAACTCCTAATTGATAAGAACTGTATGTAATTTTTTAAAAATTCTATCTCGGCTTTTTTTTTAATTAATTAATATAATTTTAGTACGACTATGATAGTTCAAGGACATTGAATATTTTAAAAAAGTGGGGGAATTGTCTGAGAATGTCCTTAAGGATAAAAATTAAAAAAAAAAAAATTTAATGCTCATACTAATAAAATAAAACTAATTTAGGTGACAAAACAACCGACAAAAAAAGAACTTGCCCGTCAAAAAGCAGCTGCTGGCTCGAAAAATATCTCATCATTCTTCAAGAAAAAATAAATATATTAATTAGATAAGACTGTCTCTGTAGGTTGGATTCGTAACGTTTTTAATGAATCCAACGATTTTTATCGGTGTTACTTAAATTAAATTTAGATTAATTTTAAATAATAAACTTATAAATAAACGAAACAGCGAAGCTAAATAAACAACAATAACAATACCAACACATCAACATCTTGCTATTAATTATTTGCTCAAGAGAATAGTATTGAAATAATAAATAACTGCATTGGTACTCTTGACTCTTGATTCAAGACATGCGCTATTATAACTCTGAAAATCAAACAGATTATAAAAATATAGGTTTTCATGTAAATAGTCGTGTGAATTATTATTTTATCATACAAAGTATACTTTGTACAGACTTTTGTTGTTGTATTACTATTTTTATTTTATTTTATTTTATTATTATTATTTTAATTATGCATTGCACATAACTTGTGTCAATCTCCTGCCAAATTAACCATTTGATACTTTTTATGGATTATTATTTAAGTCTGATTAATATCATAAAATACATATTTGTGATTAATGATTGTGCTTCATCAAAATTAAAAGCATTTTAGTATTATCAATAATAATAATCTTCGATGTTTAAAAAGATAAAAAAACAAACAAACCAAGACTTAATAAAGCATTGAAAAAGTATATACATTATTGTCATATTTATTATTAGTTTTTTTTATTAACAATGTGATATTGATACATTTAAAGATACAAAATAAAGTTAAATAATTTATGCCTCCATGGGTTCTATGCCTTCGACGTCGCGGCATTTGGCGTGCTGTAACTCACGTCGTATTTCAGCTGTCAATGTATGATGGTATTGTTTTTTAATCAACTCCAGTAATGCTTCTTTTTGTTCAGAACTTATGTCACTTTTGTAACGCTGGACAAATGTCAGAAGTGATTGATGCCACAGGACTGGTAATTCTCGTGTTTCTCTTTCCATTCTGTAATATTTAATTAATTTTAATTATAATTAAAATTGTAATTTATTAGGATCGTCACTTATTCATTAGCAAAATTTTACAATTCTTAGTCTTTTATTAATTAGTATATTACACACCTAGAGGAAAGAACGACTTAGAAAAAACTAAAAATACGCGCATGTAGAAAATTAAAAAAGCTGTAGGTGCAATTTTAAAATATTTTTTTTTTTCTTATAATTCATCGTTTTAAAAAAATTCAAAAATTATTAGATGTCGGCTAACTTCAATATTATATCTACGCCGAAAGTTATAATTCCTGCCCTGTTTAGAAGGAAGAAAGTCGTTCTTTTCTTTTATGAGAGAACAAGTGACAAAAATTAACGCATGTGTCATTCTCTTCCTAAAAAAAGACTAAAATTTCAACTCTGAGGAAAGGCAAAAGACCCATTACCCGATCACACATATATTTGTATATCTATATTTACTAAATTTTACTAAATATAGATATACAAATATATGAGTGACCGGGTACTGGGTATCTTACTTTACATACCACAGAAGATATGACATCCCAACCCTGCGTGTTCGCCACCCTCGTCATCGGTTCGGGTAGACAATTTAACACGCGGCTTGGAATGTCCTACTTTCCTCCCTAGGTGTTCGGACGTTTTGTAAGTAAATGACAATAATAATAATTACCTGAGGAAATGGAAAACTACACCATCAACAACACGATAAGGTAGTGCATATTTTTTATCCAAAAATATCCTAATAAAAATACTGTTGGCTCCAGTGTAACCCATTTCAGCAATTTTTAACAAAGCTGCTGATGATTCGTACATGGGGATTGAATTTTTACCAATTATTGAACCAATAATAATGGCTTCTCTTAGAGTACAGTCACCTGACTCGAGTAAAGGCAGAAGGAAACCTTTCATAAATCCTCTGGGTTTATACAAAGCTTTCCTTACCGCTTGATACAAATGGAAGTTCAATCGTTTGTATTCTGATAAATCATCACGTATACGTGGTAGCAAAACTAGATTGTAAAATCTCTGGGCCATGTTTTCTTTGAGATTAGAAGCAAAAATACGCGTTGCTTGGTACATAGCAGCAGCTGTCCAGCCAGGCGGGTCGGTTATGTAAAGAATTTGCTCCCAGTTTTTTAAAGACGGTATGAATTTAAATATTTTTGGAAGCGGGCCGCTTCTGTACTTGGACAGAATATCTTTTACTCCTTCAAAAGCTGACTTTACCACCGGATTTATTTCTTCCATCTGCACAGAGCCAACGTCAGATAACTGGGTCTGGATTTCTGTTTTCTTCTCGTCTAATTTTTCCATTATAATGTCAGCGAGTGTTCTCGTTGGTGCTCGGCCGCGGTCCATAAACATTTCCAAGGCTCTTTCGTCCGCTTCGTTAATTTCAATGTTTTCATAGAACTCATTACCCGTAACTTGTTCATCATCACTTGGCATTTCACCTTCTTCATCTTCATTAGTTCCAAGACTCAGCTTAGGAGTAAACTTTCTGTGTGATGAACTTTCTCCATCTTCACCTTCTTCTTCTTCCTTGCGTTGTTTATTTGTCAGATTAATGACTTTACTTGATACTTTTGAATCAACAAATTCCTATAAATAAATTATAAATTAATAATTTAATAAAATTATAAAAAAATCATTATTCTGAAGTTAGCAGACAATTAACAAGTTTCTGATTTTGTTTCAACAATTTAATTTAAAAAAAAAAGAACTAAAATTTAAAAAAAATAAACTAAAAATATACACAGGTAGAAAATTTTAAAAACTACTGGTGCAATTTTTTCAAATATTTTTTTAAAAATAATTTATCGTTTAAAAAAAAATCCAAAAATTATTAGACGGCTACTTTTAGTATCATAATAAATTCCAATTAAAAATAAAAAATAAAACTTAACCTCATCATCACCAGCACGATAACGTAATTTATTACGTTGTTTAGATTTAACGATACCATCTCCTTCTATTTGATCTGCTAGAGGTACTTTTGTAGGAATGGTATCACCTTTAGATACTCGAATTTTTTTCGCTTTTCCCATAATTTAAATAATTAATTTTCACTGATAATAAAAACACGTGTACCTACAACTCCATTACCAAATAAAAATCAACTGTAACCTGAAACGGGTGTTTAATTTTTATTTTTCAAAATAAAAATACACAGAATTCTCACCAGGTGTCTCTTCATCACCAGCTGGTATTGTCATCTGTCAACAAAATTCAGTACTTCCTACTCATTATTTTAATGAAGCCCAGTACTGAGTACTCTATTAAAATACGCGGGAAAATAGTCCATCTAGAAGACGCGCGTACACCTGCATCAGCTAGCTTGGTCACCATTAATTTATACTAAATATTATAAATTATACTTGCCAATTAAATACTCCTAATTATTTATAAATAAAAAACTAATTATAAAATTAAAAAAATATAAAATGGCTACAAAACGTCTTCGTGATTATACTAAAGATAGAGGTTAGTAAACAATTATTTCTAACCATTAAATATTTATAATTATTTATAATTATTTAATTATTACAGATCAATTAAAAACATTTTTCGAGGAGTTTGTAACAATCGATGATAAATCTGGTGATAAATGTTTCAAATATCGAGAGCAATTAACAAAATTGGCTCATCGTGAGCAAGTTGCGCTTACCATTGATCTAGATGACATTCATGAATTTGACGATGAGCTAGCAGAGGCTATTGCCCAAAATACTCGTAGATATGTTAATTTAATAAATGAAGTGAGTCAATTTAAATAATAAAATATATGAGTGTAATGTAGCTGACAATTGTCAACTTTTTACGAGTGTGAATGTACCAGACCAGACAAATTTAAAATTATAAATAAATAGAGTAAATAATTTTAAAAATGCCCTTATTAATTTTGAAATTTTTTAAATGCCCATTTTTTTTTAATTTAATTTTATTAATTATTTATTCTATTTATTTATAATTTTAAATTTGTCTGATGTCTGCTACATTCAAACTCAAAATTTTTTATATTTTCGTATAAATAAATAAAATGTAAAGGCGGGTTTTTCAAACTGGGCTTACTTTTTAATCCGGGTTTAAATTAATATTGATAGTATATCTATATATACACTAATCATATATAGATATACCAGCAATAATAATTAAAACCCGGTTTGAAACACTGGCCCTAAGTAGAATAAAAATTTAAAAATGCGTATTGTAAATAAATGAAAAATTAAGACGCGCATTTTTTAAATTTCATTATTTTAATTAATTAATTGACTTATTCAAAATTTATCAACTGCTTATGTCTGCTACTTTTACACTCATTAAAATTAAATTTTATTTCTTTTATATGAAACTGAAGTTAGCTGACTTCTAATAATTTTTTGATTTTTTTCAAAATGATAAATTATACAAAAAAAAAAAAAAAAAAAAATATTTAAAAAAATTGCGCCTATAGTTTTTTAAATTTCCCGCATGTGCATATTTTTAGTTTTCCAACTTCCCGCTATAAAAAGTGAAAGTTTAAAAAAAAAAAGTAAGAAATTGGTTTCGGTCCGACTTTCAAAAATTAAATTTTCATCAGATCTCGACGTTTTAAGGTCCAAGGAAATTATTCTAATCATTTTCAGATTGAGGTCCGCGCGCGCGCTTAGCGGCAATCAAAATTTGCCTCATAGTGTAGTCAGATCTAAATATTGATAAATCATTTCGATTACCGCCAAATATTTTCAAATCGATTGGTTTAATTTCAAAGATATCATACGAAGAGCTCAAAAATTTACAAATAATTCAGCTTTCTGAGCTCAAAAACATCGAGAAGTTTTGGGGTTTGCCTACAGAGTCAACAGTTTTTTCGATTTTTTTTTTATAATTGATTTGTTACAAAAAAATCTTGAAATTATAAATTGTCCGCTAACTTCAGGATAATTTATTTTATATTAATTAAAAAAAAATTTCCTTAGCTTGTTCAAGAAATCTTGCCTGACTACAAAGAACATCCGGTACCTCCAAAAGACGCTCTAGATATTTACATCGAGCATCGTTTGCTTATGGAAGCAAGAAATAGACATCCAGGTGATCAAAGAGATCCCAGGAACAGATATGCGCCTGAATTAATGCGTAGATTGTAAATATTTCTTTTATTTATTTAGCATCAATGTCATAAATAATCCAATTGATTTATTTGTTTTTACCGATTGTGAATTTTAAATTTCTAGTGAGGTTTATTTCAAAAACTTTGACAACGCCAAGCAGCTTTCAGTGCGTGATATAAAGGCCAGCAGTATTGGAAAATTAGTAACTGTCCGCGGTATAGTAACAAGATGTACTGAAGTAAAGCCGATGATGGTATGCGCTACTTATACATGCGACCAATGCGGTGCCGAGACTTATCAGACAATTCAATCACTAAGTTTTCGACCTCTTGACATGTGCGAGAGTGATGACTGCAAGATAAATAAATCTGGTGGCAGATTATATATACAAACAAAAGGCTCGAAATTTGTTAAATTCCAAGAGATTAAAATTCAAGAGCACAGTGATCAAGTTCCCGTTGGTCATATTCCGAGATCATTGACTGTTTATTGTCGTGGTGAGACAACACGACACTGCTTACCTGGTGAGCATGTTATTTTTACGGGTATATTTTTACCAATTGCCAAAACAGGTTTTAATCCAAGCGCCGGCGGTGCTCTGCTTAGTGAAACATTTTTAGAAGCCCATCAGGTCACAACGTTGACTAATTTACAGACTGCTGATGACAGCAGCAAACAATTGACACAAGAAGAGCTGGAAAGTTTTACCGGTGATGATTTTTACACAAAACTTGCATGCTCTATTGCTCCGGAAATTTACGGACTGGAGGATGTAAAGAAGGCGCTGCTGTTGCTACTCGTTGGTGGAACGGATAAAAATAAAGGCGACATTAAGATTCGTGGTAACATAAATATTTGTTTGATGGGTGATCCTGGAGTTGCTAAATCCCAATTATTGGGTTTCATAACTCGTCTTGCACCACGATCTCAGTATACGACTGGTCGTGGATCATCGGGAGTTGGTTTGACAGCTGCTGTGCTCAAAGATCCGCTTACGGGACAGATGATGTTGGAAGGAGGTGCGCTAGTACTTGCTGATCAAGGAGTATGTTGTATTGATGAGTTTGACAAAATGGCTGATTCAGACAGAACTGCGATACATGAAGTCATGGAACAACAGACAATATCAATTGCCAAAGCCGGTATAATGACACGTTTGAATGCACGTGTATCAATATTAGCCGCCGCAAATCCAGCGTACGGTAGATATAATCCTAAGCGCAGTATTGAACAGAACATCCAACTTCCCGCGGCTTTACTGTCACGTTTTGACCTTCTCTGGTTGATTCAGGATCGTGCGGACCGGGATAATGACCTTCGTTTAGCTCAGCACATCACTCATGTTCACCGTACGGGCTCTCAGCCTGTCACCGAGACCGAGGCACTCGACATGAATTTAATGAGAAGATACATTGCGCTCTGTAAAACAATTGACCCTGTTATCAACCCCGATATCACTGATTATATTGTCGATTCTTACGTTGAAATGCGCAAAGAAGCCAGAAACAGTCACGATAAAACTTTTACATCTGCAAGAAATCTTCTTGCTGTTCTTCGTCTGTCAACTGCACTAGCCCGTCTGCGTTTGTCCACCGAGGTACAGAAAGAAGACGTCGCCGAAGCAAATCGTCTTGTTGAGATGTCCAAGTACTCTATAAATCATTCCGAAGTACAGAATGTCAATAAGGGTGTCAGTACTGCCAATAAAATATTCCAGCTGATCAGAGAAATTGCTGGTGACTCAAAGACTGTCAAAGTATCAGAGATTCTTGAGAGATGTACCAACAAAGGGTTTAATCAGCATCAAGTTGATGACTGCATCGAAGAGTACGAAGAGTTGAATGTCTGGCAAGTAAATCAAGCGAGAACACAAATAACTTTCCTATAAATATCATCCACTTTATTATAATTATTATAAATATTAAGTAAAAAAAATATTTTTGCATTTAAATTTTTTTGTCTCATTCTTTTTTATACATTTAATATTGATAATAAAGTGATTTTTTACATAATACATTTTATTTAATGTCTTTAGTTATAAATTTAATAATGTATAAGGATATTATACGGAGATGATAATGACTCTCTTCAATATTATTATTATTGTCATTTTTTCAACGTGAGCGGGAAGCTTAAATAGCTTGTTAGCGAGTGCGCATGCGTTTGAATTCCCCTTCCATTGGCGCCAGTACAAGCGCACGCATAAAATTTATCTTGTCTTATTGCAGAATCCAATCAGTTGCGCGCCGACAGTCTTACCGGCACTTGCAATTTAAATTATTGCAAGTATTTTTAAATAAATAGTATACATTTATATGTATATATATTACATAGTTATAAACAAAATAACATAAATGAGAGACGATAATTAAGACAGTCGGTAAATAAAATCGCGCGTGTGTGTGTGTGATAATAAATATTTTAAAATACGTCAGTCACTACCTCAAGTGCTAAAATTTTAAATTTTAAAAATACGAAACAAGTATTTTAATTATTTATCTTTACTTTAGTATTTATGCTGGTACCCGCGTTATTTAAATGTTTAATAACGAGCCTGTAATTTATATTAATTGTGAAGAAGGAATGATATTTTTACCGGAGATTAAACGATTAAATGAAACCGGTAATGTCGTTTAAAGGAGAGATTATCCGTACGATTATTCGCGAGTGGAAATCATTTTGACAGAATAATATATTTATTTATTATATATTTATTTTAAATTATAAATTTAAGTGCCGGTGATATATTTAAATAATTTGTTAAATTATAAATTTTAAATATTTAAATAAATAAAACAAAGGATCGATTGTTTTTAGTCATTAACTGATAAAAGAAAATTAAGAAAAAAAATTTATATTTTAAAAATGAAAGTGTTATTTATTACAATTGTGTGTCTGTACGCGGTCGGTGGTGTCGTATCACGTTCTACGAGATCCACGAGACGACATGGTGGTGGAGGTGCTGAAATTCCAGAAAATTGTCAAGCTGTTAAGCCTTTCTTCGAGAATAAAAATATCTCTGTTGATTTTACAGCAATAACTAAAACGGACATTGCTGAGAGTAAGTTTTACTTTTAAATTTAAATATTATTTATTTTTGTTTACTCAATTATTTTATGATCTTGAAACTGACAGACGATCAACAGTTTTCGGATTTTTTTTTTAACAACTCAATTACAGAAAAAAAAAAAAACTAAAAATATGCACATGTAGAAAATTTAAAAAACTATAGGTGCAATTTTCCAAATATTTCTTTTTTTTTAAATTTATTGTTTAAAAAAAAATCAAAAAATTATTAGACGTCGGCTAACTTCAGTATCATATTATTTTTAACTATTTTTTATTTGTACTTTGGATAAATTAATTAATAATTCAATTACTATTTACATTTACATTTAGTTGGATAATAATATAGAGGATAGGATTGTTGGGATGCTGATTATCATGCTTCGTCAAGTGTAGTACACAAACTATACGTCAAAGCCCGAGGAATGTCAATATTGCAATTTGTATTGGGTTCAGAATGTAATTAGTTAATTTTTTAATTATTATTCAAACTCACCGGTGAAATTAAACTCGTTATGTTTGTGTTTAACCATGAGTTACTTAATTAGTCATACTATTTTAAACTCATTGATAAGTACTACATATATATGTAATGTAAATATGCAGATATATATGGTATTATTGTAAAAAAAAAAAAAAACAGTATCGTGAACTTCGAAATCTAAAACTTTTGTCAATTAGTAAAGAGGTTCGATACCAATTTTTGAAATAATACCAAAATTATGAGTGTGAATGTATCAGACATCAGACAAATTTAAAATTATTAATAAATAGAGTAAATAATTTAAAAAATGATATTTATAAAAAATGCACTTACTGATTTTAAAATTTTTTAAATGCCCATTTTTTCAAAATTTTATTTTATTAATTATATACTCTGTTTATTAATAATTTTAAATTTGTCTTATGTCTGCTACATTCACACATACCAAAATTTTGAAATTTTTTAAATCGAGTTATAGAAAAAAAAAAAAAAAAAAAAGGATTGCTGTTAAAATTTAAAATCGATTCACTTCACTGTTTTCGAGAAATAAATTTTCAAAAGAAAATATATTTTATTGATTCCTAAAAGTAAGTCAATTCTTAACATATTCTATTAATGAAATTTTGATGTATATGAGTTGAAATCTTGAAAAAATACAATAGAAAATTCATGAGATCCCCTAGAGAGATAATTGGTATCGAACTTCCTTAAGGGCATTCTCAGACAGTGCCCACTTTATTTAAAAATTTTAAATGGCTCATCTGTCATAATTTCATTAATTAATTACAAAAAGGACAACGTTGCAATTTCAACGAGAGATAGATTTGAAAAAAAAAAAAAAAAAAAAAAAAAAAAAAAAAAAAAAAAAAAAAATTACTTAGAGTTGTTATCAATTAGGAGTTAAATGAAACTTCAGTTAAATCTTCATGTCAATATTCAAATTTGAAATGCTAAATTTTTTATTCTAAAATCTATTTATTGAATTTTGTTTAACTCCTAATTGATAATTTGTTAAGTAATTGATAAAATTTTATTACAGTTATGACAGTTCTAGTTCATTGAATATTTAACAAAGTTAATACCCACCCCCACTTTATAAAAATATTCAATTACTTTCAGTTAACTGTCCTATCGATATTACAAGTTTATTAATTACTTAAAAAAAACTAAGCATTAATTGGATAAAAAAAGAACGACCTAGTGGCATAGATTTAAAAAAAATTACTTACACTTATTATCAATCAAAAGTTAATGCAAATTTCTTAAGTAAATTTCAGTAAAATCTTGATGTAAATTTTTAAATTCAAATTTTCAAATTCTGTAGCCTAAAATTTATTTATAAAATTTCGTTTAACTCCTAATTGATATTAACTGTAAATTATTTTAAAAATCTACATCTCGGTAAAATTGCAATTGCGTAGTCTTTTTTTAATTAATTAATAAAATTATGACGGTTGAAAGTCATGGGATATTTTTAAAAAGTAGAGGAACTGTCTAAGACTTCCCTTAATTTTAAAAACGCAGTTCATAAACTTTGAATCAAATTTTGTATAAATTTTAAAATTAAAAAAAGTTTAAAGTCATCAATTTAAAGTTACAAAACTGCGTTAAATTTAAAAGTTCAGTGTGATAAATATTTAAAGAAAATTCATATACCGAATTTTATGTACACAAAGAAATGATAATATTTTGAGGATTAACCTCTCGACAATATTTTTTTTAAAATTTTAACCTCCCGGCGTGCTTCCGGCGCGTGCCAAATAATAATCTAACGGATCTTGATGGACGTGTTGAGAGACCTTGCAACCGGATCTAATCGTGATTAAATTTTTTAATCCTATCTTACATACTCTTCTTTAAATCTATAGTATACTATACTACACCTCCTCATTCACCTTTCATTTCTTATCCTGTCCTATTAAATTCTCACCCGGTCACAGACATACATATACATTCTGCACTTAACTCGTGATATATGACGATGCATTTATTAAACATATGGTGTCTTTTAATTTATCAGTACTTATTGCACTTGGTATTACAAGGCAAAAAATAATAAAGAACCTCAATGATTGCTATCATTCAAAAGACATCTTTTATATGCTACGCACATTTCACGACAGACTTTTGAAGACTGGCAAAGCATACAAAGGAAGATATTAAGCCTTATATTATTGCATAGATATTTATATTTATATATATGTATATAAGCTCCTTTGCATATATATATATATATATATCTGAGGGGCTGTATTTTTTTTAAATACTTTTTTCAAACGCGTTATTTGTGGTGACAAAAAAAAATAGACACGATATGTAGCGTGTGTTATTTGTTACTGTAAATCTGCTACAAAATACCAGTTAATATACGCCAACGCGTCGCGTATTTTAAACGGGTTATTTTTATCATTTAAAAAACCGTTTAAAAAATGTATTTTTAAATTTATCCATTTAATATTTTATCAAATAACACAATAATTTAAATTAAAAAATTAAATTTTTAAATAAATTTGCTTTACATTTTAATTGGAGGTTCAAAACACATTTGACTCAAGTCTTGGGGTTTAAATGATTGACCGCATCAATTGCACCTTGTCATTGCAGTAAATATATATACATAAATATATAACTAAGAACAAGTATTAATGTACAGCAATTGGTTATAATAATCGAGACAACAAGCAGTTTTGCGGCTGTCTGCGGGTGATTGGCTCATTTAGGTTAATTAACGCGTCCTCACAATCTTATAACTCTCTCACCCTCTCTCTTTCACTTCCCCTTTTCATCATTTCCTTCCTTCTATACTCAATCGACACACTAGTATACAATCTATACGCATGTATATATGCGATATTATTCATACTTATTATATATACATGTAATACTTTGTGTAGTTGAAGTCCATGGCATAATTTCGAGGGCCTCGCAGCGACAATTTGCATGATTGACAATATTACACTGCAGGCGTTGGTTACTATTGATGATAAAGCGCGAAGGTGACCGGATAAGCCAATAACTATAATCCTCCTTCTCTTTATCGCTATATCCATTACTTCCTTTTCTTCCTTTTTAAATTATTGTATATATATTACAAGTATTATGTCTATATATATGTATATATTTATTGCACAACTCAATTGTGAAGAAATGAGATGTCTTCTGCTAACGCTTACTCGGTCTCAGCTGATTCACTCACGTAAAAATCATATTTACATTTATTAAAATATGATCTACTAGAACAAAATTCACTTTTTTTTTTTAAATAATCATTGAAAAATAAAAAAAAAATGGTAAAAAAATTTGTGATGTCCGACAGTATGTACGAATGTTGGCAAATATAATAAATTAAAAAATATACAACCAATTGATCCATTGGTTTTTTTTAGTTTGAATTTTTAAATTGAAGATTTCTTTTGAAAATCAATTTCCAAATCCTTTTGGTTTAATTTTAATGAATAAAAACTTAAAACTGGCAATTGATGCACTGTAAAAAATTTACAGAACGCGGATTAAATCCGGAGTGAATGTGGACCGGAAGACTGTGAATTTATTTAATACCCTCAGAGAAATTTCCTCCGAAGAGGAGTTTATTTTAATATTGAAACTCTGGTTCGGAGTGAATGCGGAATAAAATCCAGTTCACTCCGCACGAAAAATAAATTCTCCCTTTACTCCATATGCGGAGTGATTTTTTCTCAAACTCTGGAACTCCAAGTGAATTCAGATTTAAATAAAATCCGTAATCACTGAATTTTTTACAGTGTGAAAAAATTTTTCTGTCATTTTTTTTATCATTATTATTTACTATTTTTTTTTTTAAGGAATATATCCGGCCAACTTTGTCAAATACAATTTCAAATTTCAAATTTTTAAACCAAATCAAATTCACTTTAAATCAAATCAAATTCAGTTTTTTTTTTTTTCTAATATTTTTTTGCACATTGGAGCGTTATTGATCACTTTTTGAATGAGTGATCAAGGCGCCCACTTTTGGATTTGCAAAAATTTTTTTTTATGTAATAAAAATTTATTAATTTTATTTAAAATTGTATAAATAACTTAAATGTAGTGACAATGAATTCAAAATATTTATACATACAATGTATTTATAATTTAAGTTTTATATATATATATATATATATATATAAAGACAGTGTACAGTGTACATGAAGAGTACACGTTTACGTATATAGAGACCAATGCGGCTTCCGGGTATGTCGAGTCTGAAGATAGATATACGAGCATGCAGCGACGAAGCTCGAGTCATGCCGGATTCGAGACCGTGGCGTGTATCATTATGCTTCTCTACTATCCCAGTATATAATACGATCACCCAAGCGTGGTGTACACCGAGTTGAGACAAGAGTATGAGTAGAGAACCAGAGAGCAGAGACCAGAGACCAGAAACAGAGGATCCGTACTTTCTGTGCTTCCCGCAACGACCGTTGCATTGTTGAATAATCGAGGGGTCGAAAGGTGTCCGATGCCGGACGGTATCACGCCAAATAAGACGTAGACATCTATACATGGGTTACACGAAATTATGTTGCACGACATAACATTCATTATATTTATTCACTCATATATTTTAGTAACCAAGACAAGAAAATCATGAATTATTGCCTTTTTTTATTCAACTCGGAAGTGGATTAATGATGGTGATTAATGATGAATACTATAAATATATACTATAAAGAAGTAAAGAAAAAAAACAAGCAAGATAATTTAACTATGCGCAAAGGGAGACCCGACAAACCTTTTAACATACTTTCGGTGAGTCAGCCGTGACCCCGATGCAATTTTCCGTTGGCTCATATACAAGATCTTACCCCATATACGATACGTACAAGAATTATTTCCCCTCTTGGCCAACAAAAACTTTTTTAATACCCTCCATATATATATTAATGCTCTTACCCATACATCAGAAAGTATATAGATCCACATAATTTGTGTACAAAGTAAATTTTATAAAAAGAAATATGTAGTTTTAATACACTCATCGTGTGTAGTTTAAATTAAATTTATTTAACGTTTTTTTCAGACGAACAAGCACGCTTTAAAAGTGCTTCCAAAGATGCTTTTTATATAACAACAACAAAAACATAAAAATAAATAAAATAAAATAGTAAAAAAAAAAAAATGTATAAGAGTTTTAAAATATAAATATAAATAGAAAGCGGAGAATCGCAAAGGGAGTAAAGAAGAAATAATAAAACCCACAAGCGTGAAAGCACTCTATATGTACTCTATATACAAGAACTATAAAAGAAATATAAAAATTTTCCGTGCATTTTCTCCATGATTTTTGATGCGCTAAGATTGTTCTCACTTACATTTGAAATTTCTCTTGTCATTATACACACTTATATTTATATTTATATTTTATTTTACTTTTACCATTGTTTCGTGTCTATGAGAGGTTTTTCATTTGTATAACTTATAATAGACCGTTTGACTTTATACTTTTTTTATAAAAGCGGACTAACAATAGTAAGACTCTTTTTTCATTTTTTTATTATCATTATTTTTGTTTTCCAGCAACATGCGGCGGATCATGCTGCAATCGCAAAGCAGAGGAACAATTACGACAACAAGCACGAGCTGATTTTCACAGTCTTATACACCATCACAGTAGAAGTTTGCAAGGGTTACTCGCAACAACTGCAGATGCACTGAGAGGTAATTTAAATTTGTTTAAATAAACTTGTGTGCATGTGTAACTTTACTTAATAAAGTTATTAAAGTTTCATTTATCGTTAAATATATATATTATTATTTAGTTTTTATTTGAGTATTGCGCAACTCAGTTGCGAAGCAACTAAATGTGTTCTACTAATGCTTACTCGCTCCAAGCCGATTCGCTCAAGTAAAAATGATATTTACACTCGTTAAAATATGCCCGACTATGACAAAAGTCGTTTTATTTGAAAGACAATTTATTTATGGATAAAACGAACACGATTTTAAGTCTATTTTTTTATAATAATGATTGGAAAAAAAAAAAATTTGAAAAAAACCGGTGATGTCCGTCAGTATGTACGGATGTTGGTAAACATAATAATTAAAAAATTATACAACTGATTGATTTTTTTTTTAGCTTGAATTCTTAAATATGTAGAAGCTTTTGTGAAAATTACTACTCAAATTTTTTTTTACTTGTAATTCATAAAAACTTAAAATTGACAGCTTTTTAGAAAACTAATACTCAAATTTTTTTTTACTTGTAATTCATAAAAACTTAAAATTGACAGCTTTTTTGAAAATTACTACTCAAATTTTTTTTTACTTGTAATTCATAAAAACTTAAAATTGACAGCTTTTTTAAAAATTACTATTCAAATCTTTTTTTACTTTTAATTCATAAAAACTTAAAATTGACAGCTTTTTTGAAAATTACTACTCAAATTTTTTTTTACTTGTAATTCATAAAAACTTAAAATTAACAGCTTTTTTAAAAATTACTATTCAAATCTTTTTTTACTTTTAATTCATAAAAACTTAAAATTGACAGCTTTTTTAAAAATTACTATTCAAATCTTTTTTTACTTTTAATTCATAAAAACTTAAAATTGACAGCTTTTTTTAAAAATTACTACCCAAATCTTTTTTTACTTGTAATTAATAAAAACTTAAAACTGACAATTTATGAAGAAAATTTAGCTGCCATTTTTATGGAGAATTGAGAAATTAATATTATTTTTTTTTTTATTTTTTGAATGAGAAAGTGAATTGTGAACGTTTGGATTTTCTAACTTTTTATTTTTTGATAAAATTTACCCTACAATTTAGAGTAAGCCTGGGCCAAAAACAAAGTAAATACGGATAAAAATGAAAACTTATGCCTTTTATTTTATTTTTTACGCTTTTTTAATTAAAAATTACTCGAAATTTTGTTTTTTTACCCAGTAATTGAACACTATCTTAAACAGAAGAGTACTTATTCATCCAGGCCCAGTTTTACTCACAATTAACCAGTAAAAATTATTAGATAATTCTCCCCGTGTATTTATTTTATCCCCTCAAAGTAAAATTCACTCCGAAGAGGAATTTACTTTTATATTGAAGTATCTGTTTGGAGTGAAATTAACTCCTAAAAAAAGTTTATTTTAATATTAAAACACCGAACTGGAATTAATGTGAATTTCTAAAAAAATCCAGATCACTCCGAAATCACTACTGGAGAAATAAACTCCGAAATCGAGTGATTTTTTCTAAAACTCTGTAAATTCGAGTGAATCCGGATTTAAATAAAATCCGTAATCACTCGGAATTTAAACAGTATAATGCCCTGTTTTAAAATATATGAAATTACATAAATTATGAAAATAATTAAATAGACACGGGGTAGTTCGCGTTATGTCTCTATGTAATGGAAGTGAAGCTTCCCTTGAATCGACCGCGTGAGAGACGAAAGACCGAGGGAAAGGAAAGGAAGAAAAATGCGGTTCGGCAACCGTTGGAACTTAACTAAAACGAGTGAGAAGGAGTATGCGAAAGTTGTGTCGGTTTTTAAAGAGTAAAGATTTAGTGGTGTAAGTATGTAATGTTGATCTGAGCTGGATGTGGTGTAGGGTCGAAGTACATAAGAAGAGAAAAGGGCGAGCAGTTTAGGTGTAGTGTCGTGTGTTGTATGCATGTGTGTCCACGGTCCGGATCGGAGTTTAGTTTTGCCAATACTCAGCATAAGAGTTTGAGAAGTGAAGCTGGAAGAAGAGAGTCGAGGTACTCGAGAGAAATAAGAGAAAGAAGAAGGAGATTAAGAAGAATAAAAATAAATAAATTTTTGTGGAGGTGATCAGGAGAAGAAGGAGAGAAAGACCAAGACGGTTGGCTTTCTCGCGCTCCAACGAACGGTCTCTCAGCTACTCGCCGTATAAGGCCACGTCGCACAATCCTCGCACGCCCGGGCGAGAGTAGTCTACTGAAGAACTCTTTCTCTCTTTTACTTATTTGTACCTTCTCTCCATTGCTTACTCTCATCTGTGAGCACTTGGCTTGCTCGTGAATTCGTATCGAGTATCGCAATTAAACCGATTGCTTGATTCGATATATTTATATACATATACATATACATATACATATATATTACTCCCGCTACTTTTAATTCATGAGTATTTTTTTTATACATGTAATGTCATATATTATTATTATTATAATTTTTATTCATGACATTAATTTAAAAATTTTAATTTTTTATTTTCAATAGTGTGAGGATGAATATTAATTAATAATTAAATTTATAAAATATATAATACATATATATTTATGTAATATAAATTTAACAGGCACTTGGCGTGCTCCTGATGCATACTTGCATAAACAGATTACAAATACGTGATCGGTGAAACCGATTAAATATCGCAATATCATCATCTTTTAAAAGTACTTTACGTCATCAATATCAATAGACTTACATCTTGATTATTAATTTAAAAATACATATATATAGATATGAGAGCAATTAATTTAATTAATTTATTTATTGATAATTGATAATGATAATGATAACATTTAAAATATATGAAGATTCAATTAAAAGAAGCAATTGTAATAAAGTAAGTAACAGGCGTGGCCATAAAAGTATCTGCAAAAATGTGTTGTAAAGTATATGGATGTGTGTATATATATATTATGAAGATGAGGATAGTATGGAGTGTAGACGATAGAGGTAAACGAGTATAGAGACGAATGTGAAGAGAATAAAAGGAAATTTAGAGAAAGGGTTAGGGTGGAATCCGGAACGAAACGCCTACGCGGAGACTATCGTGTGTGGAATCTCGATCGGGCTATCTCTGCAACCCGTTTGCAAGCACTAAAGCACTAGATAGAAATCCTTGACGCTATATAATATATATATATATAGATATTTTGCTCTTCTGGCACGGATTTACGTGTGCAATCTCAGTCCTAGTTTGGAAACGATTGCACCCGTTTACTAAACCCACGCTCAAAATTACCGGACAAACGTCACTTGAATCGTGATTTTTATATTTTAAATAAAATTGTCTCCGGTTTTTTACACATATGACAAAATTATTATAAATTTTTTTTTAATTTTTCATTTTAAAGTCAAATATTATGACTACACTGTAAAAAATTTGCGGATTAAATCCCGAGTAAATGCGGAGCATTTTTTTACTGTAAAAAACCGGGAGTGAATTTGAAATGATTACGGATTTTATTTAAATCCGCATTCATTCCGCATATGGAGTAAATAAGGAGTTTGTCTTTTCACTGGAGTGATTTGGATTTCATTTAAATCCGAATTCACTCCCATTTGGAGTTTTTATATTTAAATAAAATCCCCTTTGAAGTTTACTTCACTCCGACCCGGAGTTTCAATTGAAGACAAACTTCCCTTCGGAGTAAATTTTACTCCAAGGGGATTAAATAAATTCACAATCATCCGCTCCGGATTTAATCTGCACTCTGTAAATTTTTTACAGTGTAATAATAATTTAAAAATAATGAATAAAATAAAATAAAATTCATTATTATCTTTTAATTTAATTGTTTTGTTTATTCAACGGTTTATTATCTCCATTGTTTAATTCCATTCTATTTAAAATATCCATTGTAATAATATTCCTTTGATATTTTAATTATCCTAAATAAAATGGAGCAGTCAAGCCGTCGTATTCACGATCTTTCAACTGTGTGATTTAATTAAACATTTATTTAAAATTTTTTTTTTACCTCCTAATAAATCAGATAAAAATCAAGTTATTTTTTTCCATGGTTGTAATTTTTTTCAGTCTTGAAAAAAAATAATAAATTACCATATCAATGAATAAATTAATTGAATTATTCCTTAAGACATTCATTATTATTAATCGTATTGCATTCCATTACCACTATCAGTTTTGTAACATCTTAAATCTTCAATTAATAATTGTCAGTACGAGTTTTTAAAAAAAAAATCTAAATGTTAAATAATTTCTTAACACCGTTTATAATATAAAGTGCATACATGGAGTATTTAAAATCAAATAAAATTATGGCAGTGACGAATAAGTATTATTTGTTTAGAATTTACTCATATGTTTGTATAACTCTGAGCAAAGGGAGAGACGTAGAGAGAGGGAGAGACAGGGAGAGCTGGGATGTGAGTGATTTTCCTACACCTAACCGCGCTGGAGCAGATATAACTGATGGGTCTATATGTATATATTATATATGAAATAATAGAATAGAGCAGAAGAGAAGTGAAGAGAAGTTGGAGAACGTATACAGAAATTTATCCACACAGTAAAGCCTTGATTCAACATCGTGTATTGAAACTTGCAATAAAACCGCTACACTACATCACGCAGACGTACATATTCGTTTGACCAGCAGAACTCCCTCTTTCTTCCTCTACTCTTCCATTTTCTGCTTGCCCTGCGGCTATCGATGATGAATATACACATATATGTGTATTTGTATATGTATATGTAATACATAAGAGTATATACGAGTGGTGGCTTTGAAAACATTCGCCAACTGCATGAAATAGTCCTGTCCAAGTCGATTCAACATTTGATCTATCCACTATGTCAACTTCACTGTTAGGTGTCAGTTTATTTGCGTACCAGACAAGTTCATTGACCTTTTTTTTTACTTGTCAGATTCTGATAATTTCATTTGAATATTTATTATTATTAATAATGCTAATAATAAATAATAAATCATTTATGTTTATAAATTGCGTTTTTTTTATGTAATAACAAAAATAAACTCTTTTTTGACACATGATACTTTCACCATTTGATGCAACATCTCTTGGAAAAAATTTTATGATACTTATTAAACTCATATGTATTTCAATGTTTTATTTTTTTATTTGCTTTTATAAATATTATATATCATTAGTTTGTTTATTTTTACTTACTGTACGTCAGTATGAAAAAAAAACTAAAATAAAGGCAGCAAAATTATTTAAAAATGAAATTTGCAGTGGAACTGTTGATTTTAGAGAAAAATTTTTTGAACAAAAGTTGTAGGAAATTTAATTTGCTACAAAAAAGGTCATGAGGGTTATTGACGTATTTACCATAGTTATAAAGTTATAGAAAAAATAAGTAAGAGGTTAATTTGAGAATTAATATCTTGAAATTTATTCTATTACTTCAAGCTGTAATTACGTCGGAATAATTAGATTTACGTAAAAATGCAATGAGACCTTTTTTGTAGATAATTTAATTGGCTACTGAATTGCTCATATAAATTTTTGTGATATCTGTGATAGTTGAGCCGGAATTTTGATTTTTTTACAGCAACTTTCGAATGTTAATTCAAAAAAATTAAATCGACCCCCGGCAATTGTCAGTAAATAAATAAATTATTGAAATATTTAAAAAAAAATTATTTTTTGTTAATTAAAATGAAGTTAACAAGTCAATGTTAAAACTTGGTCTTATTAATATTATTTATATAAAGTTTTAACTGAGAAAATAATATATAAGACAGTTCTGTCGATTGTGAAATGTGATTTAATTTAAATGGAAAATAACGTGGATGAATGGGTGTGCCTCTGCTCAAACTCGTCGGCTCGTTTAAAGTTTTGTCCTGTTGAGTGTATACATTATGTATACATACGTACATACATGTATATATATTTATGTATTGAGAGTTGAGTACCGAGTGTATGGATGGAGTCAAACACCGCAGCAAAGTTTTAGTTTAAGACTTGTCTGTATTTTATACGACGGCATATAATACAACAGTAAGAGAGGATATTTTCAAGCATATAAAGATAAATGATAAAGAAAGAGAAAGAATATATGATGATGATGAAGTAAAGAAATAAGAAAGTGGGTCGTGCTATTTTCGTTACATTCAGGTGGTACTGTTGCTTAAAAATACTTTACCACAATTATTTTTTTCAGTTTATACTTACGTACATTAAATATATATACATTTATACATTATATATTGCAAATGGCTTTTGTTATATTAACCAAGAAATATGAGCATAAAAGATAGAGTTCAACCAGAATAATAACTAAGATCCAGGTTAAATGTTTCTTTTCCTATTTTAACTTAAACTTTTACAATAACAACAACAACTTTTTTAAGAATAATGACAATATAGATTACGATAATAATATATATTGTTATTTTTATTATTTATAAATTTATATTTTACGATTAGCAAGTTTTTACAGTTGACAATTTTCGGATTTTTTTTTTAACAAATCAGTTACAAAAAACAAAAAAAAAATGCACGTGTAGAAAATTTAAAAAACTACACAGAAAAAATGGATTTCTTGAGGTAAACTTTTTACTTGCCCCAAGAAATTTTATGCATTATGAATTGAAAATAAAAATTTTTAAGGCGAAAGAAATTTTCATTGCGCCAATAAATTTTTTCCAGTCGTAAGAAAACTTTTTTTTACATTTCATGATGAAAAATTTTTTTTCTGCCAAGAAATCATTTTTTTTTTGTGCATACACTAAAAATTTATGTACCTGAAGATGGAACTCGTGCAACGAAAATGAAAAAAATTCATGTAATTTGACTGCTTAAGAGGTAGTTCCGGTAGTCTGAAATTTTCGGCTGACATACCAGCATTTATGTGCGAAACATTTTCGAAATCTAGTCATTCTGTAAATTTTTTACTTTCCAATTTTTTTTTCGTTGTGCGAAAAACGTTCCGATCTTCAGGTACATGAAAATTTAGCGAAGTAAATCCGGAGTAAATGCGGGACAGAATTGAATATTAAAACTCCGAATTGGAGTGAATACAGATTTAAATAAAATCCAGATCACTCCAAAATTACTCCCAATTTTTTAGTGTCCGTAGAATTTTTTGTTAAAATTTATTATTTTAAAAAAATTCAAAAATTATCAGAAGTCGGTTAACTTCATCATCATTATATTTTACATCTAATATTTATTCATTGATAATTATACCGCCGTTTTATTCAAATATTTAAAAAAAAAACGTTTGACAGAACATGACATTTAGTATAATTTATAATACATACATATTTATGTGAGATATGCTAAAATAACCATGTCAAAGTCGGTCAACAATCAGCTGATTGTCCTATGACATATTTTAAACTAATTGGCCAATAATCAACGCTCAATTAATTATGTGATTAAGTTTTAGCTGGTTAAATAAACCGTATAAATGTATGCGCCGTGATATTGTATTTAAAATAGTATACATATTCATACATGTATGTCTGTATGTATGTGTAGTATATGAGGTTACGTATTATATATACGGTATTAAAAGGCGAAACCAAATCTACACTTAACTACACTAGCTGATGTAGCTCGGCGCGTGTCGTTTCCGCGGCAACCTGCAGACTTGTCTCCCTTTCTCTCTCCTTTCATCTCATTCTTATTATTATGATACACACTGTTCAAGCATCGTTGGCTTATACGTCAAACTATTTTCATTCCTGTATAAAACTTGTTAACGAAAAACTTTTTTATTATACTTATCAGATTTTATACTTTTAATGATGTATTTATTTTTTTTTTTTTACTTTATTTAAAAAAAAAATTAAAGTTATACTTTTAATTGTTTTATAAATGAAAAAACTTATCAACTCCTCATATTTTTTTTATCACTTTATTTTTATACCATATATGCAATTGTATGTAAGCGCTAACCACTTACTGAGTTATAAGTGGTTGCCACTTGTGTCTAATCGAATGTAATCGATATACGTTATTAAGTGAGTGATGAAGATTATTAAGAGCAATGACCATTAAACGCTAATTTATTATTATTAAACTTTTTTATTTTTATTTTAAATGCCAGTGGTTAATCTAATTGACGATTGTGTTGTAAAATATAACTCTTTAGTTCAAAAAAAAAAAAAAAAAGAACTTGTGTAATTATTTACTCACGTAATAGCTGCGAAAGTTTTATTATAATAGACATCTACGGACGTGATGTTCATTACAATGCTTTTTGTATGCATAGAAAAAAGGGG
This sequence comes from Microplitis deprimator, assembly GCA_964016945.1. Lineage (NCBI taxonomy): Eukaryota > Metazoa > Arthropoda > Insecta > Hymenoptera > Braconidae > Microplitis > Microplitis deprimator. Next base: position 20,686,834 of record OZ024710.1, on the reverse strand, counting down.
GAAAGAAATTAGTAGTTGACACTCATCAGAGATATAATGAAAAAAAAATTATAACAATTTACTGTAACAATTCCCATGTGTCTATTTACCCCGCGTTTGTTAAGCTAATGAAGTAAAAACTACTGTCTTTAAAAATTTATTTAGTATTTGAAGCCATTCTCAGACAGTGCCCCTAATTTTTTAAAAATATTTAATCACTTAATCGTAACGAGCAACCTACAGTCACTACGTGACTGCCTGAGTATTACTGTTTATTAAAATCTATACTCTATAATTAACTTTAGAATTTTTTGTTTATTTCAATTATCATTGAAGCTTAATGAGAAAAATCTCATCATTGACTCACAAACTTATTGATTTCGATGATTGTATAATCATGGGATTTTTAAAAAAAAGTCTACATGGTCAAATTTTTTTTTATCAGTCGTTTAATATATTTTGTTTGACTGATGCCAAATTAAATCTGTCTAATTTTTATTCTCCTAGAAAACATGGCATAGACTAAATTTTTTTTATTTTCTCTTAATTATATATATAATAGTTATATATATTTAGTCATATTCAGTCATAGAATAATTAAAATATTAATTTATTTGAAGAAAATAAATACAATCGTCTTATTTTCCCGCGTAATTTAAATGTCATTCGAATGATATTGATAAAGTGATTTATCCCGATTACTGGCAATAAAAAAGAGTTTAAACCATGAAAAGGCACAAATTCAAGTCAAGACCTTTCTAACGATACCAAATTTATTAAAATTAACTTATTCTATCATATAGATATGGCGGGAACAAAATTTTCCTTATTCTCTTAATAATATAGATAAAAAAGAAACGCAGTTACAAATTTGCTGAGACAGATTTTAAAAAAAAATTATTTACACCCGGGTCAAAAATAAAAGTTTATTTAGACTGGGTTTAACAATTAGAAATTCAGAGCCGTTTTTCACGAGACAAACTCGGCTTTTTTTACGGAGATATGAAATTCATTGAATTTTCGAAAAAGTCTAAATCAAGTCGAAATTTACTTGGTTTAGACTTATTCGACTTAAATTACAAGATGAAAAAATCAAAACTAAAGTGAAATGTGAGAAAATATTTTACATTCAAAAATACTGTTTGCTTTTGACGGTTTGCAAATTACAATTAAGGTGAATAAAAGACGAAAAACTAAGATGAAAAAAAATCTAAAAGTTAACAAAAATTTAATTTAACTCGAAAAAGTCGAGATCTTTTTGGAAAGTTGTCAGCAAATTGATAACTTTGAAAGAAAATAAGGTTCAAATTTTATTTTTGACTTGGGTTGATATCAATTAGGAGTTGAACGAAATTTTGAAAATAATTTTCAGTTAAATCTTCATGTTGTTATAATTTTGAATGTCAAATTTTTCAAGCTAAAATTTATTTTCCAAATTTCATTAAACTCCTAATTGCTAACAACTGAGTAATTTTTTTGAAAATCTATATCATGAAAATTTTCCTTTTTTCAATGAATGTTTTAATTTTTTAAAAATTAATAAATAAAATTTTATGACACTTGAAAGCCATTGCATGTATAAAAAAAATCGAGGATACTGTCTGAGAATGTCCTAAAATAAATTTAAAAAATTGAATTTTAAAAATTTTAGATGCAGTAACAACTCTTGCACGTCAGTCTGAAAATAAAACGCTGATCCTGTTTGAACAAGTCTACAGATCAATGTCACTGCTCAGCAGACCATCTATTAAAGGATTGTATCAGGCAATGGTGGACTACGTGTCACCCAGTAACACACCCGACACTCTGCAGCAACCGTTGAGTCGTGATATGCTTCAAGAACGATTTACTGAATTTTTCACCCGGTTATTTCCAATAGCCTATCATCACGCAGTTAATCCTCACCAGCAGGACTTTACAGATAAATTCAAACAGTGTTTATACGAGGCTATGGATGAAATACAGCCGTTCGGTGATATACCTAAACAAATATCACGATCTGTCAGTAAAAGTCTTGAAGCAACTCGTGTACTAGTGCAGGCATTAACGCTCGGCAAAACAGTATTGGATCGTACTGACAGTGTCTTATTTTATACAACTAGTCCACAACAATCTTCATGCTACGAAGCACTTTTGAGAATGACTTATTGTCCAAAGTGCTCCGGCTACGGGTCTTCTATTCGTCCTTGTGGTGGTCTTTGCACCAATGTCATGAGGTAATTTATTGTTTTTTTATTAATAATGACACGTATTATTTTTCAATCATTTCATTATATTGTCATTATGACATTTATGAGAGTAATAAATGTTGAGGAAATGATAAATGAATTAGTAGATATATGTGTACATGTACATGTAGTAATACTCTGGTCGATGATTAATTTTTCAGAGGCTGTTTGACTGAACCGGCTTCAGAATTAGATCTGGCATGGTCTGGTTACGTCGAGACCGTTGAGCGTCTAGTTATAGCCGTTGACGGGCGAACTGATCCCCTTGGATTGAATGCTGAGAGGGCGATCAGGCAGTTGGATACCCGAATTTCAGATGCCATTATGTACGCCATGGAAAACGGTCCTGCACTTGAAGAGAAGGTATTGTGACTTTTTATCATATTTATTACACCAAAGAAAGTATATTTTTTTGAAAATTTCGCGGCAACGCGTGGGACGGGATAGGCGACGTTAAATGTCGCTACGTAGGCGGTGAGAGAGATGAATTGACGCTGGCTTCTTCTCACTTTTTTTTATTTCGCTGGTTTTTTTTTAAATATCTTTACTAAGGGACCGGATGCCGCTCCTTCATTGACCATCGAGGGTCGAGAGAGCAAACTAAAGAAACTAAATAACGTATATGGAAGAGAATTAATTCATGCACGCGATGAAATGACACTTGACGTATCATGTTTGCTCTTGTTGTTATTATTATTACATACCCTCAGTAAATCGTTTTAAATTAAAATAGCAAATTGATAAATTTATAGAATATTACAGTGGTCAATTTACTGTTTATAAATTTTTAAAAAATTTTATTAATATGAGTGATGAAAGTAAATGAGAAAAAATATGTAATATTTAAAATCAATGAGAAAGTACTTGGACGTCAATTGAAATATTTTAGCTCCCCTCCGCTCCTTGTATTCTTCGGTCGTTTTTTTATTTCTCCGTGTTCTTATACTCCCTACCCAGTCTCTCAGAGTCCTTGTCGAACTTGTTCGCAGAAGTAGGCGCCGGATCTTGGCTCTTAATTAAAAGTTTCACACGGTTTCTACACTATATATGTGAGAGTGTGCGTAGTGTACGTACACCAACGACACCAAATGATTCCATCAGCGCACAGCTTTGCTCACTATGAATTACATTAAATTTAACGATCGATTAATCGATTCTAATATCATTCATTCTTTTATTTTTGACTCTTGTCCTTCTCTTCATAGCATAAATATCACAGGTTTAAAATTAATATGTAAAGTATGCGGAATAAAAAGTAAAAAAAGGAAATAGTTCAGAAATATCTCATCAGTGAGCTGTTTTATTATAATCTTTTTGTGAGGTATTACCTGATGGTATGGAATGATGGCAATGGGGGGTCGCACCTTGTGGTCCCACGATCTTTCGTGCCGATTCCACTAATAATTCCTCTCTTTAGACCTGCCCGTCCAAGTAAGACTGGCCCACCACCAGTCATCTCTGTATCCTTGTATTTGTATACATATATATACATAAAAATGTATATATAAAAGTATAGAGGTCTCTTTTAAGTTTAGAGCAGAGCTAACAGCCGAGAATCGAAAAACTAAAATAAAAGTAAAGAATAAAAAAAATAATGAAAGAGACTCTGAAAAGGAGGCTCTTACATTCTGCGTGCGTTACGTGTCTGCATTCCGCGTGGCCTTTGGCCTTGTTCGCCTGCAGGCTGCCGGTACACCTAAAAGCTAAGGATCTCTACTCTAGACTCAGCTCTAAAAACAGACAAGTCTTGTTGGATTTAGTATGAGAGGGAATCGTTAGGCAGGTTGTAGGTAGAGGTGTGCCCCAGTGAATTGGCCAAGACGAGACGCCTATTTCTTTATCCTCATCTTCACCACTCTGTTATGTATCAGTTGTTACCTGTACATACTTATAATATATATATACAGGCACAAAATTCTCAACACATAGACACCAACTCAACTCTCTCTTAACCAAAGTTGGCTCTTTTCTTATTCATTCCTTGGTCTTCTCCTTCTTTGTCTCTCCACCGGTCATATAACGTTCATTATTATTCGTCGCGGCGGGTTTTATATATACCCAACCTCGTACCTCTTGGTCGCACGCGGTGTTCCTTCCACCGGGACTCTTGAAGAATATGTATATGTCTATCTCACTTTAAAATGGTATTTCTCCCTCATCCAGTCTCACTCATTATTATTCTCAACAGTCGTTTCTTCTCCAAGGTATATAGCTCTTGCTCGCGCGAGCACGCGGCGCCTTTTCGTGGCTCCTCGAGCAGAGAGCAGTAGGCTTATTCCTTACCCCCTTGGTTGGCCTCTGCCGCTTAGCTGCTGCTGCTGCTGCTTCTGTTGCTGCTATTCTTTTACTCCGAATTCTTTGACTCTTGGTTATTTATTTATATATTTTATTTTATTTTTATTTTTTACGGCCCATGTGTACAACTACACTGTAGCAACAGCCACACTACGCTGGGAGAATTGATTTCCCCTGTATTATATATACATATACATATATAGAATACTCGTATGGACCCTCGTTAGGTCCAGAGTTTGCATGAAATTCCGGTTGACAGGGTCCGCTGGAATTCCTATACATCGATTCCTGATTGTTCTCTTTGCTGCTTCACAACTCGATGAGCAACGCACGCAGGTCTCTACATGTTACTTCCTATTCTTTTTATCCTTATTTTCATCTTTTCTAGTGTCTTTTAATATTTTTTTACACATTTATTTATGAATACAAGAAATATCCTGCATATTTTATTCCATTGTTTGACTCTCAAACAAAATTACTGCAGTTTATACCTAAGAAAATTATCTTTAAATATTTGTGTATGTTGATACGAACAATGTCTACATGTTCACGTTTACGAGTTTTAAATATTTGTCTCTCCTTGACTAGCTTTCGTTGATGAGATGGGCCAGTGCCAGGAGCCGGAAACTAAACTTCGGTCTTCATTTATCTCAATTACATTTTATTTTTATTTATCGTCATTATTTCCGATGCTCTTAATATATAATTATATGTGAGCGTAAAAAAGGTTAAGGTCACTATTGCTGAATTTAAAGTAAACAGTTTTTATTTTTATAAAGTTAAACGTTGCGATAAAATAATCGCGACGTATGATAAAAGATTGGGAGTAATTCGGCGTGATTACGGATTTTATTTTAATTTGAATTTATTTCGTCACTCGGAGGTCCAGAGTTTAAAAAAAAATCACTTCACATACGGAGTAAATACCGAGTTTATTTTCCAGCGGAGTAATTCCAGTGATCTGGATTTTTTTTAAATCCGCATTAATTCCAGTTCGCGAACTCCGCGGAGTTTCAATATTCAAATAAATTCTTTTTCGGAGTGAATTTTACTCTGGGGGAATTTAATAAATAAGCAATCATCCGCTCCGCAACTCCGAATTTATTTCGTCACTCAGAGTTCCAGAGTTTAAAATAAAATCACCACATATGGAGTAAATAGAGAATTGAATTTTCTGCAGAGTGATCTAGATTCTATTTAAATCCGCATTCACTTTGATTCAGAGTTTCAATGGCAAAATAAATTTTCCCTCGGAGCAAATTTTACTCCGAGATTTAATAAATAAACAATCATGCACTCCGAATTTAATCCGCTTTTACTCTGAAAATGTTTTACAGTTCATATATATATCTATATATATAAATTGAAAAATGTTGTTAAAAAGTAATTTATGATTGAAAAACGTTTTCAGAGACTCAATGAGAAGAGGATCCCATTATCTGTAGTTTAACTTCCCTACCCTCAACAATTATAATCGCTTGCTTATACATATACATATACATATATATGTGGACATCCATATATATACACATATATATACGTCGCTCTATTTGCCTCGCTCTCATTTCATCATTTACTTTTTTTTCCTCATTTATTCTCTTTGCTTTACAATTCGCGCCTGCTGCACAATGCTCCCTATTTTACTTTCATTTTTATTATTCTCTTTTATTTAACATGATACACTTCTCATCGTCTCCTTAAACTTTCCTTCATATTATTATTATTATATACGCACATATATATACATATTTATTTAAATTCTCCTTCACTAAGTTCCTCTTTACTTCTAACTCATACATACATACAAAAAAAACGTATATCAACATTCCACATGCATACTTATATCTTACTCTATATACATTTCATTATAATTGTCTTAATGACTCGTTTATATTCATTCGCACTTTAATGTTCTGAAGTTTAAGATGAAAAAAAAAATCCACAAAATAAAACTCGAGACATTAAAATTTAATTTTGGAATTTAAACATGTTTATATTTCTTTTTATATACATATGTGATGACGTATTCACACTAATATATGAAAAAAAATATGTATGTATATAAAGCAGAACATAAATATATAGATAAAGGTAAAAATATACAGCAAATAATATAGGCAAGTGAAGAGAGATAATTTAAAGGCACACAATATACAAAAAATCAAGGTATCAAAGTCCACATACACAAACATACTCACATACTCGCGCACATATTTACACATACTTGTAAATGTATTACACACTATATGTTTACATCAAAAGCTTGTAAATTTTTTTTTTTTTTCATAAACTTATGGTGCAACGCACAAATTAACTACTCTGATAATTAAACCATTTAATATTCACAGTAATTGCATTCTAAAAAAAAAAAAAAAAACTATAATTCAATTTTTATTTTTCTTTTGTGGAAAAAAAATCTCATTCTTTATAACTTTGACTTTTAATAGCAGCAAGTAAATGAGTACTTAAAATATTAAATGTCATTATCCGATGGTACAAAAGCTCGGTCTAGTTACAACTTTTATTTTTTTTTTTTTTTTTTTTTATTGTGGCTATTGTTTGTATCAAGATTTATATTTTGTAAAATATATAATACAATTCTTCTCTTGAGTTCCACAAGACCGATTTTCTTTATAATCTCAGAGAGCATTATCAGTTAAGAGAGGAGTATTTACTGGCTCAGTACTAGAAATCGTATAACCTGGCGCAGATCCAGCCAACACTCCACCCACATACCCGATATAATCATCTAGGCATCTCCAGTAAACTCCTCAGGGCGTCAGAGTACCGCAACATATACATAACACTCATTACACACTACAGTACACTACCAGCTTGTTAGTTTGTGTACATACATCCATTTATATACATATATACATATATACATACAGATATATATCCCCGTCCTCAAACGTACGTGCAATCCTCAATGTGTGTGAGAAAGTCCAGTCAGCCCAGTATATATTACTCTATACTACTCTTCTACCTGTGATTCACCACTGCGTGAAATTGTTTTAGAGTTCAAATTACGTTTGAACAATACGATAAAAAAAAAAATAAATGTTTTTAAAATAAACGGATGTAATGTCTAATTTAAAGTCCAATTCACATCATTATCTTTTAATGTAAAAAAAAAGTTTATATAATTGTAAGAAATAAAATAATTTTATAAATTGTTGGCCATTAAATAAATAAAGACGAGGGAAGTTGATTGCAGATATGATAAATATATATATGTATATGTGTATGTGTATTATGTATATATGAGTATACTATAGAAAAATAAAACAGCCGATGGAATATTGGCAAAATGCCTTTTATTTGCGAATCAATGACCTGACCGGTTAAGTATTTCGGTGCTTCGAATCTTGCCCACACTTTTGAATCAGACATTACACACACCGAGGAATAAATTTTAAACTCGCGGCTCGCGAGAACTCGACTGACGACAGCAATTGCTTTTAGATCTATGTCTGGATTCTACACCCGTTTTATTCTGTGTACTCTAATATAAGAAAGTCATCGTCTTTAAATTGTTACTCACTTCTAATAATAGATTTCAAAAAAAAAAAAAAAATATATATTTCCCTAATAAAAATACATACTATTAGTGTGTCATCAATTATAAATATTATTATTATTTAGCTGATGTGTTTAATATAAAAAAGTAATAAATAATAGAAGGAAGTAACTTAATATATAATTGATGTAGAAAAGTTGCGATGAGTTGTGATGTAGATCCTAATGACGGTGGTACAAGAATGTGAGGGCGGCAAGTTTAAACCTGAGTGGGAGTAATAAAAGCTGTATGGTATTCTATATAAGATGCTGTGTGCATCCATGTACAAGTACTGAATTTATATACATACTTACATACATACATGAAGATTATATAAGTATGAGAGACTAAAGTGAGTAGAGAAGAAGCAAACGAGGAATAGAGTGAGATGAGCGATGTATCCAAGTGGAAAGAGAGGGAGAGACAGAGACAAGCAGAGAATCTTTCGTAAAAGGGAGGCCAGAGGCGAACCTGTTATACCTGAACGAACTCGCACGCATCGAGTTGGAGGCTGTAGCTCTTGTGCTCTTTGCAGTTTTCTCGGTCTTTGTTCTTTGGGCTCTCTGATGTTCTGGCATGCCATGGAATAGCATATATAACATGCCATGGTATGGCATGGCATGGGCGATGGGTTCTGCTAGCGAGTAAAATCAACGACAGTTGGCTCTCTATCTCTATACTACAACTCTACGCTACTCTGTATGTTCACTTGTATCTATCATCTGTGTGTAGCTCTGCTCTATCTATCTAGTCTATTCAGCAGGTCGAACTCGCGGGCAGGTTCGGCTCGTGACAGACGCTATATGCGTTCGAAAACAACGTACCTGCGGCGAGATATAATCGCAATGTGTGAGTTCGGACGGGCTGGGTACTGCGGACCCAGAACTGATGAAGAAGAGAGAGAGGCAGGGGCTAACTTGGGTCTTGGAATATAGAATAGCTGAATGAAAGACACGAGATGAGGGTGGGGTGCTCTAAAGAATAAAGAAAGAAAGAAATAAAAAATCTATATGTTTAAGAATAAAAAAATGAGGATATAAGAGGAAGGAGATTGCTGTTGCCATGTGACTCTTGTTGCCGCTTGTGTTATATTATGTGGCTGCAGCTTTCAACCAGCTATCTTTTCTTCTTTCCCTTCTTGTCTTGTCTTGTCTTGTCTCGTCCATCTCTTTCTACAGCACTTACAACAACTTTACTCTCCTTCTTGTTGTACCTACTACCATACGTTGAATTTTTACCTTGTGACGCACAAATTGTCCAACCAGCTAATCTTTCATGTTCAAAAGCTTGTTTTTGGTCATCCTGTTGTGTTGTCGGCATGTGTTAAACGTACAAACACTTACAAACTTTATTATGTGTTATTTATTCTTAGGTATTTATTTTAAGTTTTAAACTTCCCGCCATGAAAATTTAAAATTTTTAAAAAAGGGAAGTTATTGGTTTTGGTCTAAGTTTCGAAAACTGAGTTTTCAATAATCAACAGATTTTTTAGGTGGCGTTTAAAGAGGCTCATTAATTCTAACAACGTCATAGAATTTCAGTATAATCAGTACAGTATATTCGGAGATATTCAAAAAATAAAATTTTTTCAAAAATGGTTTTTTGGATAACTTGTAATGTACTCGATGGATTGATTCCAAAATCTGTTAAACTCTCAACCATAAAAATCGGCTAATTTGTTAAAAACAAATCGCTGTCGAAAAAATTTCAAAAAAGTGTTTTTTTCGAATAAAATAAAAAAGCTTCAATTTATTATTTCCAAACAATTTCCAGCATTAGAGACTAAAAATCTGTGTTGAATGTCTGCCTCAAACGTCAAAATCGGTCAATTAGTTGAAAATATTTAAAAAATAACAATTGTCCTCCTTTTTCCTGGATCGCTCACTATTTAATGTATCAAATGTACGTAAAATTGAACCGAGTCTACCATTTGATAGTTTCTTTCGATTACTACAGATTTTATTGCAATCATTTCGTTAATTTAAGTAATATTGTCGAAAAAATATACGAAAAATCACTTTTTTCCACTTTTCTCGGAAATTTTATAAATTAATGCTCTGATCTGATTAAAAACTCATTCAAATTTAAATTTCAATTGCATTTATTGGTTATTGACGGAATTCATTGATTTCATTAAACAAAATCGTGAAGAAAAATTGAAAAACCGCTTGATGGAGCTCGAAAAACTCAAAAATACGAAGATATCACCGAGCTCTTTGAATTCAAAAACAGCGGGAAGTTTCGGGTTTACAGATTATTTTTATTAACTTGTATAAAGTTATTTTGTACTTCTGTGTACTGCAAAGGATCTTTATCCTGATAAAATATATACTTTTTACTAGGAACAAATATTATAAGAAATCAATAGTATCTACGTAATAAAAATATAGGTCACTGTATAGATAAACTTTACATAATGTAATTGTATGTATGGGCTAAAAGTTTTCATCTGTAGGAAATAAATCTATATGACGATTTTTTGCTTTTAAATTTTATGTATTCTGCAGAGTATAAATTTATATAAAAAGGGATGTAGGCTTTTTGGTTAGCAATAGATGAATAAATCGTAGTTTTAAATCCAAAAGCTTATATAGTCCGCAAACTGATGTTACTGCTCCATAGTGGAAAAATTTTCAGAGGGGTCTTGCCTTCTTCTATATCCAGGATATCTGTTCGCTGAGGGCACAATATTATATATGTGAAAGGCGTAAAAGAGGAAAGACAGGAGGAGGAAGAGGTGTGGATGAAAAGAATAAAGAAAGACGATTCCCGTTGACGGTGGAACGGAAGAGAAAAGTAAAAGACGAGTCCGTTATAGAGATTCCACCGGACGAATTCCAAACTGCGGGGATATAAAGGATACCGCGACTTTGCCGCCGGCAAAGTTCCTCCAGGATTTCTCTTACTCATTTATACACTCACTCACTCACTCTTTACCCCTACTTCTTACCTCTTACCTCTTTTTACTCATTCTCAATTCGCAAGTAGCAGGAATAATCGAGTTTCAACCATCAACTATTCAACGACTTTTATAACCTCAGGTTTATTTTTTTACTTTTCTTCTTCCTATGGCTCATATATTTTTTTTTCTTACATTATCATACTCCGTAATAATCTATAATATCATATATTATTTATGCAAATTAAAAAAAAATTAATACCAATGATTATTAGCTTATTAGAACCCGGTGGAATGTATCATTTTTTTTTACTTGTATTGTAAATTTAAAAAAATGTAAATTATGGAATTTTTGGAGTAAAAAAAGTGAATGGGAAAAAAAGTATCTAAAGTTCATTGTGAAAAATAAAATAAGTAAGAGTAGATGAGGGTTGTAGAAAAAAAAATATAAAAAAGGACGAATAAGGAGGCGAAGAGGAGGGGGAGAGACATAAAGAGGGAGAGCTGAAGAGGCGCACCCACCGCATTCCTCGCATCCTTTAGCCGTCATTGGGTGCTCTGATGCTTGCAGCTTGTGTAGACTACTTTGACTCAGAACTCCAGACCGCACTTGACAACCAAACGGGCTTCTATATCGATTCATCTCTTCACCCTTTGCACACTCCATTATCTATACCTTTTACTTCCGCTCACCTTTATACACCGTCATATATTTAATTTTATTGGAGTTCGCTGTCATAAAATAAAAAAAAAATTATATATATATATATATTAATGGATAATAAATAGATAATTTATAAATAAATTACGCGGTATTTTTAAAAGCCATTTAAAATAATTTAAAATAAATTCTTATCTTTAACTTCGGCTTTAGCTACAATTTAATATTTAATTAATTAAAATTCATTTAGGTAATATGTCTCATTGACAATAATGTCTGGGCAGCTGACAATCGTGTCTGATTTGTCTTCAATGAGCAGGAAGACGATAGTTTAAATTTATCAATGACTTTAAATAGTATTTGTATTTGTGTTTATATTTATTTATTTATAAATTTATTATTTTTATGAATCGCTTTCATTATATTTGTTTGAATAGTATATATACTCAATACTATTATAGATGAGTGTTTTACAAAAATATTTTTTCGTAGAAAAAAAAAAATATATGAATTGACGGTAAAAGAGAAAAGAATCCTTAAGAAATTTAGCATAGAGCTAAAAAGGATGAATCAGCTTTCAATATCCGTCGGTGAGTCACCTGTAGATGGTAAAAGAATAGAAGGAAATATATTATTGTATATAACAAGTGTGGGTAGAACTAAAAAATAATAATAAAACAAAATATATAATGTTCAGAAAAAATAAAGAAAGATAAATACATGTAATATATCTATATATAAAAGGTTTTGAACCCACGAGCACATAAACTAACAGACAAAGGTGTCGAATTACATGTGAAAACGATAACGTACTAGTTAGTTTAATCATTTAAGTAAACATGTTTATTTATTTACTTTTTTTTATATTTTTAAATAATTAACTTTCAATATATTTTTATTAAATGTATTCTGCGTATAAATTTATGCGGACTGCATACAACAAATAACGTATCGTTTTAAATATTAAAAATATACGGCAGTATAAAGTTGCGTAAAAAGAGGATAAAAAAAATTAGAGATAAAATTTATAAATAAAATGAAAAAAAAATTATAAATGGGCAGAAAAAGAGTAGCATGACACACGCCTACACAAGTCGTCTTAATCAGTTGGTAAATTTAAATATACCTGTCTAAAATTCTAAACCACTGGTTACTTTTTTTTGTCAAGTCAAAAAAATATAATAAATTAATAAATAAAATATCCTTGGAAAGAAAAAAAAAAGTAACTGAGTTTTTGACAAATATCTGCGAGGAATTTATAAAACTTTAAATATAAATGTATTTTTTATTTTACTACTCTTATTATTTTTTGTTTTCTGTTTTCTCGATCGTAAATTATAAAAGTGTAGAACTGTGCAATTTTTTATAGTTTTGTTTTTCTTACAAAGTATTAATAAAAAATAAATTTAAATGCCAGAGTTTGTTGAGACGAAAAATAAAATAAAGTTTTAAATTTATAAAAAAAAAAAAAGAAATTAAATAAAATATTTATAATCTAAGGAGGATAAGAAAACGATGACGTAGTTTCTATTAAACGAATAATGTACCAAGCATAATTTAAATACACATCTTAATTCATCATTTAATTTCTAGACGATGTTGTAATACACCAGATAATCGAAAGTCCGACTTAACTGAATGTATATCGCTAAGAAAAAATAACTTTTAGGAATATTGTATTTTCTGCTTACTAGAAATTTTAAATTTAATGCAAAAATTTAAAGATTTCATTTAAAATCATTTTTGTTAATCGAAAAAATTGGAGCTTAACTAAAGATCTGCTGATCTTTTTTTTTAAGTACACAGAATAAAAGGATTTCTTGGCACAAAAGAAATTCGTTTTCAATTCACGATACAAAATTTTTCTTGGAGCGAATAAAAATTTTTTGCGCCAAGAAATCATTTTTTTTTGTGTACTGTAAAAAAAAATTCCATTTTTTTCTGTCAAAAAAATTATTCTTCAACTTAAATATGGAATTAATAATCTAATAATTTTAAGATTTTTTTTTCAACGATAAATTATAAAAAAAAAAATATTTGAAAAAATTGCACCTGTAGTTTTTACAATTTACTAAATGTGCATATTTTTATTTTTTATTTTTTTGTAATTGATTTGTTAAAAAAAAAATCCAAAAATTTTTAATTGTTTGCTAAAAAGGAAAAAATTACAACTCCATATAAAAATTAAACTTAGTCGCAATTTAAGATGACATTTAAATTTAAACTTTTTAAAAACATTTTTTTATATTTATTCTAAAAATTTTTTTATTTTTAACAAAAAATTAATTTGGTCTAAAGATGCCGGAACATGGAACCAGCAAAATATTACATAAATTAATTATTCTTTTTTATGGATCGGATGTGCCTTCAACTAAACCCAAATTACAAACACATAAATATTATACATGTACAGAAAAAATTTTAGTAAAACATGATGTACATAATTATTTAAAACAGATTTGATATCTATTGTGTACATGCGTACAATAAGAATCAGTATAATAAAACCGACGTTTTTAAATTTTTATGAGTGTCATATCATAAGAATGTACACAAAGAAGTAATGTACAATATTTATAAACACAAAAATAAATATAAGCGAGAAAAAGAATAGAATGAAAGATTAAGTGTTGGAATACATAATGTGTGGTTGCGTGTAAACACGCATCTTTTAGCACGATAACGTTGTCTATTTGATCATGTCAACGTTCATCTTGTCACTGCTACTCGACGTTATTCTATCTGCTCCATCTCTTACATTCTCTGCATATATTATTTTTATAATAACAATAATAATATACAAGCACATACGTGTATCATAATAACTATTAACATAATAGAGATCATTAATCACAAATAACAAATAAATAAAATATGTATTTATTCATATCGCACCGATAATTACAATAAAAATATATAACATGATAATTATTTATAATATTTTCAGGTGCGGAATGTGTGTGGTCGTTCAGAATTGCAATTGGGTAAAGCATCTTCAGAATCCTCTTATGGTTCTGGTTCGTTTTCTGGTCGATCGGGATCCTCGTCTCCGTCGTCCTCGTCATCCTCACCGCCTAGTCTTGAAGAAAGACTTGCGGCAGTAGTTCATCCTGGGAATACGCAAGCGCATCGGCCAGTGCCCACGCAACTACACGTGCAACTTGGCAACTTTTTGGCAAGCGTTGTGAGGTCGCGTACTTTCTACGGTACACTTGCTGACAATATATGTGAGGAATATCCGGACAGGCATTGCTGGAATGGCGAAAGAGTTGGAGAGTAAGTTTGAGTTGAAATTATGTTTTTTTTTATCCTCCTACTTTTAAACTTTTAAATTTATGTATTTAAATTCAAATTTTAGTGAAATGGAGTACGAAATTTGACAAATTTTAAATTACGTATAGTAGTGTGATAATAATAATAATAATTACAATTATAATTATAATTATAATAATTATTATTAATCATTTAGGATGATCTTATTATAGCGGCTTGTTAGTCTCATCTCTTGTGATATCGTCCGCTTTATTTCTTCTCTGGTCGACTCGACTCGCGTCTTTAGTCACAGTCAATTTACGTCCGAGAGCACCAGTCGAGTTAAGTTGACTTTCTGGTTTAGCAGCGCGAGCGATACGATTCCTTAACGTTTTACCACGCCCAGATGGCTGCCCAACCTCGTCGTGCGACTCTGATCTTCTCAGTTTCTCGTATCGTCCAACATACATATATATATGGGACGGGGGGCAAAACGGGTATCCCCAAAATTTTATAAAAATAAAATTGTTTTTCCAAATATTTTTTCAACATTCAAAAATCACTTGTAAATATAATTGAGCGTTGTTTTGAATTTTTTTTCTTAAACTTTTTCAAAAATCCGTGCACCTGAAGATCGGAACGTTTTTTATCGAACGAAAGTAAAAAATCTACTGGATCTAGATTTCTTGAATGTTTCGCACGTCGGCCGAAAATTTCAGGCCATCCCTAACTACCCCTTGTCATCTTTAGAGTCAAATTACATAACTTATTTTTTTTTCACTTTTTTTAGGGTGTGTCCCATTTTGTCCGCATAAAGTTTTCTTTTTTAACGGCAACTTAAAATTTTTTCCATTTACTTTGAATATCATCAAAGAAAAAAAGATTTTGCGTATTTGATTTCTCGAAAACTGTATTTTTTTTATCCCATTTTTCCCCCTCCTCTATATAACGCAAGCAATGCCCACATACCAGCAAAATTCAGGGTAAAAGCATTGCAAGCTAAACAGATATCTGTTCTGTGTATGCTCCCACGTGGTTTCTCTCTTATTCTCAAGCATACTCTGTACTGTGTACTGGTTTCTGACTCCTGACTCCTGGCTCCTGGACCAACTACTATTACTACTCGCTAATTAACTTATTCCCGCGGCAAGGGTCTCAAGAGTGTAG
This sequence comes from Microplitis deprimator, assembly GCA_964016945.1. NCBI lineage: Eukaryota > Metazoa > Arthropoda > Insecta > Hymenoptera > Braconidae > Microplitis > Microplitis deprimator. Next base: position 20,670,794 of record OZ024710.1, on the reverse strand, counting down.
TTTTACTCAGTACAATGTTCATCTCTCAATTCCCTCTTTCAACAAAACACCAAATCCACTTTGCGATACTTTTATTTTATATTTTAATAACCATCGTTAAAATTCATTAGCCATTCTATTATTATTTCATTATTTTATTGTCTAACTTTTTATTATTTTTATAAAACTTTTTTTTTTTTTTTTTTATCAAGTATGCAAGCCGTATTATTTTTATCGCATAAAAAAGTTATAGGAAAAATAAGATAAAAGATTATAGGTACTTGGTATCCGCAAAACTGTCGAGTGTAGAAGAAAAAAAAAAAAGGTGAAAAAGAAAGAGATGAAGCAAAAGAATTCAGGAGTCTCTTGCGAGTTCCCATGGCCGTCGTACACCAATTCTCCCTGAGCCTCACCTCAAGATCTCTCGTGATAAAAAATAAAGTAAAAAAAGCTGAAAAAGAGAAAAAAATAAAATAAAAAATGTATATATAAAACAGAGTTGAGAAGGAAAAAGAGTAAAAAATAGCCGAGGGAGAATAAGAAATTTGTAGACTCATCCAGCTCCTGCCTCTTATATATACATTTATAATACGCCTATATATATTTATTGTATGTATAAATCCATAGCTATATTTAGAGGAAAACAACAGTTGAAACAGAATACATTTAACACAATAGATTTACATCATCAATTTTGTTTTTATTCTTATTCTTGTTATTTTCTTTTAGTTTTAGCTGTTTTGGTAGTTTTTTGAATCAATATACACGCGACATGAAGGGATGTAAAAAAAGGAGGACGAGTATTGATTGAATTGAGCGTAAGCACAACAAGATAAATTCAGGATGCCAAGAAAAGACACCAAGGACAAGGGATTAAGAGTGTGGGTGTCATAGCAAAATAGTTGGCGAGTGTAATTTAACAGTTTGGCTGGCCGAGAATGTGTTCCCGATGAGAGATGACTGCCCGTGGAATCGTATGCGTGGATATCTTTATGTCCGCGTAAAAATAAAATAAAAAATCGGAGCATCCGAGCGGAGTGAAGGACAAACGGACAACCCGAGGACAAGAAAGAGGAAAAGAGCATAAAGAATATGTGTAGCTAAGTTGCTTATATGCTCGTAGCCGTCGTCATCGTCGTCGTCGTCGGATAGAGTGTAGTTGGGCCGACTCTCCGGCGCCGGTTTGCTCTCGTTGCCAGACTCATTGGCGGCTTGGCGTCCCACCGACTGCGCCAGTCGTTTCTCCCTGCGCTCTTATCACCCCGTTGTCCTCTTGATGCTCTTGTATTCTCTCTCACTCACTCTCAATCTCGCGATTCCTCTCCTGTACTCAATATCCCTCTCTCTTACTCTTTTTACTTTGCATTAACAGTTGCACTGCATAATACGAGTTTTGAATTTTCGCGTGAGCGGATTACTTTGCCAATATCCAATCCAACATCCTAATTATAATATCTATCTTATTAATTTATTTTAATACCACCGATTTTTCCCTTACCTTAATCTCATTAAATATTTTTATTAATTTCAAATATTAATCCGCTTCGATACTTTTTTTATTTATTATTTTTACGTACACTGTTTACTGGATTACGAAAAAAAAATAATTAATCCGGTAAATTTTATTTTTCATTTTAATTAAAATATTACATACATAAAATAATATCATACTGGATATATTTATTATTAAATTCGACATTAAATATGTACGCTGGTTCTAATGAATAATGTAATTAAATGAAACATACTCTGATGGAGTAAAAAATGCAATACGTTATGTATTTTTAAAGATAATAAATTTTATATATCTATATATACATACATATATATTGGAAAGTACATATATGTAATGCAGGTGCACGCGGTAGAGTAGAGAGTAGAGAGTGGATGTGGAATTGGCCGGGATGAGATTTGGAGGCTATCGATTTACACAGGGGACAGAGAGAAGAGGAGGAAAATGAGTATCGCGTGGTGGTAGTGGTGGTTGACCATCATGAAACGTAACCGCGAGCCAACAAGACGCCGTGACACTGCGTTCAACTCCCTTGTATATATGTTTCGTTTTCTCTCCTTCTCTTTCTATACATGTATATATATATATATATATATATGGGTTTTATATGCGTAATGTGAAATGCAAATGTTATATATATACAATGTATGCGCTGATGAGTGTTACATGTGCACTCTATTCGGCAAGTCCCGAAATAGTATCGACGCAGTATCAGATTTACCTCGGCGGAAGTCGTTGACCAAAAGTGTTGGCGACATTTCCGTTTTACTCCGTTATAGCTCTTATTCTGAAAATAGAATCGGAAAATTTTCACCAGATAATAAAATTTAAACATACATTTATATATATTTTTATCAATAAATATAGATATACACAATTCAATACATACTTGATGAATAAAACGCAGAGAGGAAAAACCCGTATATTGGTTATTGGAGTATCGTTTTTATATTTTTTTCCGTTATTTACTTTATTTTATTTCATTATAAGTTTTTTCGTTTTCTGCGGATGGAATCATGTAATGAAGGAAAAGCACATCAACCCATTATATTGATCTTTTTTATTTTCAATGAAAGAAAAGTTTGTTAGCATTTTTTTTATTTCCTCTATATCATCTTTTTTCCCGTCTGTGGATTTTTTTTATTTTATTTTTATTTTACTAACTATAAATATTTCTCGTTTCTACTCACGTGTATAAGAGCAGAAAATATACTCCTCAATTTTGTCTTCACATGGCAAGTTTAAAGAATTATTGGTTTGGGTCAAAGATCGTGCCGGCGTTGAATTCCACCGGCGATTAAATCGTTTCTCGGACGCTAATAATTACCGACGGCGCCGACTCTCAATCGCAGATCAATCGATCTCCTATCTCATTATGAATATATACTATTTTTTTTTTAATTCATTATTCACACCTAATATTTATAGTTATGGTGTATACACATATATGTCTACAACCGTGACTTGCGCATTATTTAATAAAAAATGAACAACTTTGTGTCTAGTCATCTATGTTTCTAAACATCTATAAACATGCAACTAGTCTTAACTATTCCTATTAAATAATATACAAAATAAACCACGTGCTTTGCAAAACTTTAAATGCCATAAATTAATTTTAAAAAATCTGAAAAACGGTTCACCCTACGGGACAACCCCAAAACTCTGATTTAAAAAATCTATTTCACAGAAAAAAGTAGTTTTTGATTGACGATATCTTTGGAAAAATCGATCAATTTGCAAGTATTTTGCGGCGATCAAAAATTCACTTTTTTAAACTTATTTTTGATTAAATTTCGAAGCAAATCGTATGAGCCGTATACGAGTCATACAAAAAAAAACCTTGAAAAAAATTTTGAATTTTTATTTGTCGTATAACTCATAAACTTCGACCGATTGACTTTGAAATCTAATCAGATCAAAGTCCTTCCGATTCCCGCCACGTACACTGAGAAAAAAATTATCGACTGAAATGAAATAAAATGTTTTTGAAAACCTCAATTTTCTTGGATAAAATACAAGTTTTCTCTGACCAGACGATTTTTTTTTTAACAGGCAATTAAAAATTTTTCGCGCCAAAATCTTTTTTTTCTGTGTTCTAAAGATATCGTACGACAAAAATTATTTTTCACACTCACACATACGAATGTCAATCCGAAAATATATAGAATAACTTCCTAGGACCTCAAAACGTCATCTGGTGAAAACTCGCTTCGAAAATCGGACCGAAACCACCAGCCTTCTTTTGATAATTTTAAATTTTCATAGCGGGAAGTTAACAGCTTCAAATAATATTTACTGAAGTTTAATATTAACCGTCAATTAGCTTATTTTGAATGACAGATTAAATAAAATATATATCAAAGATACATTTAATGAAGATATAATTGAATTAATTGAGTAGCACTTAGCCAGTAGTGCTGAGGCAAAGTATACTTGAGCTAACAGTGTTTAAAATGAAACAAGATGGCTCACGGACCACCACTATCAAATCAAGTTACCTGCTCAAGTACTTTACGAGCTCTTGAGTTGACTCAATTTAGTTACGGTCCACCGAGAGAGATAGCCTACGAATTTTAAAGAACATCCGCTATACCTATATATCTATATGCTACTTTGCCATCATGTCTCTTCTTGTCTATCTGCCGCACGAGCGTAAAACTTTTTTACTTACAGCAAAAGCGATTACGCTTCTATAAAAATATGAGTATAGATTTAAAAAAAAAACATTATAAATCTAAATCCCATATATTTAAATCAATTTCACTCTACTATTTATGTATTCTGCAGAAAATAAATTCAAGTCCAAGATTGTAGTAAAAAGTTGGTGGTCATTTTTTGAACTCCTACATGTGTTACTCAGCACAGATAATAAATATATGGAGCAGAGTTAAGTATATATATTAACATATATGTAACTTGCGCTTATCTGTGGTGTTTACCGAAAAAGTTGAAATTTAAAAACGGGAAAAAAAATTTTCCAAGTGTTAGAAGAGGACTATAATTAAAAATAATAAAAAAACGTCTTTTAATAATAAGAGAAAGAAGATGAAAAGAATGAGATAAGTTGTCAGATAAGTCGACAAAGTTCTTGGTAATCGAGACGCAAGGCGAAACGAATTACTTCTTGGGCAATAAAGCGTCTGTAAAACTTGCCAGGGAGACGTTACACTCTTTTTTTTATTCTTTTCCTTTAATCTCTTTCCATTCTTCCATCGGTAACGACACAGTATGTGTGTTATATATACATATACATATGCATTACGTATAAAGGTATGTGTAAAATAAAAAATAAAAGACATAAAAAATGAGGAATGTGAGATGAGAAATAGAAGAAGAAGAAAAAGAGAAAGCAACAGAAGGGGTGGAGTAGGAGGAAGAACACCTTTGCCACCCGTGGGATATGATTAGGCGAAAAAAAAAAAAAAAGCTATAAGGAAAATAATAATAAAAATAAATGCAAGAAGATCCTGCGCGGCTCCTTTTTTGATTAATAATCTGCTGTCGGTGCCTCTTGGTATAGCGACCGATATATGCTGGTGTGTATTCCTTAAGGGAATAAAAAGAGATAAAAGATGAACTTTACGTATCTCACCTTTACATGTAACCTCTTATGCATAAACTATATTTATTTTACTTTTTTACCTTTCAATCCTTGATATATATTTTTTTTTTAAATACAATACGAACACATCATTTACATCGTTAGCGACTCCACCCAATTTATAATATTCAATATTTTATAATTTAATATTAATTATAAAATTAGCACGTATACGGAAAGGGGGGGGGGTAAACGAGGTACTTAGGAAAACACTAAGTTTTCGAGGACTCAATTACTCTAAATCTTTTTTTTTTTTTTAGTGATATTCAAAGTAACGAGAAAAAAATTTCTGGATATTAAAAAAATTTGATTAACTTAAATTTTTTTTATAAGTAATTTACATTGAAAAAAATTACATTTCACACAATTATTAGATACAGAGGAAGAAAAAAAAATTTTTAATAGTGTTTATCATAAAACAAAAGTCATTAATATTTTTCGACTGACACTCGATTTTTGAATGTTTAAAAAAAAAATTTTTTTTTTATTCAATTTTGGAGGTACCACGTTTTGCCCTCCCGCCCCCTATATTTAATAATTATTCATATATTATGTATTTTAATTATCTATATCTACTAAGTGTGTGATAATAATGTATTATTATGATTATATATGTTATTAAAGTTGATGCTGATCAAACAGCTTGTATCGGTATGACATTAAACAATTAAAAGATTCTTTAGTATATACCACATATGTATTTATCATCAGGTCTAATAACTCTTTAAAATGCGGCTGATAATAAAATGCCATCTGTTGATTCCGAACGCATATAATCCGAGAGAAAATGGAGTAGAACAAGTTGATCCTCGGTGAGAAGCAAGAAGATGTCATGTTGAAATAAAAGTTAAAAGTTAAACTTACCGGTTTCTCGCCTTTTATTTGCTTGTACGCTAAACCCCTACATCATACAAATATATAGTTACATACATATATGTATAACAAGCAATTGAATGTATATTGTGGACAGTGATGCGATGGACAGGGTGTATAACATATAGTACAATCTTTTGCGAAAGATTGAAAAGAGATGGACTAATGAGAGAGTCCGAGCCCAAGTAGTTGATCGTGTCACGTCGAACCACCTCATCGTCCTGCTCGTCCTCCCCCTTCTTCTCTTACCAGTTTTTATTCCAGTCACTCTCCCTGTCCGTCAGTTGTATCACGACTTGACCTGGCAAATTACTCGTTAACGAGCAACGGAAGGCCACAATACGTGTTTTGTATGAATGCTTGTCTTTGCGAATAAACCACTTGTTAAAATAATGGAATATAATAAATATATATGATATATTTATATATTTAGGGATATGCGAATCGGGTTAAAATCGATTCGAATTATTCGTAACCTTTCATGAAGCTGAAGCTAGCGGCCGTAATAAGTAGCGGCCACCAATTTTTTACGTGGCCGCTACTTATTACGGCCACTAGCTTCAGCTTCATGTAACTTTTCGAATTATTCGTAAATTTTAAAATCATCCGAAAATTTTTGAATTATTTGTACACTGAGTGAAAAAAAATTTTTTCGAATCATTGCATATCCTTACTACCAAAAATTGTGATATTAAAAATTTTGAATCTAGTATATTTTTAGTGCACAGATTTGAAAATTTCATTCAAAAAAATTTTCTTAATCGAAGAAACCCAAGTTTATTTCGGGATATTTTGATATTTTTTTTTGCAGTAGTATAAATAAATTTTGATTTTCTTCTTTTAAGAAATTGATTTTTCCCGCTAAATATGAAAATAATGCAATAATTTATATCGATTTATTACTCGAACAAATATTTTTTTTTACAAAAGTTATTTATTTTTCAGTGTGACTTTCAAATTACTCTATTCAAATTGAAAAAATTTTCATCAGTTTTCAAATATTAAATTTTTACTTGATGAGCTTAGTTTTTAAAGTAACCAAAAATAATTTTTTCGTAGATTCGTGTCAGATCTCCATTTACCTCAGACAAAAATTTGAATTATTAGAAAAACGATTACAATTTTGAGTCGTTCAAAATAAAATTTTGGGTTTCGTTGTAAATTTACGAATAATTAGAAAAATTCAATACAAATAATTCGTAAGTTTCAACTATTCGCACACCCCTAAAATATCTATGTATAGATAATATATTTATACACATGTGCTGTGTAAATATGGCAAAAGAAAGCGGAGAAAGAAACAACTTAATAACTAAACGTTCTTAGGCACTCGGTCTATTCAAACTCAGTGTTGCTCATCTAATCATAAAGTTAGAGAACTCGCTGCAAAACTCCACATGAAATTATTCATTCTAATGTCTGTTGAGTCTATTTTATTGCTCAGGGTGAATAACCTACTATTGTAATACTATATCGATCAATTATTATCAGCTTTCGTAGAATATAATCAACTATTTACCTACTCTGGTTTATCATTTCAAGCTATTTATACATTTACTGATTTATTTTTATGCTGTAATATATATTTTAAAATCATGTTCCTATACTGGTAATATCAATAATTAATAATTAATAACTTCATTTATTTTTAATTATTTCAGATACACTAAAACAGTTGTAGACTCGAGTTTAACAGCCCAAAGATATAATCCTGAATTTACGGTAATAAGTGCCAGCACAACGGGACTTGTGTCAGCTTATGGTAATTCCAATACCAGTGTCCTGATTGATCAATTGAGACATATTAATCAGGTGAGTGTTTTACTTATATAAGAATATACATTTATATATATACTCTGGTAATTAACTTAACTGCGAATTGATGAAAATCTATACGGCTGAAATTGGACGTCAAGTTTACTGCAAAAATTCGATGGAACAAATTGACGCTCATTTAAAGTCAATTTTAAAGAAAATTTTTTCCCACAACTTTTGATTAACTTGCACTCACACGGCTGTAAATTTCCGCCCTTGTGGTTCATATTGTAGTCAAAACTCTGAGCAGTAGAAATTTGATGTTAACTTGACGTTAATCTGACCGGAAAGGCTGGACAACAAATTTTTTAATAGAAAGTGTTGCTATCAGGATATATACAGAAAAAAAATATTTCTTCACGCAAGAAATTTTTTCTCGTCTCAAGAAAATTTTCCTTTTCAATTTATAATGGAAAAAATTTTTTGCACCGAGAAATCTTTTTTTTTCTGTATATATATATATATATATATATATATATATATATATAACAGTTAACTTTACATTGCGTATAATATTATTAATATAAATGATAAATGTCGATGCTTAACAGGTGGTCCAATCGCAGTTGGCATCAGCGCCTGACAGTGGAGTTTTGCTTGCTGATGAAGCGCTCGACGGTTCGGGAAGTGGCGCTCGTCCTGAATGGAAAACGAAACCCGATGACGGAGGTATCGATGACGAGGATGAAGGCGAGAACGATGACGAAGAAGCCTCTGGCTCGGGAATGGGACCCACTACAACATGTAACTACACATTTACTGCTTCTCACTTAATTAAATATATACATCACCACAAACTCCTAGACGCAATACTAATTGAATTTTTTCAAAATGATGTTACAGACCCACCGGGTACGAATAATGGCAAGAAATCGGACGATGTACAGTCCAGCAGTTTGCCAGTAATCAGGGTCGACTTTATAGTCCTGCTTCTCAGCAGTCTCGCTGTCTGCGGTGCCTAGAGGGTTATTGACAATCCTCCCAGTACGGTAGCGTAAAAAAAACGTTAAAAAACTGGAATGATGGATGAATATAAATGTGTGCGAATGAATAGAGTGAGAGTGTCAGAGAAAAAAAGGCTTGAGAAGTAAATGGAGGAATTGGAAATGTTTTTTTCTTTAATTTTTTTTTCTTGCATTACAACTGAGTGAATAAAAAATAAGGTTTTAAAGAGAGAAAACGAGCTCAAGTTGAGAAATAAACGATGAAAGTAATCGTTTACTGCCCATCACATTATGCGCATATAAGATTCTTTGGTTCAAGTCTCTCATTTTCCACCTTACTCACCTTATATTATTATATACCACATCCATATACATATATAATGATACTAATAATAATAATAATAATAATAATAATAATAATAAAAATACATGATAATAATACTACATAATACTTATATATAAATATACATATACGTACACGCAAACTATAATTCAGCGTAACTCTCAGACTACTATAACCCAGCATTCGTCGGGTGATATAACGTATGCCATATCTCAAATTTAACTGCCAAAATGCCAATCGCGTGTCCAACAGTTTTCTTTTAGTTTTAATATTTTAAAATAAATTTTTTTTATTAAACATGACCTTGCTGTGTTCGTCATATTAGTCTCGCTGCGGGACGCGTGAAAGCATTAGCAGCTGCAAGACGAAAAAGGCCGGCGTCGTTACGTTCAATCCTTTTTTTTTACTCTCGTTTTTATCCTTTACCGCAAGTAATATAAACTAGTAATTAATAAGTTTATAAAAAGCCACATCGTATGTCATTATACACGTATTTTATCATTACTTTCAATCATTATGGATAAAAATATAAGACACAAGTGTTGCGCTCTCAGATATTTTTGTACCCTTATTATTATTATTATTATATCAATTATTATAAATTTTATAATTTACCACTTATGTACACAATGTGAGCGAGTAAATTTGAATGTACTACGGAAAAATTAAAATTAAATTAATGCATGTAGGGGAAATTGTTTGCGGCGTGTCGGCGCGTCGGCCTACGGCGTTTGCCTTTTCCGTTGTTTTTATTTTTTTAAAAAATTATTGATCGATTAATTTATTTAAATAATTAATAATTGTTTTAAAATGAAAACCGTGCCTTTTAAAAATTTATACCGGTGTGCCGCGCGTCATAAGCTTCTTTAGGATCACATATATAAAATATATAGTTGTACAGAAAATTCTTTGCTGAATATATATGTGTATATTAAATATAAATGTGGGTGTAAATTGTATGTATGTGGATTAAATTAAACAAATACGTCAACGAACTCTGTAAAGTCTCATATTTAATTTTTATTTAAATAAAACAGTACAGAAAAAAATTTTCGGAGTGAAGGCAGATTAAATCCGGAGTTAATGCAAATTTATTTAAACTTCTCGGAGTGAAATTTACTCCGAATTGGAGTAAAATAAAGTCCGGGTAACTCTGGTATCTCTCCGCTGGAAAAATAAACTCCCAGTGATTTTACTCCGGGACTCCGAATGACGAAGTGAATTTGAATTTAAATAAAATCCGTAATCACTAGAGGTGTGCAAATTGGGTCCGAATCGAATATAAACTTTTCGAATTATTCGTAACTTTTAAAATTATTTGTAAATTTTATAATTATCCAAAAGTTTTTGAATTATTTTTAACTTTTCGATAAATGTGAATGTAACTGACAAGTGGGAATTAAAAAAATTTTTGAATAAATAATTAAAATGCAAGGAATAAAAATTAAAAAATGCGTATGTGGATCAATGAAGAATCCGTACGCGCATTTTTTTAAATTCATTTATTTAAAATTCATAAAATTTATCATGTCTGCTATATTCACTCTCATAATCATTCGTAAATTTTCGAATAATTCTTAAAGTTTCGAATTATTCGATACAAATAATCATCCAAATTAACTCGATTTTCTAAAATGTACGTAAAAATTTACCAGCCGTTAAAAATTTTCTCTACAAAACATAAAGTGTACGTAGAAATTAAATTAAAAGAAATAAAACAGAAGTAAAAACGTGTATTTAAACTAAAATTAAAATTGGTTATAAATAATTTTTGTTAGTCCGTTAAAAATAAAAAAAATGAATAATAACAATAATATTTATTAGTAGCAATAATAATAATAGAATACCGTAGATTTAAATAGTTGAATTGTAATTGTTAAAATTAATATTGAATGAAAAAAATAAAGAGTGACAGAGTGGACATTTAGTTAAGAGAATAAGTGTGTAAGTATATGTGTGTTAGGATCATGCGTGATCACTCAACGGATGCTGGTCGCGGTGCGAACACGATGATAATGATGAAGAAGACGGATAACAAAATAAAAAAATTTTTTAAAGATGAACAAGTATAAGAAGACGAAGAAAGAGTCAACATAACGTGGGATGACATGATAAACTTGCTTTGGCTTTTGTCGTCTGCCGAAATTTAAGGTCCTCGACCTTTCCACTCTCTTCTCTTGTCCTTCTCTGAGCTCAATTCTCATCTCGTTCTCACGAGAGCAAGAGTCTTGACGTGATTGTAATGAGAATAATTCTCAATTGAATGACTGACTGTATGTTGTGATGTGGTTATTAAAGAAATAGCTGAAAGAGCTTGTAAATAGAGAGGATGTGTGCCGTATTTATATATAAATATTTTATTGTATTAAATACTATCGATTTATTAATTAATTATTCATTGATTTATTCAGTATATATTATTATTATTATTATTATAAATATATAAATATATTAGTTATTGTAAAAGGTTTCAAACGAAAAATTTGACAACAAAATCAACAGCTAGCTCGTGTAATTGATTTCGATCATCCAGTTTAAGAAAGTGAAATAATAATAATAAAAAGAGCAATATCGTTTATTATTGTCGTGGCTCGTCCACGCACGGCATCGTTAAAGTCTCCCAGTGTTTCTCTCGTCGACATCAACAACAACTGTCTTTTTAAATTTAACTAAATACGCACATTTATTACTGATGACTGAATATTATACATGATTTCATTTTTCACAATTTAATATTTTATACTTGCATTTATTTTATTTTTTTTTAAATTTAAATACTAAGACAGTTGTGCTGATTGTGATGCTGAAAATAAAAGTATTTATTTTTATTTAAATAAAGAAAATAAATACTGACAGTAAAAATTTTAATGTGGATTTTTTTTTATAATTTTTATGTCAATTTTACTTGATAATTTAAATTAATAGAACTGTCAAAAGTCGGTTACTTTCAGCATCATTGCTAATTTGACATGTGTATAGATTTAAAAACAAAAAACAACGGCCATTTATTGATAGTCAACGGCAATAAAATTGTCTCGCATCGAAATTATACTCAATCTTTTTTTTTTTTTAAATATATATAGTGATCTCTGTATCTGAGCATCAGCAGTAATTTAAATAAACAAAAAAAAAAAATGTACTAACAAAATGCGCTTGACATTCTATAATAAAGTATAGACTAATATTGTAATACGCTCAGCAATTTATTTCGTTTATTAATAATAATTATACTTAAAATAATTTAATTAATTAATTAATTATTGGTTCATTAATCAAACAATCAATTATTTTAATTCAATTTTTATTGTCTTTATTAATTATTATTATCTTCCTGTAGATATTAATTAGGCCACGTAGCGTTTGCGTAGATAGAATTTCGAGGCCTACTACTACGTTTGGCGGACGTCTGTGATTATTAACGAAAAGTAATAAAAAAAAAATTAAAATAATAATAATATTAATAAATAACTAGTTAACGATTTAAAAAATAAACCGACGCAAGTGTCATATTATTATTTTTTAAAAAATGTAATAATAATTGCGTAATGTCTTTGTTTTGTAATTGCTGTTTTAAGGACATTCTCAGACACTACCCCTCCCCCCACTTTTTATTCAAAATTCAATGACTCGAATAATTGTTCTATTGATATTGAAATTTTATTAATCAATTAAATATTAATTGAAAAAAGAACGATTTCGCCGAGGTATTTTTAAAAATTTACTTACAGTTGTTATCAATTAGGAGTTAAACGAAATTTCAGTTAAATCTTTATGTGAACTTATAATTTGAATTTTAAAATTTTGTAGGGTAAAATTTACTTAGCAATTTTCATTTGGCTCCTAATTGATAACAACTGTAAGTAATTTTTTTTAAAATCAATATCTGGTTGGCGTATTTTCAATCAATGCTTCAATTAAAAAGTAGAGGATATTGTCTGAGAATGTCCTTAAGGATATTCTTAGACTGTGCTCCCACTTTATAAAAATATTCAGACTTTTTAACTGTCATAGCCGTATTAAAATTTTATTAATTAATTAAATAAAAAATGTATACATTAATTGATAAAAGGACAATGCTACAATTTCGCCGAGATATAAATTAAAAAAAAAAATAACTTACAATTGATGTCAATTGAGAGTTAAACGAAATTCCTTATATAAATTCCTGAAAATCTTCATGTTGATTTTATAATTTGAATTTTTTAATTTTCAATTCTAAAATTTATTTACCAAATTTCGTTTGACTCCTTATTGATGTCAATTGTAAGTTATTTTTTTAAAAATCTATATCCGGTTGACGTATTAACGCTTCAATTATTTTTTAATTAATTAATAAAATTTGAATACGAATATGACATTTGAGTCATTGAATATTTTTAAAAAGTGAGGGGAGACATTGTCTCAGAATACCCTTAAGTAAAACTGGTGTAATAATAAAATATAATTTATCGAAATGAAAATATGAGGAAAGAAATGAATTTTAAAAGAAAGTATAAATAATATTTTTGTTTGTAAACAGCAAGTGGTTTATTTTAAGTTTATTTCTTGTCATAAGAATCGTGTAAGCTTTATCCAATTTAGTTTAGTATCAAGAAACGTTCGCAAGCAATTGCTTCTATCACGAAACTCAATTGATTGAGTCACGAATGAATCGGGCAATTTCATTTGTAAAAGTATATTTTTCACTCTTTTTCACCCTACAAATTGTAACACAATCACCCGACTCTGCCTTAACTCTCTTGTCTTCTCTATACATATATTGATATTTATTTTAACTTTTTATTTTTAACTCTACTTCAACTATTTTTCTTTATTTTTTTTTTAATTCCATTTTATTTCTTTCTTCCTCTATTTTCACCTCGACAAATTATCAGCAAAAGGGTGACATAAAAGTTTACCGCTTGCTTTTTACACCAGGCGCCACTGCCTTTTTTTTTATTACTTGTCGCGACGACATTCGTGTAAAATCTAATAGACAAACCTAAAAAAAAGATGGCATATATGAATATATAAATGTTATAAATTGTGCGCAAATTGAAATGTAAAACTAAACGAAATAACGTAATTGATTTATTATTATTATTATAAATTGTGAAAATAATTGTATAGGCAATTGTAAACATAAAATATAAATATAAATATATAAATATATATATAAATATAAATATAAATATTATACTATAATAAATGTTATGAATTATCAAGAAATGAATTAATTAAAATTATTATAATTCTGTCAGTTGAGATAATTCACACGAATGATGTAAAATATATATTATAGAATTTAATTAAAATGAAAAATTAAAAAATTTTAATGCATTTATTTACTTCTTTTTTTTTTACTTTAGTAACATCAAGGGGGAAAAGGGGTCTGAGATACAAAAAAAAAAGAGGATATTTTTGTGATTTTTTTTTTCAGAGTACCTTCATTATTAAAATTCTTAAAATTTGTGACATTATTAAGCATCATTACAAGAATATTGTCCTAAATTTTCATAAAAATATATTGAAAAATAAGCCAGTGGTAGTGGGGAGAGACGAGTCACCTCAAAAAAAAGTCTCCATGCCGTAGGCAGGATAACTTCTGACTGCTTCATCTGAAATTAAAAAACCAAAAAGATTTTTTTAGTAGATAAGTTTATCTTAGACTTGAACGAAAGATTTTTTTTTTCAATAACTACTTATTTTTTAATTAAACAAAAGGAAGAATTTTTGGCAAAAGTCAGAGTTTTTTGATTGCACCTTTACCAAAAATTAAAAAATGAATATTTTGTTTATTCCTTCGTTCAAATCCAAGATAAACTTATGTACTAAAGAAATCTTTTTGGTTTTTTAATTTCAGATGAGGCAGTTATGAGATCCTGCGTACGGCATGGAGACTATTTTTGAGGTGACTCGTCTCTCCCCACTACCACTGGCTTATTTTTAAATATTTTTTCATGAAAATTTAGGAGAATATTCTTGAAATGATGCTTAATAATGTCACAAATTTTAAGAATTTTAATAACGAACGTACTCTGAGAAAAAAAATCACAAAAATATCCTTTTATTTTTGTATCTCAGACCCCTTTCCCCCCTTAATCGTTATTGCATAACTCCTGATTGCAAGGACCCGATTTTTAAATAATTTTTAGCTTTAAGTGGAAACAGTAATCTTTCAATATTCAATTTTTTTAAAAACTCGATAGTTTTCCAGTTTTTTTTAGATCCACTCAAGCTTTGATTGAATTATATTTAAAAAAATATTTTTAGACATCTTGACAAGTTTTTAATCGATTTTCTATGCCGACACAGTTCTCGACTGAAATTTTTAAATTAAAATTTCATATTTTACAAATGAGACCGCCCTTAGTAATTTATTTTCACTGAATTAAAAATATAATAATTCATTAGTGTTTCTGTTTCTTTTATTTTTTAATGAAAAAACTTTTTCTCCTGCACTTTGTACCAATTGAATTTACAGAAGTTGAGTCCTAGTTATATATTTACATGTTCTAGTAGTATTTGAATAAGTACTCGCGTAATTTATACAAATTTCATTATCACAACTTTTATATAAAGTTACTTATTAAAATAAATTTCTAATTACCTTAAAAGAGAGGAAATTGCAAGCCCTTTCAAATGAGTACCAACAACCCATACTTTTTTTCAAGTTCTTGAACTTAAACATACATATATATTTATATATATAAATTTTTTTTAATTTTAAAAATAAATAGGACATGTGGGTACTCATTTTAAAGCTCTTCCAGTTTGTAATTCACCCAGACAAAAAAATTAAGAAAATTATTTTTTTAATTTCAATAAAGCCAAAAATATTTCTAGACCTCAGGAGAAGTAAATGAAAATTTATAATTTCTTAAGTGATTTCAAAAGATTTATTTTATTACAATACAGCCTGTACTTAAAAATGCAAAATAATTACATTATTATTATCAATATGAACACAGTCTTCAGTAAGTATTTGTTTATTTATTATTATCATTTTTTATTGTGACTCATGTCATCATTGGAGCAAATCAAAAAAGATTCAAATATTTTAATAAGATTCTCAAGGCCTTGTAAATAATTAGCATCAACTTCATGAACTTCTGTCGGAAATACATGAGTGAAATCAATAATTTTAACACGCACCCAATCACGATGTAATTTATTTGTTAATTGATCTAACAAGTCAACATAATCATCCTTCATTTCCATGATATCACGTTCAAAATTATTATCAAATGAATGAGTACGACAAAGTTTGACATTATTGCTGTCAATATTAAGATAACGATTGTTTCCATTAATGGAGTGGTCAGAGTTTGATTTTTCAAGAGTATTTTTTCCATTTGTTTTTAAAAATTGATTAGACGCAGGACTTGATGACATTGGAGATATACATCGAGGCGAACTAAATCCACTGGAATACGTGCTTTGAGATGGTGACGTCATCGGTGATCCAACACGTGGATGCAGTTCATAAAATTTTCCATTGCAATCATCTGATATTTCTTTAGCAATTATTTTTTTCAAACGTTTCGCATCGTAAGCTATCAATATTGAACTTGAATAAAAACGTAAATCTGTTTGCAGACGAAAAAATGAAAGTACTTCCCAAAGTGATGCTAAGATCTGGACAATTAAACTTCTGCACAAGTGTTCCGGTGTAATGTTACAAAACATGCGCAAAACTAGAAAAATAAATGGATTTAAATTTTTTAAAAATTATTTTAAATAAATATTTAAGTAATGATTATTAAATAAATTAATTACCGTCAAATATAGCATCGGGTTTTATTTTTTTCCCGTAATTTTTATCAAATTTACGAAAATTACCAGTTGCTATATCATAATACTGAAAGCCAGGAATACAAAGTGAGTGAGTCTGTTTAAATTCCTTATATTTAAACTCTTCTTTTAATTTTTTCGCGGGTCCTGCCAAAGGATCCCAAGTACGTTTGCCGACTTTAATATCCATAACGCAAGGCTCGATCATTCCTTCCGTAATGTCTTGCAAAATTAAAAATTTTACAGCTGTAATTAAATATACAACAATTAATAATAATGATAATTAATTAATTATAATAAAAAATTACGTTTCTTCATGACATTGAATTCAACAGAACCAAAATACTCAGGAGTTATTTTAGACAAAGCTTTATATATTTCATCACTTGATGTTTTTATTTTTTCGTAAAAATTTTTTTCTCTTTCAGACAAAGCTTCTTTGATACCAGGTTTATAAATTCTTCCATTTCTCTTGAGCATTCCTTAGTAAATAAATAAAATAATATATTAATATTTTAATAATTATGATACTGAAGTTAGCCGACGTCTAATAACTTTTTCATTTTTTTCGGTCGATAAATTATTGGAAAAAAATGGATTTTGAAAAATTCCATCTGTAGTTTTTTCAATTTTCTACATGTGCTTATTTTCAGTTTTTTTTTTTTATGATCCTGAAGTTAACAGACAATTAGCAATTTTCAGATTTTTTTTTCTACAAATCAATTACAAAAAAAAAAAAAAAAAAAAAAAAAAAAAAAAAATGCACATGTAGAAAATTTAAAAAGCTACAAGTGCAATTTTTTTAAATATTTTTTTTTTATAGTTTATCGTTTTGAAAAAAAATCCAGAAATCATCAGACGTCGGGTAACTTCAGGATCAATTTTTTTATGATACTGAAGTTAGCCCACGTCAATAATTTTTGGACTGTTTTTTAAACAATAAATTATAAAAAAATAAATATTTTAAAAAATTGCACCTGTAGTTTTTAAAATTTTCTACATGTGCATATTTTTAGTTTTTTAAATTAGTGTTGAAAAAAAAATCCGGAAACTACTAATTGTCTGCTAACTTCAGGATCATATTTTTTATGAGTGTAAATGTAGCAGGTATAAGACAATTTTTAATTACATATAAAAAAAATTAAATAATTAAATTTTTAAAAAATGCATGTACTCATTTTTGAATTTTCTAAACGTGCATTTTTTTATTTTTATTTTATAAACATTTTATTTTATTATTTCAAAGTTTTTAAAATTGTCAGATGTCCGCTAACTTTACTGTCTTTTTTTTTTGTATTGATTTGTTGAAGAAAAAAATCGAAAAATTGTTAATTGTCTGTTAATTTACTGATCGAAAATAATTACCAATAATTCCATTGCTTGAATCATACGAATGACCCGCAACTTGTGACTCCAATAATTTTAAACCTTTAGGTAATTTTATTTCTCCATCTTCTTCGATAATATTTATTTCTTCCTCCAGATGAAAGACATCATCATCATCATCCAACGTGTCACCTATTTGTAACATTTCCATCCTTGTAAAATTTGAGTATCAAATATTTAAACCTCATTCACAATTTAATCCTAAAAGAAATAAATAAATTATTATATCCTACAATATATAAAATTATAAAACAAAAATATATAACTTACATAAATAAATAAATAATTTGTAATGTAATAAAAATAATTATAGGTTATAGTGAATTATGATCACATTCCAAACGCTAACAAAACAAACCATCAACCATAAACTATTTAAAAGTATTTTGTTATCATTTAAAATCTCATTTAGAATCAACTGACTCATTGCCAGTGAATCACATTTTCAATGACATTTTTATTATTAAATTCTTAATACTTATTATATAGATATATACCGTTATTTACACTTAATGTACTAATTTGTTCTTATCTAGCCGAGGTTAATTAACATTTCAAATGTTTTTTTAATAACACTGTCAAATATTTAGTTTTTATTTAATCAACAATTCGAGACAACGACAAGTGTTTATTTAAATAACAAAAAAAAGTCATAATTATTTTATCACTTTTATAAATAAACAACTTGTTTTCATATTAATAATAAATACTATATAAACAACTAAATAATTCAATATAAACTCCTCCGGAGAGACAACGAGCCTCGGAAGTCTCTCCCGCTACAAATTACTTTTGAATTGCGCGCGCGCAACTAAAGTGGGAGGAAATTTAAAACAGAGAACACAGAGAGTGGGAGTAAAAACCGAAAACACCCGAGGCTGACTCTCTTACTAGTCCTAGAGGATAATTTTACTTTTTGTCATCAAAAGATGGCGGTAGTTTTCAAAACAAACTACACGCGCCTTTTTTACTTGAGTAAAATAAACTAACCAATTAAAATAAATACCGGGTATTGAATTAAGTATATAAATATTTATTATCTATCGTCTGTTTATGTTGATAAGCGGCATCAAGGTATTTTTAAATATATATGAGCATGGTAGCGAGTAATAAAATAAAATAAAATTTTTTTTTTACTAAATGACATTTTAGTTATTGGAAGTAAGTTAAAATTTTAAAGAGGTTACAGAGGCGGTAAAAAATTATTCATTTATAAATGTTGGGGTCTTGTTATTTTATGGATTAACTTAAATATCTACACATTTTTAGTATTTTTTTTTTAAAAAGATCTAGAGTATTCTTAGGCAGTGTCTGTATTTTTTTTTATGATGTTGAAATTAGAGAGGAAATTTTTTTTATTTTCAATAAACAAAATAAATACTGACGGAGACATTTTTAAAAATAAATGTTAAGAATTTTAAAAAATGTTACCTCGTATATTTTTTAAAATTTTTGAATGATTATAAGTGACTTTGGAATTAAAAACACTAAAACTGTCAGGTGTCTGCTATTTTAGCATCATATTTTTTTATGAGTGTAAATGTAGCAGACATCAGACAAATTTAAAATATGATACTGAAGTTAGCCGACGTTTAATAATTTTTGGATTTTTTTAAAAATGATAACTTTAAAAAAAAAATTGCACCTATAGTTTTTTGAATTTTCTACATGTGCATATTTTTAGTTTTTTTTTTTTTTTCCAATTGATTTGTAAAAAAAAAATCCAAAAATTATTAGACGTCGGCTAACTTTAGGGTCATATTTAAAATTATTAATAAATAGAGTAATTAATTAATAAAATTAAATTTTTAAAAAATACACATTTAAAAAAATGAAAAATTAATAAGTGCATTTTATAAACATATTTTTTTTTAAATTATCTACTCTAATTAGTTATAATTTTAAATTTGTCTGTCTGCTACATTCACACTCATTATTTTTTGAACTGTCATAACCGTATTCAAATTTTATTAATCAACTCTAAAAAAAAATCTAAGTTCTAGGGAAAAATAAGACGTAATTAAAATTTTGCTAGAATATAGATTTGAAAAAAAAAAAAAAAAAAATTATTGATCATGTCCAATTTATAATTCATAATCTCGAATTTTGTAGGCTAAAATATATTCAAATTTTGGTAAAGAACTAATAGCAACTGTAACTAATTTTTTTTTAGTCTGTATCCTAGAAAAATAAAAATTAATTTTTTTAATAAATGGATAAAAATCACGACTAAAGTTTCGCTTTCGCCGAACGTCTGTTAGTACTCATTATATCATGTCATAAATTCCAAAAGGTCATATTTTTATACACCCTTTTGGCTTAAGTCCCTAAATTTAAAACCAAAAGGGCGTAAAATTTTTTTTTTTAATTCCTAATCATATTGTAGACTTATTCTAAAGCTGAAAAATTTTTTTTTTTTTTTAATGTTAGGCTATAAAATAAGTCTACAAAATGATTGGCAATGAAAATAAAATTATACGCCCTTTTGGCTCTAGACAATTTCCTAAAACGAAAAGGGCATATAAAAATATGTTCTTTTGGAATTAATAGCGCGATATCTCTATTAATACCAGACTTGTACACGATGTCCAAAGTAGCCGACAACTGAAAATTTAAGTGTTTTTAATTACCAAGTAAATTGTCATCATAAAAATTTCAAAAAAATATCAACAAGAACATTTTTTCAAATTCTTCACCTGGATTTTTTGAAATTTTTGTCTGCTACTTTCAGTACCATCACCTGTCCATCTTTAAAACTAAAAATAATAATACTGCAGGCTGTTATTAATTCAAATTTATAACATTTTATTGAATAAGTAAAAATAAAAAAACGTTTATTTTGAATGAAGATAAAAATATTTCATGCTGTCCATTTGAGACAACGCGTGTCTAAATGAGTACCTAAACATTTAACAGAACAATATCTAGCTCCGCATGGAATACAAGTATAATTACTAGGAAAACCACAGACGGCACAGAAATGTCTCTCCGGAAATTTTGAAGGCGGTGCTTGTGCTGATGAATAATTTGGTGGATTTGGATTGTTATTTGCATCTTCTTCAACTAGTTGAGAAAAAGTCTTACGATAACGCTGCTTGTAATACTCCGCAGACCGAGTTTTTTTTCTTCTCGAACCTCCACGACCTTCTAGAGATTCTTGAAACTTGGGAGCCTTTTTACTCATAACTAAAAATAATTTCATTTAAATTTTTATGATTAAGTCAATTTTTTTTTCAAATATTTACCAAGATCTGCATGAGGATCATCATGAAAATTGTCTTGTTCCAAAGCTTCCAAAGCTTTTCTTTGTCTTCTTTTACGAGCAGCTTCATCCAGCATTCGCTTTTGATATGCATCCTTAATCCTACCGGATTCTCTCCCTGCCATTTTCATCTTTACTTTTTTTTTTATTTAAAATATTAATGACGACTTAACTGCTGATGATTAAATAAATATTTAAAAAAAAAGTCAATTATGTCTGAGTATTTATATCCCTTTATCAGCTAAAGGAAATGAAATTTGATCCATAAGGTCATCAACTTTAGCTTGTAGAGTTTCTAAAATATCTGCGGATATAAATAAATGTTTTTCGTCTAAATCTTGAATAATAAATTTTTTTCCTAGGGCGTTTGTGTCATCCAAGTGTAAGAGAAATTGTTTCATAGCAGCGTCACTGGAAAATAAAATAAAGCAAACAAAAGATAAGTAAATATTTACAGTAATTAATTACAAGAGCTCAAGATGTCAACAAAACGTGTAAGTCTAGATGAAAAACGTTCACGTATGCTGCAATTATTTTACGAAAAGAGAGAATTCTTTACGTTAAAAGAATTAGAAAAAATAGCACCCAAAGAAAAAGGAATTGTCTTACAATCAGTGAAAGATATTATTCAGGCTTTAGTTGATGACGGATTAGTTCAAACAGATAAGATTGGATCTGCTATTTACTTTTGGGCTTTTCCCGGGTAAATTTAATTTATTTTATTTTATTAAATTTCTTTTTATTTTATTAATCATTATTATTATTATTATTATTGTAGAGAAAATATAACGACAATAGAAAAAAGAATTGCGGAAACAGGAAAAAATATTGTCGCCGCGGAATTTAAATTACAAAAACTCGATTCTGAAATACAAAAACTACAGGTACTTTTAATATTTAAATCAATTAATACGAATTGTAATTAGTAATTTTTTTTTTTATCAATTTTTAGGAAGGAAAAGAAAATATAGAACAGGTTCAGCAAATTCTTGAACAACTTGAGAAATTAAAAGCTAAAGAAGTTGAAATTAAATCACAAATTGCTAAATTTAGTGACCATGATCCTGAAGTTATTGAACAATTATCTAAAAAATCTGATGTAATTCATTTTTATATTTTTTTTTTTATAATTCTTAAGTTAGCAGACAGTTGACAATTTTCGATTTTTTTTTAACGAATCAATTACGAAAAAAAAAACTAAGTGCAGTTTTAAAAAATTTTTTTTTTTTTATAATTTTTCGTTTTTAAAAAAATCTAAAAATTATCAGACGTCGGCTAACTTCAGTATCATTTCTTTTTACAAAAATTAATTAAATTACTTGTTGATTTTTCTAGAAATATAAAGAAGCAGCAAATACGTGGACGGATAATATTTTTGCGATTCAAAGTTGGTGTAAAAATAAGTTTGATATAAATACAGAAACTTTGAACAAACAGTTCCGTATTCCGGAGGATTTAGATTACATGGAATAATTTATCAATTAATTAATTAATTAAAAATAAACTTACCATTCAACTAAAATTCCTTTCATAACATTCACCATGATGCATTTAAATGAAATACTTTTATCTGACAGCGTTTGTTTACTTTTAGGTTAAATGTCTAAAACATTCCTCCATTTTATTTTTATTTAAATTTTAAACACCAGGTGGCATCATAATGCCGCAAAATGAAAATGTATAAATTTATATGTAATTTAATAAATTAATTTTTTTACTCTTATAATTATTCGTCTCGAAAAGCAATTAATTAATTAATTAAAGAATAAATAGTAAGTAATTTCCAAATAAATTTATGATACTGAAGTTAGCCGACGTCTAATAAATTTTTAATTTTTGAAAAATGGATAAATTTATAAAAAAAAAAATTGCACCAATAGTTTTTTAAATTTTCTACATGTGCATTTTTTTAGTTTTTTTAAATTGTCGTTGAAAACAAAATTTGAAAATTTTTAATTGTTTGCTAACATCAGGGACATGATCAATTTATGATACTGAAGTTAGCCGACGTCTAATAATTTTTGGATTTTGTTTTAGACGGTAAATTATAAAAAAAAAAATTTTGAAAAAATTGCACCTGTAGTTTTTAAAATTCTCTACATATGCATATTTTTATTTTTTATTTTTTTGTTTTTGATTTGTTGAAAAAAAAAATCCGAAAATTTTTAATTGTCTGCTAACTTCTGGGTCATATCAATTTATGATACTGAAATTAGTCGACGTCTAATATTTTTCAAATTTTTTAAAAACGATACATTTAAAAAAATTACACTTATAGTTTTTTTAAATTTCTACAAGTGCATATTTTTATTTTATTTTTTTTTTTTAAATTAATCTGTTGAAAAAAAAATCCGAAAATTGTTAATTGTCTGCTAATTTCAGGATCATAAAATATGAGTATGAATGTAACTAACATGTGGGAATTTTTATTTATTTTTAAATAAATAAATAAATGATTAAAATTTTGAAATTTTAATTCTACTTAAACTTTATTTATTAATTGAAAAATAAAAAAAATTTCCACATGTCAGTTACATTCACACCCATAAAATATTTTATTTAAAAAAATATAAATATATTAATAAATTATATTGTTATTGAGCATTTAGTAATTAAAAAATAAGTACATTACTAATTAACATTTTAGCTCTTGGTATCATTAAAATTAGTCTTAAAATTACTAGTATTTTCATCACGAGGACTAAAGTATATGTCATCTCCGCCTTCTATTTCTTCAGTTACACCAAAGGAAGAAATGAAAACATTTAAAATAGTTACAAGAAATATACCGACAACAGTCCAATTATTTGTTTTATTAGCTTTAGGAATTTGTTCATCTTCTTTGACATCATACCTGCTATTCCAAATCAAACCAATACCAACAATAACTTGTAATAACAAACTGGCAACAATCATACTCAGCGAAATATAATGAAACGGATGGCTTTTGTACTGCATAACATATCGCAGTTGATTAGCATTAGCCGATATCAGAGCAAGATCCATCATCCCCTGGGCAAGTGTTTTTTTTTGCTGATAAACATTAACATCAAAAATATTACTGCCAAGAGATCCAGAGTTTATTGATGGTCGTCCATACTGTCCACCCATAAAATTATCATACATGTCCATGTAATCATCACTGTCATCATCATATCTACTTCGTCTGTTCCTGTTGCTGAACATATGGGTGTCATCTGATCCATAAACAGGTCTAGGCATCAATCTATTGCCTGCTTCAAGAAAAAATGACGGCCGGCGTTTTATAGGCAAACTTCTACTTCTTGAAGCTCGGGTATCAGAGTCTCTAGATCTTCGGTCTTCATCATTGACATGGATCTTGGGTATCTCGTCCATCAAAATAGTTGTCTCATTTAATTTACTATCAGATACTTTATTTAAATTCATTAATTTTTATAATACACGTGTTATCATTTAATTGAGACAACTTCACATTACATTCGTTTTTTGTCTTTTTTAAATTTTATTTATTTATTTAACTGCTCTACTGACTTAATAACAAAGACTTTATATGCCCTGTCATATTATCAAGGTCGATAGATTGCTGTATTTAATTACTGATATAATTTCTAGTCTAATTTAAAAACGTGCAGGATATAAATATTTGAAGTTAAATTTAAATATTTTTATTTTATAAATGTTTACTTTAGATTCTTACAAGATGACTAATATCATTAATGTTAAGTATAATAGTCTCTTTGAATGTTATTATAAAATCAGCAACTACGTCGCTGGATAGTCTGTACATTTTTATAATTTCAGGGACACTGAGTACTTGGCAATTACTTAGTAACTTCAATGACGTAAGAAATATAATTATTTAAAATAAAAAAATAAGAGCTAAGTATACAAACTATAAATTAAGTTATTTATATATACATATATATCAGGCCGATTCAAAAAAATAGAATATTTTTTATTTTTTAAGGACACAAAAGTTTCAGTAGAAAGAAAAAAAAACGGCTGTTAAAATTAGAGTTCTTAATATCAAAATAAAAAGTTTCTTATCAATTGATAAATTTAATATTTCTAAAGTTATTCGGAGTCAAAGTTGAATTCACATAATTTTTCTATTTTTAAACTTTTCTGCTGAAACTATCAGACTTATTATGAAATATTATAGGAACTCTTTCGTAGAACGTTTCATTTCCAACAAATTATCCATTACAAACTTTTCAAAATTCCTGAATGCTCTTTAGTTATTCGCATTCAAAATCAATAAGTTTCAAAAGATTATTGGTGGGAATTAAAACGATCTCCAAAAAAGTCAAAAAATAGTAAAAATTCTGTAAATTCAACTTTGATCTCAAGTAACTTTTGAAATATTAAATTTATCAAAAATTTATAAGAAACTTTTTTTGTAGAGCGTTCAATCCTAAAAAAATATATATTGACTTTTTCATTAGACGAAGTCTTTGATGAGTTATAAAATTCAAAATTTTACAAAATTTTTTCCCATGTTATCTAAATGAGAAATGGAAAATTGCAATCAGGAAGTACTTAATTTTGATTCTGAAACTTTTGAGTGTGTCCTTGAAAAATAAAAAATAGTCGATTTTTTTGAATTAGTCTAATATATAAATGTATATGTAATGTAATAATAGTAAGATATTTAAATAAATTCCTTTGTACTAAAGAGAATTACATAATCATGATTTAAAGTATTGAACTATTCGCGTTGTCAAGTAAACAACCGCCCCTAGACCCAGAAATTCATCGGAATTTCTTCAGTGTCTTGATAAAATGGGTCGCGAGAATAAATCGTTATTTACCATTTGGCTGTGATATAAATTATTATTATTTTATTATTAAATGAATTATTAAAATAAAAATGCAAACAAGAAAGTGTTGTCTCCATTGTCCTGGTACTTGGGTACCGTCAAAAGAGCGTGAAGAGCACAATTGTAATCTTCCTACTTACATAAAAGGAAATTTAAAGTTGTCATCTTTAAATAAATATGTCGTAGGAGAAGAAGAACGTTCAGAAAGATTACGCGGTAGTCCACAGAAGCCTTTACCTACACGACAAAATTCTTGTTACGACAGATTTGCAATAGCTAAGAAATTTCATGCCGAAAATCTTGAGCACCAGCCGTTACCGGACAGAGTTGACGACTCAGTGTTTAAAAATGTCAAGCCATCATGTAGTAAAGTTGATAAGTTTTTTTTAAACAGTGATAATAAATTAAGTAACAATGAAGAACGTCGACGGTTGCCGAGGTCAAAGAGCTGTCATAAATTACAAGCAGGTCTCCAGTACGCACCAGCACTGGGTTGTAAAACTCCTACGACTAATATGGATCTCGCAATTTGTTGGGAGGCGCCAATTGATCCGTGCTATGAACCTTCGCGTCCTACGCACATTGACGGATCAGAAGGTGGCCCAGCTCCGGCAATTTTCACTCTAGTTCAGCGTGAAAATGGACAAGACGTTGCCTACAAGTCGCCTATGGAGAGATTTGAAGCCAAGTTTAGTAATGTTAAGAATCGCTGTCAGTGTAATCGTGCAGAGAATCATAATTGCTGTCGGGAAGACAATGGAACTCACTGTGGGTGTCAGCACAATGATCACCAGCTTGATAATAATGATAAACAACAGAGCCAACAGGTTGATAGTAAAGATCTGTGTGATAATTTAGACTCCGTTCATATTTCTCAGGATCACAGACTAGTTAAATCAGGACTTAATCCTAAAAGACGGCAGCCTGTTCATTTGAGAAATTGTTCGCCGTGTCACTGTCGTGGCGACCGTACCAAGAGACCAAGGTCAAGGTCGATCCACTCAGCTCCAGTGTATCAGGGGAATAGAAATTTTAAACGCAATGGGTTGCCAAATAAATTGACGGTACCAAGACCTAGAACTCCTTACGCTAAAAGAGATTTTTGTATTGACACTTTGACGCCGCCTTTTAGTATCGTCGAGGGATGTCGGGATGCTGATTATCCAGAACACTGGAGACTTACTTCTGTTTATCAGCAATCATACAAAAATCCTAGGAAATTATAATGAATTTATTTGTTTATTAATATAATTTATGAATTATAGAAAATTTTAGACTGTGATTACCTTAAATGTATAAAATAAAATAAAATGACAATTAAATTTCTTATTTAAATATCTTGAGAAGTTGAGTCACCGTAAATATTTATGTTTATCGAAGTAGATCCATCGCACTTGTGTAATGTCTCGTACAATAAAGATTTATCTAATTTTTCTATAGTTAATTTTTGCAATCGGGTTTTTAAATTTTCATAAGGACTTATTATTTTAATAAAATCCTGTCGCTTTAGTATGTAAACTTCGCAAGTTTCCAAAGCAATTACTGTAGCCAATCGTTTTTCATTTTCCATCACGAGTGATACTTCTCCAAAGTACGATTTGTCCTCCAAATTACATACTTTTTTTCCAGTAGATGTATAAACTCCAACAGTACCGGTTATTATGTAGTACAATGCGTCACCAATTGTACCAGCTTTTACCAATACGTCATTGGCTAAATATATTTCTGGTTTTAATTGCATGACAACTTGGGATAAAATAACTGCCGGTACATGTTTTAGAAATTCAACTTTTTCTATTAAATTTCTACAATTATACATTATTAATTCCTGTTAATAATAATAATAATAATTAATTAATTAATTAATTATAAAGTATAACAAAAAATACTAGATGTGCGAATAGTTCGAATTTTTCTAATTATTTGGAAATTTTCAAATTATTCAAAAATTTACGAATTCAAAAATTTTATTTTGAACGATTTAAAATTGCAATAATTTTTAAAATTATTTAAATTTTTATCAGAGGTAAAAATAGAGCTCAAACACGAATCTACAAAAAAATTAAGCTCTCCATTAAATAAAAATTTAATATTTGAAAGCTGATCATAATTTTTTCGATTCGAATCGAGTAATTTGAAAAGTTAAAAATAATTTAAAAACTTTCAGATAATTATAAAATTGAGGAATAATTTTAAAAGTTACGAATAATTCGAAAAGATTTAAATAATAGGAAAAAATTCAAATTATTAGATTCGATTCTTGCACCCGTAAAAAATAATTGTTAAAAAATAATACTTCTCGTAAATTAGGAGAAACATTTGAAATAATAACTTTATCTTTCCTAACACTTTTGTTGGACCAAAAATTAAAATAATTTAACACCCGGTGCTGAATATGACGAGGAAGTTCTTTGTAGCGCATGTAATCTGTTAATTGTTTAAGTAATTTAAAATTTTTTTTCTTTGTTGAGTGAGACGTCGACATGAGTCCTGAAAATTGAGCTAAAAAAAAAAATATGAGTAACAAAAAATATAAAATAATAATTATTTATAAAATTTTAAATAAATATATTACCGAGTATGTAAATAATACCGATCCTGCCAAGTACTGTCAGAAATAAATTAAATAAAATATCATCAATCGTTTTTACATCCAGGTGATGTGAACCACCGATCAATGCTATTGTTGCTCGATTAGCACCAGCTACATACATCCTCAAAGTCGTATTCCGGGTTTTTAATGACTCTGATGCTATCCATGATTCATTGTTTGATAACCAATTAAATTTATCGATAATTATCGGTATGTACCATTCCATACAAGTTGCCCAGTGGATACTGGTAAATAATATTACTGACATTTCTAGTACTTTGTATCCTTGGAATGATATTTGATGAAACTAATAAAATATCATAAATAAATCATTATTATTATTATAATTATTTTGATGGAATACACGGAAAAAAGCAATAGAAAAATTAAAGTTTTTTTCTTGCCCTTAAAAATTTTTTCTTGGCTCAAAAAAACTGTTTTTTGCCCCAAGAAAATTTTCCTTTTCAATTCATAATGCAAAAAATTTCTTAGGGCAAATAAAAATTTTCTTGAGACGAGTAATAATTTTTCGCGCCAAGAAATCATTTTTTTCTGTATAATAATTGCTGTAATAATTGCTAAGTTTTTTAATTTTTACAGTTTCAAAATAGAGGGACTATTTGCTAATATTTGAAACTGTAATTTTTTTACTATTATTTTTTTCCGTGTACTAAATAATAAATAATTATTTCTTACATTACGAAACCGCCGTAAATAAATTACAAGATTTTTTATACGAAATATTTTGAATAAATTAAACAAAGTCCAGTATTTTATTAAATTATTATTATTATCATTATATAAATAAATAATAATAATTTCAACTGGAAATGCTGATAATAAATCCAGTATAAAACATCTTTCTAAATATTTCCTAATAAAAAATAAAATATTAATTTATTTAAATTCATTATTTAAATTAATGATCATTAATATTAATTAATTTAAAATTAATACCGAGCAACAATTTTTCTGGCTAAAATAATTTCTCTTGTCTTACTTTCAAAGTATCCGGTAAAAAAATGAAGAAAGATATCAAATAAAAATATGATATTTATAATAAAGATAACGTAAATCCACTGATAAAAATATTTATAATAAAAAGTTATAACAAAGGGAATTAATATAAGAGAAAATAATGTAAAAAATATAATAAACGTTTCCCAAAAATTTCTAAATTCACTAAACGGATGAATCATAAACGGATAATTATTAATATGATTATTAATTTGTGATTTGACAGCTGCGTTGCTTTTTATCCAAGTTTTAGTTACTGGATGTCTACGTGACAAGATGCATCTTTTTATAATCCACCTTTTCATGTTATTTATTAAATTATCATCAGGATAAAGTGATCTCACATGGTCGGGTTTATGTTCAAGTTGACATTTATGGACAACTTTCTCATTCTGTAATAAAATTAATGACAATTAAATATCCATTAGCTCAAAATGAATTTTTTTACGCATAATTATGCAATACCGGATTTTTTGACATGGGTTCAGGTACAAGTTGCATCAGATCCATAATTATCAGCAGGTAAAAAAATAATTTATAGTTTAGATTTAATGATCCTGAAGTTAGCAGAAAATTAGCAATTTTCAGATTTTTTTTTTAACAATTGAATTAAAAGAAAAAATTAAAATTAAAAATATGCACGTATAGAAAGTTTTAAAAACTACAGGTGCAATTTTCTAAAATATTTATTTTTTTTTCTAATTCGTTTTCAGAAAAATTCAAAAATTTTTTGACAGCTGATTTCAATATGACAAATAAACAATTTTTGATTTTTTTTTTAACAATTTATAAAAAAAAAAAAAAAAAAAAAAAAAAAAAAAAAAAAAACTAAAATTATACACATGTAGAAAATTCAAAAAACTACAGGTGCAATTTTCTGAAATATTTTTTTTTTATTTCATCGTTTTCAGAAAAATTCAAAAATTTTTTGACAGCTGATTCCAATATGACAATAAACAATTTTAGTTTTTTTTTAACAATTTATAAAAAAAAAAAAAACTAAAATTATATACATGTAGAAAATTCAAAAAACTACAGGTGCAATTTTCTGAAATATATATTTTTTTTTAATTTCTCATTTTTAAAAAAATCTAAAAATTATTTGATGTCAGCTGATTTCAGTATCATCATATTTATTACTCACAAGTAATATATATATTTAAATAATAATGTCAGTTTGTTTTGTTGTTAGTAAACAAAGAATACGATTTTTTTATCATGACACGGGCCCTGAAAAATATAATTACGTTACTTAAAAGCATGACATACAGCTGCTTAGTGGATTCAGCTGATATATAATTGCAGCGACACGAGTAAAGAAGGAATAATAAAAGTCAGCTGATGAAATTACAATGTAAATCATTAAATAAATGTGAAAGAAGATCGTGAACTTGAGAGCCAAGAGTAAGAGGAAGAGAGGGAAAGAGAAACAGAGACAACAAAAGTTTTTTGTTTGGATTTGTGTTGGCTGTAGACTGTAGTAGACTTTATTAATATTTAATATCAAGTATTCAGCTGAACTTTATCAGAAACTGCAGTCAGTCTTCCGTCAACTCTAGACACGTGTCTTTGGAGACGCGATGGCTCTTGAAGATGCTGAGGATTATCATACTGATGATGCAGGTGTCATACAATTACCAATAGAGGTAACTTTTATTTAAATTTATAAAATTAATTGTATTGCTGACGGATTTAATTACAGTAATGATTTTCATATTTAAATCAATAGGTTATTATACATATAATGTCATATCTATCAGTATCTGATAGAATGGCTGCTGGTCTAGTATGTCATCAATGGCACGAAGCATCACTCAGCACTAAATTTGTTGATAAACAAGCTGTCATTATCAGTAGAGAAGACGATAATTTGCAACTTGTTATGAATACGTTGTTTAAATCACAGAGACCTTTTCATCATTTTATATTTAAACAAGTTGAGATTAAAAAAAATTTACCTATTTGGGATAAATTTGGTGGAATAATACGGAGTTTAATATTGGTATCTACTTTTATTTATTTATTTATTATTATTATCACTTATTTATTTAACACTTTTTCATTATTCATTCGCGTTATCACAGTTCGAATAATAAAAAATAGAATTAGGGTAAGAAGTAGAATTTGTGGCTACTGCTCCATTTTTTGACATTTGATACTTTATTTTAATTAATAAAAAAGTGTTAAAAAAAAACTTACTCGGTACTAGTGTGATAAAAATATTTTTTTACACATTTTAAAAAATTTTATTGTGCGTTTTAAAAAATTATTTTATTTAAAATTTTTAAAGTGTCCAAAACTCGATCTAAAGTGACTAGAAACGGTAGAGACCGTACTCTAAAAACGAATTAGTGAAATTCACGTGACAATCAATATTTGGCAGTGAATAGTCACTTATTGACAGTGAAAAGTATACCACTATTTGAATTACTGACATAATTTTCACTAGTAAACAGTAAATAGTCATATGAGTGTAAATGTAGCAGACATCAGACAAATTATTGGAATCAGTTTTCACTCTATTTTTCATTTCCATTTGAATTTACTTCTTGACTGCATTAGAGACCCACAAAAAAAACTACAGATTTTGAGTAGTCATTAACTAATTTAAAAATTATATTTCTGGGCCGTTTTGTATAAATGACTTATTGGAGTATGGAATTTCTAGATGTCTATTTTCCCTGATTATGAAGTTAACAATTTTCGGAGTTTTTTTTTTAACAAATCAATAACAAAAAAAAATTTTTTTAAATATGCACATGTAGAAAATAAAAAAAACTATAAGTGCAATTTTTCAAATATTATTTTTTAAATAATTTATCGTTTTAAAAAAAAAATCCAAAAATTATTAGACGATGACTAACTTCAGTATCATTATTTTCCTTTAGATTATTTTTATTATTATTATTTTAAATAAAAATTAATTTTGTTGTTTCTTTTGTCTACTAGGTTTGCTGTGATTTAAGTGAAAGAACGCTTGTTACAATATTAAAATGTTGTAAAAATTTACGCACATTACATATTAATGCTTGTAGAGAATGTTTGATGTCAGGAAGATTATTGGACGATGAAAAAGACGTTAAAGAATTATCAGATAACTTTAAATCCTTGATCGAACTGAGTTTGGCGTCAAATAGATATCTCAGCGACGCGCTTTTCAATAGAATTGTTTCGATATGTCCCAATTTACAGTCACTCAGTTTGACAGACTGTCAGCTGTCATTTCACTCAGGTGTTTACAAACGTTTTTATCCAGACAATAATTCAATAGAACAGGCATCAGAGTCATTGTTGACGTTTTTCAATGTTTTGTTGTACATTAAGAGACAGGCAAAAATACTTAAGCACGTGAGTTTCGGATCGACGTTGATTGACAGCACAGCTTTAATTAGTCTGGCAGGTGTTGAAGGTTTGAAATTGGAGTCGCTCAGACTGAGATCTTGCGATCAGCTGACAAATGCAGGATTACGCAGTTTAAATAATCAAATAAATCTTAAACTCTTGGATATAAGTTTTTGTACACGAGTTACCGATCAAAGTTTAATTTGTATCTGTCAAAATTTGATAAATCTAGAAAGTCTTAACATAAGACGTTGTCGTGCTATCACAGATTACGGAGTCTCGCAGTTGCGTTTGTTGAAAAAATTAATAGAACTTGATATTTCAGAGTGCGAGCAATTAACGGGTGCGTGTATTACTCAGGGATTATGTTGCTCGGCAGTTAATGAGTCGAAATTAACAAGCGAAACGGCGCAGTACCATGATCCAGAGAATTTAAATGATAAATCTGACGCACGTACTGATGAATCAGTAAATGAGACTCGGAATATTTTACTGAACAATTGTTTACAAATATTGTCAGCAAATGCTTTGAATTTAGATGAGAAATCAATTGAGTGCATTGCCAATACGTTACCAAACTTGACATTTCTTGATATTGGATATTGTTTCAGTGCAGTTAATGACAAAACAATTCAAAAAGTATTTAAAGAGCTTACAATGTTGAGGACTCTAAGAATAAGTCGCTGTGATAAAGTCAGCGACGCCGGCTTAACTGGAATGGGGGCGGGTAATCGCGTTAATAACGTTGACTCTAAAATAGAAAAAATAATACCGGAACTTACGGGATCGAGATTTAAAATAAGATTGGGGTCGAGAGCTGAAGAAGAAATAGTGCGAGATGCTTATAGGAAAAGAGAAGTTATGGAAATGTGTGAAGATACAACTTCACCGTGTGAACTAGATATTTTCTCGGGGTTTTCGTTGATCCGCTTGAGAGGATTGAGAGAACTTGATCTTACGGGCTGCAATAAAGTAACTGATGTTAGTTTGAAGCATGCGTTTACATTTCCTGAGTTACGTGTTCTAGATTTGAGCATGTGTCAGCAGGTAGTTATTTATAATTATCATTATTGTTATTGTTATTAATTATTATGTCATAACGGTATTGAAATTTTATTAATTGATTTAAAAAAATTAATGCATTAACTGAAAAGAAGACAACGTAATTGCAATTTCGCAGGTTGGATTTTAAAAAAATTACTTACAGTTGTCATCAATTAGGAGCCAAATGAAATTTAGAAACTATAGTTACTGTGTGTTACAGATGACAACTGTAAGTAATTTTTTTTTTAAATCTATATCTGGTTGGCATTTTTAAAATTTTATTTTAATTAATAAAATTTTAATAGAGTTTTGAAAGTTTAAAGTCATTGTATATTTAAAAAAAGTGGGAGGGGGCACTGTCTGAAAATACTTTCAATTATTAATAACAAATATTACTCATGAAATAAAATCTTACAGATTACCCACGTAGGACTTGACTATCTCACAAAAAATAATAAAGCAATCGAAGATCTAAATCTTTCCCAGTGTCACAATGTCACAGATATCGGTATTTTATACGTAGCACAGAGATTGTACAGATTAAAACGCCTTCAAATTAGAGTATGATATTTATTTATATATTTTATAATCAAATAAATAATTATTTAAATTAATTATTAATTATTATTTAGGGCTGCTCACAATTGACAGATCACAGTCTTGCTGGGATTAAATTGTACTGCAAAAATCTTCAGTATTTAGATGCCAGTTTTTGTCGTGGAATAACAACTAGCGGTATTGAAAGTCTTTGTTCTCATTTACATGTTAAATTTTCAGAACAACTTGACAGTCTGAGTACCAGAGATATTCCAGTACCTCCTTTAATACGGAGATAAATTTATATTTTTTAAATATTAAGAAAAGTCGATTCGGAATTAAATTCCGTCCTTGTTGAATGTGCAATTCTAGTGAAAAAAAAGTATACATATATAGATATATGATAAATAGTATTTATTTATTAAAAACGGTTGATAAAAAATAATAATTTAATATTAAAAATTTTATTTAATGTTATTTATTAAATTTGTAAATATAAATTTTATATATTTATATTTATTATAATGTGCCTTGTGTTACAAGGAAAAATTAAATAATAAAATAATTATTTATAATGTTATTTATTATTTTACTTTTTACAATTTATCATAATACATTTATTATATTATATTAATAATATATAACTAAACATAATCAAAATTATACACAAATTTTAGATCGCGGCTATAAATATACCACCGCAAAAAGTGATATATAATTTATTATATTATGATAATTTACAAATAATTTGAGTTTAATTGATAACTTGATATAATTCATAGATAGTCATTACAATAATTAAGTTTTAATCTCTTTAACATAATTAATTATTATAAAAGCGTGGAAATATTATACGATATTCTATTTAGTGTAAAAAAATAATCAAGTAATGTAATAAAAAATTTTTTTTTCAACTAGCAATTGAGTGAAACAAAAATTTTACCTGATTAAAAAACTCCGATTGAAACTCAATCGGATTTTAGTCAGATTCAATCGGGAACAAGAATTCAATAAAAAATGGGCGGGAAAGTTTAAAGATTTCGATTTAATTTAAATTGAAAAAAAATATTTATTATTCTGATTAAATTTTTTAATCAGATTAAATCGGATTTTATTTAAAAATAAAAATTTTTTAAAATTTTATTCCGATTTCTGATTAACTTTCAATGGGATTAATTCGGAACTTTGCGTTTAAATCCGACTAACACTGTCTGAAAATCAATCAGAAATTTCCAATTATAATTTTTCAGCCGGAGTTTTTAATCAGGAATAGTTTTAGTTTTATTTTAAAGTTATCTAATATTTATTTCCACTTTTTTTAATGCAAAAAAAAAGTATTTATATAATCAGTGATTCATATTTTAATTTATTTTAATTATCATTTATTACTCTTTATTTACGGCGTATTTTTAGAATATTATTTTCATAAAACTGATTTCTATAAAATGTAATTGCTACTAAAAATTACGTATTTTATTAATTATTTTTATCAGATCGTATAAATATTATTTAATAGTTGATTATTACTCGTTAGTTGTACAGATACGGCACTTATTACAAACGTGAAAATAATTATGTACTACCCCTATCCAAACATTAAATAGTAACTCAGTATTATTGTAAAAAATCTAATAGTTAACAGTAATAATAATAAATGAAATTTTATTTTTTTTTACGATACTATCTAATTAATAGAATAAATATTATTGCCATTGAAATTCTATTATACGTAGAGACAAAATTAATAGTGATAATAATAAAAATTAAAATAGTAATTGCAGTTTAAAGTAATTAAGTGTAAACAAAAATTATATTTTATGTGATTGATTTATTTGTAATAAAATAAAAAAAAAAAAAAGTAAATATACATTTTGATTTCAAATTCTGATTATTGTTGATGAAAAATTTTGAAATTTATTAAATTCATTTTTTTTTCTTTATAAATTTATAATATTTAATTATCAATATTTTTTTTTTTTTTCAGTCAATCTTTAAAGATTATATTTAACCAATGATTTGATCATTATAATCTTAATAATAATTAATAAATATAATGCACTTAAGAGCATTCTTAGACAATACCCAACTTTTAAAAATATTCGATTACTTTCAACTGTCTTACCAGTATTAAAATTTAGATAATTAATTAAAATAAAGTTAAAGAATTAATTGAATAAAGGACAAATTCGTTACAATTTCCCTGCAATACAGATTTTTAAAAAAATTACTGACGACCAATTTTTCAAACCGGGTTTAAAATAATATCTATACATTAATAATAATTAAGATATACCAGCAATAATAATTAAAATCTGGTTTGAAAAACTGACCCTTACAGTTGTTACTAATCATGAGTAATTATTCATGTCATTTTTATAATTCAAATTTTCTAATTTATATTTTAACTACCAAATTTCGTTTGACTCCTAATTGATGACAACTGTAAGTAATTTAAAAAAAAAATTTTTTTAATTAATGTTTCAATTAATTAATAAAATTTTAATATGGTTCTGGTAGTTCTAGTTTTTTTAATTTAAAAAAAAAAGGGGGGGGGGTACTGTCTAAGAATACCCTTAAGAACATTCTCAGACAATACTCCCCACTTTTTAAAAATATTCAATTACTTTTAACAGCCATGACGGTATGAATAATTTCAGTAATGAATTTAAAAAAAATTAAAACATTAATTGAAAAAAGAAAAATTTCACCGAGATATAGAATTTGAAGAAATTACTTACAGATGTTGTCAATTAGAAGTTAATCAAAATTCGTTATGAGTGTGAATGTAGCAGATGTCAGGCAAATTTAAAATTTAAAATAAATACAGTAAATAATTAATAATATAAAATTTTTAAAAAATGCATATTTAAAAAATTCAAAAATTAATAAGTGCATTTTTTATAAATAACATTTTTTAATTTATTTACTCTATTTATTTATAAATAATTTTAAATTTGTCTGATGTCTGCTACATTCACACTCGTAATTTGTTAAATAAATTTCAGTAAAATTTTTTATTCTAAAATTTATTTAGCAAATTACGTTTGACTCCTAATTGATGTCAATTGTAAATAATTTTTTTAAAATCTAGATCTTGAAATTGTTCTTATCTCAATTAATTCTTCACTTATTTTTTAATTAATTACTAAAATTTGAATACGGCTATGACAGTTCGTCATTGAATATTTAAAAAAAAAGTGGGGGGTACTGTCTAAAAATACCCTAAAACAATTGCTATGCAAATTTATTTATTTTTTTATGTTTATTCACAGCAAATAAAATAAATGATACAACCATCCGCCCGTAACCATTTAAAATTTTAAATTCTGTCAGCTAAAACTTTGCCGCTACGCCAACATTAAATAATTTATCATCATTTACTCCTTCTACTCAACTATTCTCTAATAAAAATTTATACATTTTATTTCTCACAGAATTATTGTAAATGTAAAAATGATTTTTTTTTCAAAAACTTCATTTCATTATTTGCTGAGTATTTAAATATTTTAAACTGCTTTTATTTTATTGTTAATATGATATACGTTTTTATAAAAGTGCGTTCCGAGTGCTTATTTATGTTTCATATATGGACTTAACATATTTATTATAATTAGTCTTATTATTTAATCAATAAGATTTTCATAAAAACATTATTTTTTTCCCTTTATTTTCAAATGATGTTAAGAGACTCAGCCTTATCCATCAGTTATTCTTCAGAAGCTAGAATGGAGAAAAATTATTATTCCAATCTATTTATCGTTGATATATATGTTTATAATTTATAGATTTAAATCGACGAATGTAAAAAAAAAAGGAATTTAAATCTGCATTAATAACAATTCAATAGAGAGCACATACTTTTTTATAAACATTATGTACAATAATATAGCAATCAATCATATTTTCTATGACACTTATGTTCAAACTTGTAGTGCCAATAGTATAATTAAATATGTCGTTATAAAAATATATTTAACATTAATAAATATCGCGAAGTTCAAAAATAAACTGGAAGTTTAAATTAATTAAGTCAAGAGACAATAATAATTAATTTTTTTTTTTTAAATAGAGATTACGTTAAAATTTTTTATTTATTTTTAACAATTAAAATAAGCATCTCTTATAAATTTAAAAAAACAAAAATGTAGATTAATAATTATTACAATTTCTTTTTCCTTCAAAATTACAAATGTTTTTTTTTTTTTTTTTTACAATAATTTTTTGGTAATTGCTGGTGGCCTTACATAAATCCAAATTATTAATAACATTATTTTTATCAATAGAATTGACAGATTTGTTAAGCTTTTTTTTTTTTTTTTTTTATATATATTTATATAAAATTATTTATTGGTAAAAAAAAAAAAAATGTTAGTCAAGTCCATTTATATGTTCGCTGACGCTGTTAGTTATTACAATTATATATATAACGTTATATAATTTTTCGAGTGTCTTAATAACGATTATTGTGACGCACAAGTTATGAAAAAAAAAGACAATGAAAGAAAAAAAAAAAAAAAAAAAAAAAAAAAAAAATAATAATAATAATAATAATAATACGTTTTATATGTAAATATATGTGTTTTATGAAAACAGAGTAAATAATTATGGAAAAAAAAGTCGTTTTAAATTTAAAAATGACAACTTTAAGCCTATTATTACTATTATTTTAATTATCATAATTATTACTCTAATGATATTTACAACGACGTTATTAACGTATTTTAATAAAATGATAAATCGGAAAATAATTATAAAAAAACGATAAATAAATAAACACTGTATACTCTGTAATTTATCACATTAAATTTCTCACGATAAAATCACTTGTCGTACGTTTTTATATAACATATTTTTATGTCTATAACAAAATTTATAGTTTATAGCACGCGATTCATGTAGAATAAATACACTCACCAACAGTAAATCATAATAAATTTATAAGTTAGCGGATGAATTTCCATTCCCTGAGACCAAAGAGTCAAGTAGGAGAGATTTGCTATCTTCTAAATCCAATGATTCTTGATTGTAAAATTCATTCGTTGAATTCTGATTATCTGTACACTCAGTGCCCAAGTTATTGGTG
Source organism: Microplitis deprimator (assembly GCA_964016945.1). Lineage (NCBI taxonomy): Eukaryota > Metazoa > Arthropoda > Insecta > Hymenoptera > Braconidae > Microplitis > Microplitis deprimator. The sequence goes on along the minus strand of OZ024710.1, from coordinate 20,630,884 downwards.
TTAAGGAACATGTCATCGTCGAAGTCTAGAAGATTGGACGGTGTGTAAGCCATTAGTTCCCCACCAGTTGCTCCAGTTGCTATAAAAAAAATTATTTATTCATTATCATCATTATTTTTTTATTTTAATGCTCAGGGGGTTGATCAACAAAATCGCTAGCAAGCGCAGCAGGTCTAAGTAGACGGAGAGATCCGAGGATAACAGCCTTCTGCATCTGTGATGCCAGAAACTCAACATGTGATTAACAAGTTGGTATTATAGCTGATGCAGATACAAAAGACTGTTTTATCCCTTCAAGAACACCATCAATGAGTACAAGTTTGACACAGTAGCCTGGGTTCCAAATAGATCCTGATATATCTGTTGCTTATGCTCTTCTTTAACCGTAACGTTATTTAGCTGGGGCTGAGAACTCGATGGTTTTATCAAAGAGCACAATGTCAGGATTGTGATCAATTCCAAGTTGTTGCGAATCCCGCGTTCCAATAAATACGGCTATGGTCATTCTCAACAACTTAAGGAATATCTTCTGACAGATAAGGCAGCACTGGTGTCTTATTGATACCATGTGTGTATCGAGGAGGTAATAAAGTACTCGGAGAGCAGTATTATGACTGGATGTATGCATTTCTAGCCAACACATGGCATGCTGACAAGAGATTACTTACATTTGGTGCATTTTAGCACATGATTATTATTATTGTACATTAATATTAATTAACATTCTACTATATTTTATTATTTAAACTTACCGCCAATTGGATCTTCATCATCTTTTTCATGTGTCGGATTTAATTCAGGGTTTACTGGTATACCAAATGACATTGGATCATTATTACCGAATAGCTAATGGAAACAAATAACAAATATCAATTAATATATATATATATTAAATAGTAGCATTTTAATTATAAAATAAAAATTTTAATTTAAAAATCAAATGAATTGTTAATTTTTTTTTTTATACTTCATTTTAAAAACTTTCATTTTTTGGTGCTAAAATTTAGTCGCGGAAAAATTTATAAAATATCTTCAATACAGTAAAAATAAAAAATAAAGTTAAAAAAAATATTTTTGTTATCTTTTTATACATACTTCCATTAATGTGTTGGCGTCAATGGTGTAGCCTTCACTGCGTAGCATTTCACGAAGATTTTCCAAATCATTGTGCATTGCTTCCAGATGATTATCCATTTCTTCCCTATTTCATATAAAAAAAAAAATACAAATAAATTATTAAAGTTCAAGTTTTATAAAAGAATAAAATAAATCATCGCTCTTAATATGGAACATTAGTGACAGTGAGAAAAAAATTAATTAAAATTTTACATGATTCAAAGTGTAAATTATTTTTTTTTGAATATAATTTTGACTGATTTAAAAAAAAAATATCCAAAATATTTTATAATAAGAGGCAAATTTTTAAATAATTTAAAATATAAATAAAAACAAAACCTACATGTCTAGTAAATAAAAGAAAAACTAGAAAAATGGTTAAGTCTTAAGTATTACTGGTCACCATATTAATTATTTTATTTTACCAACCGTGTAATTAATAAGCGCTAAATATCTATAGATTTATCGTGAAAAAACTCATGGTCCAATTTAACTTACATCGATCCTAACCTGTAAGATGAACTAGACATGCTCGAAGGACTAACACAACTCAATGACAAATTACTGGTCTTGCTGCTGGAACCTGCGTCACCACCATTATTGCTTGAAGTCGTTGTCTTGGACTGTGGACCCGGTTTCGGAGCTTCCTGTTTAAACTTATCCCCAGAATGTCTGGCATTTCCATTGCTGGTGTCATCTTGACCCAGTCCACGAGATTTTTGTTTATTTTTTTCTCCAACATCTTCACTGTTTGCGGGACTTGCAGCAGAAGCGGCAGTATCGGCTAGCATGTCAGGAATAATAAACATATCGTCCAAATTGATGCTGTTTGATTCACTATCATCAGCAACAGCTGCAGCAGCGACAACTTCCTTAAGATCGTTGTCAATCTCATCGGAATCTTCATCTGCTTCTGATGAATCGTTCAACTTGTTGATGTTTGCTGCCATCGCTGCGAGTTTTGAGCTTCTTACAGTCTTTATTGGTATCGGTTTTACCTGTTGCTTCACTGATGGCTTTTTCTCCAACAATTGTAGCGGTGGCTGAGTAGATTCGTTCGGGTAAACTTCGAGCATTAACGTTTCTTCCCTAAAAATTTATACAGCGATCTCTTTCCGGTCTTTTTTCAATTCTATTCTATTCTATTTATTTTTGTCATGAGTTTGTTGACATTCTTGTTATAACTAAGAATTTTTTTCGCTAGCGGCTTATAGTACTTGTGATTATGATATCTGATATATTTATTTATATGCAATGCAAGTTAGAAAAAACATGCCAATGTTATTGTTTTGATATTTACAAATGTAATGAATGGATGAATAATAAAATTAATTATTTTCGAATAATCTCATAAAATATTATAGGAAAAGCCAAAGCTTTTTTTGTTCATCAACTCCTATTTGATTAAAAATTATAAATTTATCAAGTAATTTTGCTATCAGGAGGTTTTTTTTTTTTTTTTTTGAAATTTTTTCATGCTCCAAATATTCAAAAAATAAATCATTCTGTTCAAATAAAAAATTAGCTACAGTAAATGATAAATTTTATGTGAAAGCAAAAAATAAATTTAATATTTATATGTATATCAATATTCTAAATATATGAATGAGAAAAAATGATAACCTGGGTTCTTCTCCGATTTCCGTCGATGGGATCAGAATTTTGACAGGCACTGTGTTTTTCCTCCTGATAAATACCAAACAGTTATTGCTAAACATTATTTTAATTTATGGTAATTTTTTTTCCAAAATAATAATTTATAATTTGAGTAAAAAAAAATTTTAAATCCAAATTTTAAAATTAATTTTGAAATGAATATAAATAAAGTTTAAGTAACGGAGAAGAAAACCAACTATCAACGGATTTCGTTTTATCAGTTGGTCTCCCAAGTATATAAACAAAAATATTTACAATAAAATGATAAATGTGGACCAGGAAAATGTTAACGCTTAGTATTAAATGTTAGTAAAAAAATAATTGTTCACATGATTAAGATAAAATTATAATTTACAATTAATGCTTCGATGGCAAACCAAGTTAGTTTTTTGGTTACATGTCTAAATATCAGTCACAATATCACGTAAAAAAATATTACAATCAATTATCACTTGCTCAAATATCACACTGCAAAAAGTTTTGGTGTAAAAATGGCCCCCTGAAAACTTTACACTGTAATTTTAATACGGTGTAATCTACTTTTTTTACACCACTACGTGTTACTCGTTATAATTTTCATTAATGAGCAACTAATGATCATTTATATTTTTAATTACTTAATCAATAAGTATATTAATTTAATTAAGATATTAAATAGTATTTTGAATATTTGAATATTTTTATGATTATTTTTCTTAACGTAAAATTATCATAAATTAAACATTTAAACGATTGACGATGTAAAAATTTTTAATTCCCTTGCCTAAACTAAAAAAGATATTTGGTGTAATTTTCACTCAAAAATTTTTACACCGAGACATTTACACTACACCGAGTCAATAAATATTTTTACACTGCATATGAAAAAATGTTATATTAATTAATAAGTTAAATTGGCTTACAATTGTCAATTTTTAAATAAATAAATAAAATGTAAGAATAAAAATTAAAGATTGCGTATTTAAATATTTGAAAAATCAGCGCGCGCATTTTTTTTAAATTTCATTATTTTAATTACTTGATTTATTTATTTAAAAATTATAAATTATTGCATATCTGATATTATTACGCTGTGAAATTCAGGCGCATGATATTCTGATAAATGATAATTAGACGTAAGATATTTTCTTATGTGATATTATGACATATTTTGTCGTGACACCAGTTTCTCATTTACTAAATAATGATGAGTACAAATAAATTAATGTATTCCAAATAAAAATCTTCTGTTCCACCTGATAAATAATAACCAGACAAAAAATATGACCTATCTTTAAAAAGCTGAAAATAAATTGTATGAATACTTTGTAATATTTAATTAAAGAGGAAAACACCAATAAAAAAAAATAATAATAATAATTAGAACTCATCCATGCACAAATGATTAGAAATAAAAAATGTTATAAAATTATAGTGGAATATTTTTTATATTTTTACTAAATGGAATTTTATTTTATTTTTAATCTTTGTCTTGGTTATAAAAAGAGCTCTGATACGATTATCGATTAAAAAATAAAATTAAATATATTTTTTATATTCACTTACTTCTTTTTTGGTTTCAAGGCAACTTTTATCTTAGAAGACGTTTCTTGGGTTTCTGAATTATCATTTTTACCGGTTGGATTTTGAGAGAAATGAACTGTCTCAATATGCTCGTCGTCCAAACCGACTATGGACTCGGGACTCTGGACAGATGGGTGATGATTCTCCAGCATTCTGTAAGATAATACAGTAACAATTAGTAATTAATTTTTTTTTAATAAAATAATGAATATGAAATATTAATTACTCGGCAACGATGTACTCAGAGTCAAGATCATCAACGTGATGCTCATGTTCGGAGGCATCTAGCTCGTGAATTACAGGGCCAGTAGGAGAAGCTTCGGGCTGAAATAAATATGAATAGTTAAATAAATATATATATAAGAAAAAAACTTATGTAACTTAGAAGTACTTAAGTATGAAGCTCACTACAAGTTTATCTACTTTCATCTGTTTGTTGCGTTGATGATCATCGATCATCAAAGGATATCGTCTTTTAACAGAAAGACCTCCGCTTCTTGATGGCTGCACAAGTGTCACTAAGAAATGTATGAGTTTGTTGACGATTTCTTGTTGTTTAAGATGCTTTCGTCTGAGCATCGCCAGTTCACGCCACAGTGCTTCGTTTTCTCTCTTCATAGCTCCAAGTCTCGAGTCCATGTGTTCCTGTCGCCCACGCATGCTTCTCACTTCACTCAAAACTTTATTCATTACTTCAGTTTTTATCGGAGGATGACCGTCCTGAGTTTTACTGGATGCAATCTTAAGTTATTTAAAATAAAAAAAAAAGTTAATAAGTTAATTAACAATAAAAATATTTTATGTAAATTAAAATATATCCGTACCTTTCTCTTGATGTGTTCTAGTAAATAAGGATGATCTTTAATAAAATACTGATGCGCAAATTCCATTTCATCCCTTTCACATTTCAAACCTCCAAGTTCAACGGATACCTTCTTGTGAAATCCATCTAGAATTTTTTTATTTAAATTCATTAATCATTTTATTATTTAACATCATACTAATGCTAAAATAATAATCATAGTAATACATACACATATTCAATTGACGTACAAAACTAGCCATGTTATTGTGTTTATAATAATGTGGCAATAGTTCTCTAGCAAATTGGGCCGGATTTCTAATAAAAAAACTCCTTCCATTCTATAAAAAAAAAATAAATAAATAAATAAATAAAAGATTATAATTAATATTAATTGATAAATTTATAATCAAGTAATGGAAATTTTTTTTTTATTGTAAGAAATTTTTAAATTTTGAATTTAAAACTTTTTAATTCTACCCGCGGTAATTTTTTAAATTTTAAAATAATAATACTGAAATTAGCCGGCGTCTAATAATTTTTTGATTTTTTTAAAAACAATAAATTATTAAAAAATATATGTTTTAAAAAATTGCACCTACAGTTCATTCAATTTTCTACATATGCACATTTTTAGTTTTTTTTGTCTGTTAATCTTAAGATGATTAAAAATTTATTTTTAAAATAAATAACAAAACTAATCAGCGAATTCTCATAAATAATTTATTAGATTACAATATAAAATCTCATATTTTAATTGATTTATTTTTTTCCATCTGTTTACTAATAGCAGACACTTCTTATTTCAATAATTAATTATTGATTTAATTAATAATTATATAAGTAATCTGAAGTAACAATTTCCTGACGTGACCGTAAAACAACTTTTGGATTATCTAAGATTTTTATGTCATTTAAATATTAATATATTTATATACATCAATAAATTTCCGCAAAAAAAATATAAAATTAAAAACAATGCAGTATGTGATGATACATATCGAATAATAAAATAGATAAACCGCATTGTAAGCAGATGTCATTGCCCGAGTAGTCTATCTGGCCAACTATTAAATAATTTTAAGTATAAATTTGTCATTGTATGATTGTATTATTAAGTATGATCGGTATTAGTGAGCTGATCATAAGGGGGAGAGGAATTTTCCACGAACATTGTACGTTGAATAACAAACTTGAACGTTTACATTACGTTTGCTAAATAAAATAGAGATTGCGTGAAAGGACAAAATTGAACGTAATTACCAAATGTCCGTTTTATTTACGTTTTTTATGTGTCACTTATCAGCTAAATAATATAGTTAACTATAAATAATAAAATGTCTTCATGATAGTGAGTTTGCCTGGTAACAGTTAAGTTTATAATAACATAAATACATAAATAAAAAAAATAATGTGGATACTCACGGGTGCCCAACAAATAAGGTCGTCAGTCTCAGGATCTTCAACTAATTTCCAAAGTTTCCCAAGGAATGCCGGGACACTGGTTTCCACTTCCGTAACAGTATGCATTTTTTTATCACTGTTAAAAATATTATTTTAATACATAAAATATTATATGTAATTAAGCTATTATTTTTTTAAAAACTTGTATATTTTTTTTACGAGAGTATGTCCTCACATTTCAGCACATTTACCAGTAATGGCTCCTATATGACGATGTTGTTCTGAGACCGATACTACCGCCGCGTTTGCAGCGACACAGTCAAATGCAATATGTAGGTATATATATATAGAAAATATGTACCAAGCACCGTACCCTGTTTACCAGCACCACCAGCTAACCAGCACCTCAATGTCCTCTGCTAAAATTTTCTCTGCTCTTATTTTTCAGGTTGACACAGACTGTACTCAATATAACTACGCATAAATAAAAATAAAATAAGTTTATTAATTATTTAAATATGTAAATTAATATGTCACCGCATACTTCAAATCACACAATGTCACACTATTTATTTTTTAAAAATAGAATGTGTAATTTGTAAAAATAAACTTGTTTTTTTTTTGCAACTCCAAAAATACGCGGAATTTTCATTGATCAATGGACTGTAGACTGTATATAAATTCGCGAGTTAATTATGCGAATAAAAATAATATCGATATTTATTTTTATCGTCAATGAATCCGACAGGTAGCGCTTAAAAAACTCCACGTGAGTTTTAAGTTTTTTAAATATTTTAATTTAAATTGATATTTTTTTTTTTCTATTTGAATTTTGAATTTAATTATGGGAACTGAGTTTAAATTATTGTGGCAAATAAATGTAATTTTTAAAATGTTACATTATTTATATTTATAGAACACTATTTATTTAACTGCAATTACTCATAATTAAATATGAGTATTTCGACAAAATTAATTTTATCTAAATAATTTATTAAATTATTACTTTTTATTTTTAAAATTTATTTGTCTAGATGATTTTATGACATACGTGGATAGAAAAGCCTAGAAAATTCTTTTTTTCATAGATTATTAATTTGATAAATATATTTATTGATTCATTAATTTTATTTTGTATTAATTTGTTTGTAAAAAATAAATAAAAAAAAATATGACACTGACACGAATATGAATGTTGCAGATATCAGACAAATTTTAAATTACGAGTAAATGAATTTAAAAATGCACATACTAATTTTCAAATTCTATAAATGTGCATTTTTTTATTTTATTCGATTTAAATTTAATTCATTTATTTAAAAATATTTAAAATTCACAAATGAGTGTGAATGTAGCAGACATCAGACAAATTTAAAATTATAAATAAATAGAGTAAATAATTAAAAAAATAATATTTTTAAAAAATGCACTTATTAATTTTTGAATTTTTTAAATGTACATTTTTTTAAAATTTAATTTTGTTACTTATTTACTCTATTTATTAATAATTTTAAATTTGACATCTGCTACATTCACATTCATAACACCGACATGTAACGCAAGTGATACCATCTGTCAGTAAATTATTGAATTAAAATCTCAGTTGAACATGAAGATTTCTTCTTGAACTTTTATTTGTGTTGAAAAATTCAATGGCGCTCGTTTAATCATTTGACTTAAAGACATTGATAAGAGAAGTTAAAATATGGCTGAGAATCTCGCTGCTAATTTGTTTGCGTTAATAAAAAATGAATCTGTAAAAGGTAAATTTTACTGAATATATTTAATTACAATTATTTAGTTAAAATATTAATAACAATTATTAAGTCTGTTTATACAAAGTACATTGTCATGTACTTTAAAACTTATCGATTGTTGTGACAGCTCTGTTGACATATGAATAAAAATAACAAACAATAAAATATCCAATGACATGAAGCAAAAAATGATCAATATTTTATTAAAAAAAAAAAAAAAACGTTAAGAAATAAATCGTAAATTTATTAAATTATTTATTCTTAGTATCAATAATTATCTCAACTTTCTCCAATTAAAAAGGCCTGAGAGATAAGAATAATTTATCGATTAAAAGTAAAAAAAAATTCTGTTAAATGCTGATAGATTTACTTTGTTATTTTTTTTTAGATAAGTAAATTATTACGCGCCTGTACATTAAGTCGGGTATTAATATTTATTGATAACATTAATCGTAAGAATTACAATAATAAATAACAATTGGTCTTTTTATTTTTAGCTGAACAGTGGAAACTTTTGGGGCAAGAGAAAGACTGTTCGCTTTTGGTAGGATGGATTGAAGAAAACGAAACTATTGATTCATTATCACACTCAGTAATTGGACATTACGATCGTGGTAAAGAAACTCTTGAGGTAATTTTACTTATGAAAATATTTTATCTGAGCCATTGGTTTATTGAGAAAGAATTATTATTTATTTATTAGGTATTGTATCATTTTCCGAGTGTACTAAATGTCGTTCAAGCGACGATAAATCAAAGCCACACTTTACTTGGAGTTATTGTTAAAGAAAAAATAAAAGTATCTAAAGAAGATGATGAAGAAAATAAAGATGGGGATAATGATAATGATAATGAAGAAAAGAAAGAACCAGACACGTGTTTAGATACTGAATTAGAAGTATACAAAGCTTTTGTAATTGAATTAGAGTCAGATGAAAAAAAACTACATACTGTGATTACTGAAAGACGCAAACAAATTCGTATACAATTTTTATACAAACAAAAACGTCATACAGGTTTAGATAAATTTATAGTTTTAATTCATCACGAGTGTATAATTATGTACACTGCGATATTTAATAGCTCATCAGATGTAGATACAATAAAAGAATTAAAGTCTGAGACAATTGTTAGAACATTTACGTGGGCCCAATGGGATTCAACGAATCAGGTGTTGTATCATATCCATAATCGTCGTGCTCCAACTAGTCTAGTAACTGAAGAAGACAATGAAAGTCGTTCCAAGACAACGAGTTCATGTCCAACGCTCAGTGGTCTTCAGTTCCATGATGAATTACCTCATGAAACGGTGCTCAATATTCCTTTAAATTTACCACGACCTCCTAGTACAGGAAACTGTGGAATTTACGAAGACGATGTGATCCCTCTAAGGGTACATGACTGTTCTTTAGACCTTATAGTTATTTCAGACCCCAAGGGAATGGTCTGTGTATGCCACCATTATCTCTATCGACCAGTTCAGCCGCCTCAGCATGTCCTCGACGCATCACTCAGTGACTCAAATACAGTTCACTTTGCGTACTCAGTAACTCTGCTCCATCACAGCTGCGTTATTCACTGTGTCGTACCTGGAATACCCTGGTCTCAAGCTAAACTGATGCGTCCAACTTTTGCTATAGCCGGTGACTACATGGTAGTCTTTGTTCAAGGATCGTTTACTCATCTACTGGAAATCGGAGCAACTCATGATCCCAGTTGTCATATTCTCTGCGGACCTTTACCAACAATTTATTCACACGCTTCATATTTAGTACCACTGTTGGATCTCAATAGCAATAAAACTGTCGGGAATAATAAAAAAATGAGCTTTGCAGAAGCACAAGAAGTATCAAATATTATGACGATAGATTTACCAACACTAGATTTAATGCCACTGACAATCACCACAGATTTTCTTATTGATGTCTTTAAAAAAGAGTCGTCTGTACACGTAAGACTGGGAATAATTCATTACTTTATGTGTCATAGACACGATCTAGAAGTCGTTGCTGGACTAGTGTCAATAATTTCAGAAAAACCTCGTGCTCTTGATGTCGTTAAATTTATGCAAGAAATATTAATCGGTAATTCGTATTCTTTAGTACAAAAAAATTTACTTCCTGACGCGATTCCACTGCTTTCATTACTCCCAATTACGACTGTCGAAGAATGCGTCGGTTATGATGCTAAAATTAGCGAACTGAGTATAACACTGAGTCATGAAAAATTATGGAACACATCTGTGATGCTGCTGTCTCCTCAGCAGCGACTGGTGCCCTACAGAAGTGATTTATGGACACGGCTGTGGGATAATCTTGGAAAAAGAAGTGAAAGCAAACCTAGATTTAAATTTAGTCAGATAACTGAAAAATTGTTGGTATCATTAGCGTGCTATCAACCAGAAGTACTGTCAAGATCTAGCACACCAATGTCCCCAAGTGGAGGATTAGTTTTAGCAACTGGATCTTTCGGTGACTTGATGAGTAATCGCAGTAATAAAATTTTAGACTCTGCATTACCGTTTATAGAAGTGGAAAATTGTACGGCATCACGACAAGAGCATATCGTTGCTGTTAATTTACGTGAATTGTCAATGTATTTATTGAAACATGCCACTAATGCTCCAGCAACTTCATATGTCTCGTGTACGCCTCTGCAAGTCCACGCAATGGCAACCAGACATATAGCAGCCCAACTAGAAAGCTCAAGATCACTTTGTCAAATGTTATGTCGTGCTGCTAATGTTGATCCTCGATTAGAACAAGAGCGCGGTTTTGTTCTTATAGATCAATTAGATGAAACTAGAAGAAATTTACTCTTTACTTTATTAGAACGTTATCGTTACGCTATCGAACTGATTGCATTCCCTGTCCCACAAGGGTTTTCATCATTTTTTACATATCTAGGCTACCGTAGTCTTAAGTATCCCATGTTTTTACAGTACGTTGAGCGATCTGTCTTTGAATTACAAGTTGATGTTACTAAAATTATTATCGCAGGTAATTTACATACAGCCGAACTCCATTATCTTGGAACTTCCCCTGAATCTTGACCCCCACTACGAGCTACGTTGTCTCCCACCCGATCCTATACATTTGTATGTACCTGTGCATTTTATATATATGATGTAAGAGCACGTGTATAGTTAATTTTTTAAGGGAGAAGGGACATCCGTTAACTTGGAAACCCTTTGAGTTAATGGAGTTCGACTGTAACTACAAATAATTTACTTGTAAATCAATTTTATTTACAATAAAATAAATTATTTTGTTATAGATATCAGCGATACTAAAGAAAACGCTACCAAGAAATTGCATTTGCTGTCACTACTACCAAGATCGCGAGCTAAAAGACTATTGAATCAGTGGCTACATCCTGTGAGCTTCATGATACGAGCTCGCGAACACGCTGGTAATATTTTATCCGGTGAAATATGTCAAAATCGTGTAAGAACTTCGCAACACTGTCATCGGCACAACGAACTCGCTGCTTTCCCTTCAGCTGATCGGCTGTCACCTCTCGATACTTTCCTTGACTTGTTAACTGCCAAAGCAAGTCTTGCAGAACTAGACTTTGGTTTGCTTATAGAAGCAACTGTCACTTCCACAGAGAACTTCCTTTAAATAATATATGATATATATATATATTTAAATTTATTTGGTAGATTTTTATTTTTGCTCAACTATTTGGTTTGTAATAATGGCAAAGGTTACTTAGTAGTTATTTATTTTTTTCTTTCATTTATTTGATTTATATTGAGGCGTATAAATTAAATTTTTTTGTTTTATTAAAAGTTAAATGTCTGAGTGCCATGTAAATAGTACAATTAAACGTAATTATTTGATGTATGAAGTTATTGCCCTTAATTAAGTTAATTATCGTGCTCTTCTCAGGTGAAAATAGAGCAGCATCCAGTATTGAATTCCTTTAATTGTTATTTAGTAAATTTATTATATAATTATAGTTATATATTTATAGTATAAAAAAATAATTTTATGTTATTAATGGGTTGTCTTTAATTAATTATGTTTAATATATAATTTTTTGTAATTTTAATATTGGTAATTATTATATCCAAGTGTGATAATTTATATCAATAAAAAGAAACGTGCAATAATATTTAATTTTTTTTTACTAAGAATGGTCTTTCATATAAGATGTGTATAATAATATATATATAAGAATATCTGTATGAAATCGGGACTTCACCATCCAAGAAAATCTATAGAAAATCAGGACTCGTCACCATCCAAGAAAATTAGGACTTGTCAATTTCCAATAAAATCTATAGGAAATTGGGACTTGTCACCTTCCAAGAAAATATATAGAAAATTTGTAGAATATCAGGACGTCACCTCAGAAGATCTATAGAAAATGTAGCGAAAATTTATAGAAAATCGGGATCATAGTAAAGTTAGCGGACATCTGACAATTTTTAAAACTTTGAAATAATAAATTAAAATGTTTGTAAAATAAAAATAAATAAATGCACATTTAGAAAATTCAAAATTCAGTACATGCATTTTTTTAAATTTTATTATTTTAATTATTCAATATTTTTATATGTGATAATAACATTCGCACTCATAAAATCGGGACTCGTCACTATCCAAGAAAATCTATAGAGTATCAGGACTTCTCGTTTTACAAGAAAATCTGTGGAAAATCGGAACTCGTCACCATCCAAGAAAATTAATAGAAAGTCAGGACTTGTTAGATTTATCTAATTTATTTTAAAAGAGCACGTGTGTGTCAGATATCTAAAAAAAATTTACTACGAGTGTGAATGTAGCAGACAATTGTAAATTTTTAAAATTTTATAATAAATGAATCAACTGTAAGTAGATTAAAAATTAAAAAATGCATATTTAGATAAATGTAAAATCCGTACACGCATTTTTTTCAATTTCAATATTTTAATTCATTTATTTATTTTATTCAAATTTATAAATTGTCTCATGCCTGCTACATTCACACTCACAATTGACTACTAAATTAATTAAATGAAAAAAAACTATTTTCTTTTATTGTTATTATTATTTATAAATTTATATATTACCAAAAAGTTTAAAATTTTTTTATAAAGAAGCTGGTAATCAAGTATTTTTACTCCAGATTTAAATAATTTTATTCTTACCAGTTACTGATTACTCTAGTTCAAATAATCTTGTAATCTATTTATTCATTATCATATTATTAAAAAAAAAAAAAAAAAACAAGTACTTACACGCGCGTTTTAATGGTTACCAACTTGACACTAAACTTTTGACACTAGAGATCCAGAACTAGGGTCTCTACTTTAATTTACATGTACGAAATTTTTTTTTGCCCAAATGGAAATATTATTATCTTATAAAATTTTATCTATAAAACTTAAATAATTACCGTCCATTATCACGTCATTAAATTAAATAGTCATTTTAAAAAAGTAAATACAGAAAAAAAACTTAAAATTCAGCCGTCCGTGATAACATTGAGGGCTTTGAGTAAATTTTTATCCTGTCATTTATAAATAAAATGTGTGCACAGTGTAAATTAAAATAGTGTCAAAAAAACCATTATTTAAATATTTAAAAATATTAAATTTATTATAACCTCTGACATTAAATTCTTGAATATATATAATTATTATTTAAAATAGATAAGCAGAAGTCTATTTAAGAAAGATGGAATCCAGCAGTGATTATAACAATGTTAAGTTTAAAAATACAGATGTAAGTCGTGAATCTAAAGATTCTGACACCGGTACTGCTGGAGATGAGACAATGAGTTTGGGTATTCTTAATGAATTCAAAGAACTATATGAAAAAAGAATAGCTGACATTGATCCTAATGATGATAATAAACTGGAGCTCAAGATTAAAATAATGAGAGAGTGGATTGAAAATTTAGAGGAACAAAATAAAACATTAGTACATATTGTTTATGAGCTAGAAGAAGCTAGTTCTTGTAAAGTTAAAATGCTTGAAGAACAGATGAAACATTTATTTGTGTTGTCGGAAAATATGTCTAGTTTTACTAAACCATCACAACAAGTAATTTCTTATTAATTATTTTACACTGATTATTTAAATTTATGATATTGAAAATAGCAGACATCAGAAAATTTTTTTATTTTTACAAATTAATTAGTAGTAAGTAAAGTAAAATTTTTAAAACGCGCAAAAATATTTTATGTGCAATTTTTAAGTTTTTTTTTACAAGTATTTTAGTTTTTTATTTAAAAGAAATAAATTTTTTTAGTGTCTAATACTTTCAGTATCATTTAAATTTAATTGTTTTTATTAATAATGTTTTTTTTTTTTTTTTAAATTAATTAAGAGTCTTGATGAACTTTCGGATAGAATAAATCATCTAGAAAGGGATGAAAAAATATTGCAGCAAAGAATTCAATATTTACAAAGTGATATTAGAGGATTATTGGAACTAATACGACGTGCACAAGTCGAACATTCTTGGAGACTTGATGGGATTAATTTCTTTGAGATAAGACCCTGTGACATTCCACTCTCGAGCGAGTAAGATATTAAATTATTTCCCATCCCTCAATGGTCACATGGACCTCAGAAGACTCAAAGCAAATTTTAAAATAATTAAATATTTGTAAAAAAATCTGAACCTGCGGAACAATCCCAAATCTTCCCGCTATTTTCGAACTCAAAAAACTGTTAAACCGAAAGAACACACGCGTGTATGGACGTCCATCTAAAAATGGTCAGAATAATTTTCTAGGATCTCAAAACGTCGAATTGATAAAAACTCAATTTTTGAAAATTGGACCGAAACCAACAAGTTGCTTTTTTTAAATTTTTAATTTTCATAGCGGGAAGTTAAAAAAGCATCTCTATAAAATTAATTGTAAAAATATTAATTGATTCGATTAATTATGACTGTTGTCTCATGTTGGAAATGTGACCGTTGATGGCTAACTCGCTTCTATGTATAATAATTAATTATTTATTTATTATTCTAGCTGTATGTTTGAACAGGTAAATGGAGGGCAAAATACTGACAAGAAAGTACGATTTATTATTGAATTTGGTGGTCCTGTAGCTAATATGTGTCCATCATCAGTTGCTTTATGTGTCTCCGATAGTGAATCTAATAGTCCGGATCATTCTCACGATAATAAATTTTGTTACTTACCTTTGAATTAGATTTTCTTTTGCTAGAATCATTTTTTTTATATTTAATTTGATACTCGGAATATTAATTACTTTTAATGCATGTGGTTGGAAATAATTTTATTTAAAATTACATTTTATAATTATTTTTATTGATAGGCGACGAAAGGAGACTTGAAAAGTACTGAGTTATCGAAGCAACGGGTGCAGTTTGATAGAAATCAAATAAAATTACTAGAGTAAGATTTAATTTTAGTTTTTTTTTATCTGCATAATAAAAAAAATTAATTAGAAATAATATTTCGCAGACACCCACAGGAATTAGAGGAAAAAATCGACTGGTTAAATAAAAAATTAAAAAATCGAGAGATAAAAATTAAAAAATCTGTTTCTAAATTTGAAGTTTTAAAGGAAAGTTTAATAAATAATTCAACAATTAATCCTGTTGAAAAAAATAATGTAAGTATTCAAAATGATATTTTTAGTGTACTTGAGTTTTTATTAATAAAAATAAAAAAATAAATTAAATTATTACAGATTATTGAAATGTTAGATACTGTAAAAAATGAACTAATAGATGAAAAATATTTAGAAAATGTACAAGATGATAAAACACTTAGTGATAGTACCGTCCAGATTGACAATAATGTCGATACCTTTAAAATAAAAAATAAATTAGACGAAAAAACGAGAGAGATTTTACGACTGACCCATCAATTAAATTCTTTAGAAAAAGTAAGTCTTGCTTGTCATTATATTTTTACTTAAGAGTCAAGCCCATTCTTTGTTCGGTCGTGCCACCAAGCCCACACTCAAGTATAATCAGATTCCACATGACGTATAAGATACTTTTTTAAAAATCTATATCTTATTGAAATTGTAACTGCGTTATCCTGTTTTCAATTAATGTTTTAACTTTTTTCAATTAACTATCAAAATTTTCCTACAGATATTTTTAAAAAGTGGAGGGACGGGCACTGCCTAAGGCTGTCTTTAATAATTAATTTATTTTTATAGGAATCAATAGAATCTAGAGAAGCTTTAACTGCTGAAGTAGCTGAGAAACATGACGTGATAATTAATCTTAAAGACCAAGTGACTTACTTAGAGGAACAACTTCGACAAGCTAATGTACAGCTGCAATTTAAAAATAATATTATTAAAGAACTGCGTAAAGATTTAGTATTGAAGGTAAAAATTAAGTCGATTATTTTTATTTACTATGATACGAATCATTATTTATCTATTTATAGCTTCATGAATTGACTCCCTATTTTATCGGAAATGATAATAAAATAATTGATAATTTATCGGAAAATATTTACTCGAATCAGTATTGGAAATTCGCGACGTCGTTCAATCAAGATAAATTTAATGATAATAATAATATTCAAAATATTTCAATTGAAAATTTATTAGAAATGAAATTTAAACAAGAGTATATTGAAGATAAACTCAAAAAACGAGCTAAAAATTATGCTGATAAAATAATTATTGAAACAGTTTCTAAATTTTTAAACAGTAAATCTTATAACAATAGTAAAAATAAACGATCTAAAAATACTCTTGTCAATGATGTATAATAATTAATAAACTTATTTATATTCTATACTTTTTTGTCCTTGAGTTGATAAGTCGGTGACTATAAGTCTATAAAATTGACATCTTAAATTATTATTTAATTATATTTTTTTTCAGAATACTCTTCCAGGTACACCAAGAAAAGTTAATTCCAATGCTCTTGCAGAGGTACATTAATAAATAATTAAAATATTTAAATTAATTTAATTATTATATTATTAATAATCAAAAAAATTTATTATTTCAACAGAAAGTCAGTTGGAGTGATGATATGTCAGATGATGTGTCAAATAAAAATCTAACAAAGGTAAAAATAAATTTTAAAACCTTTTTTTTAATTATTAATTATTTTTTTTTTAATTAATAGGACAAATTATTATCAAATTTTATGAGTTTCAAAACTACGTCAAAAAATGAATATCGAATTTTAATGGACACTAAAAAAGAACTCGGAGATATTTTTAATTTTATTAATGCAATAGAAAAAAAAGTAAATAACTAAAATTAATTTTTTTTCTTTGATATTTGAACGACAATAATTTATAATTTTAATTATTTTTAGAATCATGAAGAAACTGCAGTGAGTGTGATAACTGATAAGGATGAATGTGTAAGTAAAATTTATTTATTTATAATTTTAGTTAATTACAAAAGTAAAATTAATATTTACAGAAAAAATCTGAAGAATGTTCAAATGAACTGATGAGTAATGCGGATAAATTGACAAAAATAATAACGACATTATCTAAATTATGTATAGACAAAAATGAGGGATTTCTTCAACTGGAATTCGCTCTACAGGTTCGTAATTTTTTCATAGATATTTTCAAACCAAAGTATTAACTCCTTTAATTATTATTATTATTATTATTGATATTAATAATAATAATAATAATAATAATAATAATAATAATAATAATAATAATAATAATAATAAATATATAAAATAATAAATATTACTCTAGGATATTCGTGAAAAAAATGAACGTCTCAGAAATTTTGAACTGGACGAAAAAATCCTCCACATTCCAGAACTAAATCGTCAACAATTCAATGCAATGGAAGAATTTAGAATTTGTACAGTAGAAGCCCAAGCTGCGACGGAAGATTTACGCGAAGAAATGAGTAATGTAATATGTAATTTATATTGTCGGCATCAATTGTTTGTCGATTTAGGTAAATCAATGATTAAAATAAATGAAGCGATTGGTAAGACGAAAGAAAATTTATCGACTGTGATGAAATATTTAAAAGTTCAAGTTGAAGAAAAGACTGTTAGTAAAAATACAATAGCCACGAGAGAAGTTAAGTTGAAAGATATTAAAAATGAAGTTAATGAAACACGTGCCAAATTAATAAGTTCAGTGACTGATCATAAACAGATTTTAATAAATGAAACCGACAACACGGATGTCGATGTCTGTGATAGATTACTCAATAAAACGATAGACGAAGTTGATTATATATTGTGTAATTTGGGTATATTTATTTCAAAAGAGGATTACGCTGTTATCCTTTTGACGGGATTAAATGATCAATTGCTTTGTGTTGAAGAAAATCTTGGGGAATTATCTAATCACATTGATCGAGCAGTATGTATTAAAGTTAAGCCCATTTTCAGACAGTGTCATGTAAACTCCCTCCCCCCGGTTTTTTGAAAATTTTCAATGACTTAATTTTCATAAGCGTATCAAAATTTTATTAATTACCCAAGTAGCACAGTGACAACTTTAAGATGTCATAAAGAAGTCTGTTTTTTTTTGTTGTCACTTGTGTCGTTTTTAACCAGACATTTTTTCAGGGACATAAATTTCTGATCGTTTTGTCAACATTTTGTTGCCTTATCGATAAGTCACAAACCAGTCTAAAAACTGCTATCTTATAGATGTCAAAAAGCCAAGTGTATTACTTGGGTAATCATAAAAAAAATTATAGCATTAATTGAAAAAAAGACAACGTACTCAAGTTACACGCTTGGAATTTTGACATCTTTAAGATAGAAGTTTTGAGGCTTTTTGACCTATCGATAAGACACCAAAATGTTGATAAAACAATCATAAAATTGTCACCAAAGAAATATCTGCTTAATGACGACAAAAAGTAAATTACAAATAAGTTATCTAGAGAATTTTTTTATTGGAACGACTTTTTTAAAAAAAACTTAGCATTGAGACAACAAAAAATTTGAGATCTTAAAGTTGTCTCTGTTGCAATTTCACAGGGATGTAGATTTAAAAAAATTACTTACAGTAGACATCAATTGGGAGTTAACCGAAATTTCAATAAAATCTTTATGTCAATTTTACAATTCGAATTTTGAAATTTTTTAATCTAAAATTTATTCATATCAACAAATTTCGTTTAACTCCTAATTGATAACAACTGTAATTAATTATTAAAATTTTAATTCTATATCCCGGCGAAGTTGTTCTTTTTTCAATTAAGGTTTTAATTTGTCTTAATTAATTAATAAAATTTAAATATAGTTTAAAGTCATCGCATCCTTTTCAAAAGTGGCGGGACACTGTCTGAAAATGTCCCTTAAAAAACAAATAAATGAAACGTTAAATCTATCAATATTGTTATTAAATAAAAATTTATTATTTATTCAAACAGCTGCAAGATAATGAGACATCACAAATGAAATTCGATGAAAAGGGAAAGAGATTAGATAAATTAGAACGAGAATTAGATTACGCACATACTAAAATGCAGGAGGCTTTAGAGAGCATTGTTTTGATAAGTCAGCAGCATGATAGTGAAAATTATTCCGAAACTAGTAACAATTCTATTAATAATCAAAACGATAAAATAACTTCAAATAAAAATGACGATTATTCACAATCTACTAGTGCCGATAATAATGAATTAGATCAACTTAAAAATTCATTATGCTCCAAGGACAAACTCGTAAGTCATAAGCTGTGGGAATAAAGTTTATGAATTATTTATGAGTATGATAATATTAATAATTAATAAATTAATTTTTTATCAATAGCTCGAACATAAGGACGAGATAATTCGTATTCAGAAAGATTCTATTGAAATGACACAAGACGAGCTAAGAGATTTACGTAAAAGATTACAGTCAAAGGTATGATAATTATTGTAATTAACATTTTTATATTTTTACCCAATAATCAAATTTTATTACTGAATATAAATGGCCATAGAATTATTGTTACGTTTTTTTTTTTTCGCTTTATAAATTCAAGTTTTTTTTTAACAATATTTTTAGGTCGATGAACAAACTGTTGTTATAAATCAATACTGGCAAGAGCGAAATAATTTATTAGAACAGGTTTGTATGCTTGAAGCAAACTTTAAACTTTTTTTTTTATCAGCAACAATAAAAAAACAAGTAGAATAAAAATGAAACTTTTTTAGACTAAGCTACAGAATCAAACGATAAAACACTTACAGGACGCTATTGTTAGTGCGAAAAAAAATTTAAATCGTCAACAACAGCCGCAAAAATCAACAATCGATTTGACTGTCGGTGACGTATGGAGTCCAATTACACCGACTGTGTTCAATAATGATGACGTTCATGACATTTAAAGCTTCATTGAATCCAATTAAATTATATATACACATATAAGTACATTAATTGTAATCTAAAAAGTATAATTATCAGTACCTGTAATGTTATTTTAAAATAAGATATCTGTTGACTTTCGTTATTCATTGTAATTAATTCAGTATTCATAATATGTACAATCTAATAAACATTTTAATTGCTTGACAAATTGTGTTGGTGAATAAAATTCGTATTTAAATTTCCGTACTCATTTTGGGAAGGCTAAAGTTGCCTTCATTGTTTTTGCTGAATAAATCAAGTACTTGTCGAAGAGAAATGATCAACGTTCACGACCACTTGGGAAAGAGAGCAGCTGATTTGAAAAATATCAAAACTACGGTAGTCCTCGGATAGGAATTGGAAAACTTGGCAGTTTTTTTATTAGAAATTAGTGACTTGATCAGGCCATTCTCTGCATCGACTGTGAGGTTCAACTCAGTATCTTATTATGGACCGGGAAATTATACTATTGTGAAGATGACCGTGGTTCTGATATTTTACAGATCAATTCAAGGTTTTCTCAAGTGATCGATCTCTAATATTTATCATTTCTACTCTAGTACTTGATTTTCTCAGCAAAATCAGGAGCTTATCTACTGGATGTGAAAAAAAAATTCGTTCAAAAAAAGTTCGACATGTGGAACTTCTAAGCTTCAGACAGATTAGAACTTTTTTAAAACTTTTGTAATTTTTACATATTTTTCAAAACGTTATTTTACTTTATTTTACCCTGGTTGCGAAAAAGTTTAAAAAACTCTAATTAGGAACTTTTTATGAACGTTTTTTTATTCTTATGAAGCTATTGGTTTCTAATGAGAACGTTTTCGGAACGAAGGTATAAATATGTTTTGAAAACGTTCTTTTTTTACTCAAAATTCGCTTATATAAAATCCTACATAAACTTTTTTTTTGTCTATCAAAATTATAAATTCAAAAAAAGTTCTAATCTGTCTCGAGTTTAGAAATTCAAAATTTCGAACTTTTTTTTAATCTTTTTGGAACGAAATTTTTTTACACCAATACATTAATTAGGGATTTCTTTAATTTGGGTTTAAAACTGAGTAGTAATCAATTGAACATCATGAAATATTTTTAAGTAGACAATAGAACAGTGAAATAATTTTTTTATGCAATTAAATTATATATTTTATATTTATCTAAGCAATAGAACCGTAAAAATAATAGAAAAAATATTGTAGGCATTTGATTTATTCAGCAGAAACAATGTAAGCAATTGATAGCTTCCATTAATTTTTAAGTATCAATGACGTGTAAAAAAAAAATTTAATTGAAGCGATACTCATTGTAATATGATGCGTGATAATGAGACTAAACAATTAAGTTTGTAAACATAAACTGCTGATTTATCAAAGAGAAGAATTATAAACAGTGATATTATTTATTGAATGAAAGAATTTTAAGCTTTTAAAATAATAAGCAGTCTTTGATTCAATAATTTGAATAGATTAATTTAATAAAATGCAATACCAAAGCTTTTAAAACATAAAATAATAAGATATTTAATTGGCCTACAATATCAATTACTTTTTAAATTATAATTTTAAAGCTTAAACTTACCATTAAAATTTAAACTAAACTATGATACTTTACAATTTAAAAATATTTCAATAATTATCGGTCGAAAATAATTTAAAAAATTTATAAAATTAAATTATTAATTGCTGGTTGTAAAAATAAAATAATCAGCTGTTTAAATACATAAGTGATTCTTATTTATCTATTGCATTTTAATAAGGGGAGAAAAAGATACTTTCTAATTAAATATTTTGCGACGTAATAAACTTTTTTTTAATTATTAATTGGAATAAATTGTAGGGAAATGATAAAATAAAAATATAAAATATTTTTTTTCGCAATTTAAATATAGATTTTAGGTATTGAGTTGATGACAAGTAAAATATCACTACAATTACTTTGCTAAGTGATGACGTAGATGAGAATGTTTTTTTTTTTAATGTTACAATGACGTTCGTAATACAAAATGATAAAAAACATGCCGTCACTCTGTATTATAAAAACAAATAATTTTTTATAAATTCAAAGTGTTCATTACATTCAAAGTGACGGAATTCATTCTAGTTAAAGTATAAAAAAAAATTTCTTAATTATTTAAAATAGGAAATAATTAACAAACGTTAAAAAAATAAAAGCAATAAATATTCGTACTGATAATTTATATATGATTTAATTTTAAACTAGAATTTAGAAAAAAAATTAATTACCATTAAAATTTATCAAATTGCCATGTTAATATTTTTGATAAATAAAAATATGATGAAATTACACATCGACTCCAGCAATTAAATCTTTAAATAAATTTCTATAATGAGCAAAAAATAATTAAAACTAAAAACAAAAAGATAAATTTAAACCCGCATATAATTTTGGCACTAATGACACATCTGATTAAATGTTTTAAATAATGAGTTATTAAAAAAATTTTTCGAATAAATAAAAGTCATCATAGCGCATAAAAAAGTATTTTATCAAGCTCTAATAAAATTTAATCAAGACAGTCAGATAATAAAAGAAAAAGTGTCAATAAAAATAAACAACTTTATGTTCGTTATTAATAATAATGATTAAAAAAAAATAATAAGTAAAGTAATAATAATGATAATTAATTATAAAATGTAATAAGATAAAAATGAAGCAGATTTAAAGCTCCTAAATGTTTTTTTTCTCGTATAATTATTCATAATTTACCATGATTTATCAATAAAATTAATATACAATATAGTTATAGTTATTACACGATACAATCTGACGAAGAAAATATATATGATAATAATAATAGCAGCAGGAATGGCCCCTACTATCTTAAAAGTTTTATTTATTTTTTTTTGCGTGCCAAAAAGTTCATATTATTTGTTCTGTTTTTAAATTTATATAACTATTTACCATACACATAAAACTGTAGTATTTCCATCATATATCCTCGTTATCATCAATTATTAATCCTTATTACATAAATCATATCATACATATGATTTATCATAATATATATATAATGTATTTATATATTTATTTATATATATTTATATATTTATAACGAACACCGCCCATTACTACTAAAATAACAAACGGGACTCACCGCCTTTTCTTATTTTTTTTCTCCCTCTATTTCTCTTCTCCAACAGACCCGATACTCAAAATAGGTATTATTATCGGATGCATTGTGACATATTGATTATTATTACTTTCACAGATACCCCGGTCGAGTTTAACCGTGTACTCACACACTCATTAATTAATTTTAATTTTTTTTTCTTTTTTTTTTCTTTTCTTTTTTATTATTATTAATATTTTTATTATTATTAATTCTGTTATTTTGTTTTTTGCACTTAAAAAGTCTCAAGTATTTAATGGATCGGTCATAATTCGTCGCGGTAACTGTCGGCGTCGTCCAGATCTTCAATGTTCTCATCCATATTATTAGTAATTGCAGCAACCATAATTGAATAAAAATTTTTTATCATTATTATTATTAATAATCAATATTATTATTATTATTATTATTATTATTATTATTATTATTATTATTATTATTAATATTATTATTATTGTTGATGGTAGTTAGAATTAACTACCATTATTTCTGCTTAAACAACACACTCCATGTGGTTCATAAATCTTAGATGATCACTTTTTATTATTACAAATTCAATTGGTACCCCTTGATACATTGTACTTGTCACTTTAACAAGTACACAGTACATAAACATCTAGAAGATAAAAATAATATAATTTACAAGAAGATAATAATATCTCAATTGACAACTTAAATCATCATCATAAAAATAATAGTAATAATAATAATAATAATAATAATTATCATTATTATTACTTGTACCACTACAGTTACATGCATTTAAAATAATATCTTATCATTGCGAAATGTATAAATAACTATAATATTTAAAAATTTATTATTACCGATAAATGAAGACGCGCGACACCTACGGATTTGGCCAATCACTTGCAGCAGTTGCTCGTCGTGGCTTTTTGCCCTTCGGATTCAACTAATCGACGACCTTGGCCACTTGTACCAGCACTTCCTGTTTGCTCATTCTTTGGGAGTTTATTAGCTGAAAAAAAAAAAAGAAAAAAACAAATTAACAATACGAAAAACAATAATTGTTTTAGTAACCGGTGTTTTGTTTCATTTTTTTTTTTTTAACAATATTAAAAAAATATATGAACTCATATAACTTCATTTGCAGCAGTTACGAAACAAGGATTTAATGACACGCGCGCATACCGTGTCACTTATCCGTCTATCTGTGTAATGAGATAGCGGCTAAGGTTCCAAACCCAGATGTTGAGTTTAAAAAAAAAAAAAAAATTTCACGCTATCTAATGAGAATAAATATTTGAATATAGTAAAGAAATATTTACCAATAGCTAGGAATATATCATTGACATTCATGGCGGTTTTAGCGGACGTCTCCAGGAACAATAAACCGTTTTCATCCGCGTAAGCTTGAGCCTCTTCAAAG
The DNA here is from genome assembly GCA_964016945.1 of Microplitis deprimator. Lineage (NCBI taxonomy): Eukaryota > Metazoa > Arthropoda > Insecta > Hymenoptera > Braconidae > Microplitis > Microplitis deprimator. Next base: position 20,605,781 of record OZ024710.1, on the reverse strand, counting down.
TCAACCATACGTTTATTCGCTAAGTCAGCTTTATTACCCGCCAAAGCTATCACTATACTCGGACTTGCTTGCCGTTGAAGTTCTTTCACCCAAGTTGTTGCTCGTACGAATGTGTCCTAAAGCAATTAGTATAATTAATTAATTAATTACTCGCTTATCACCTTGACATCAATCGTCACAACGAAAAAAATAAGATCATTAAGTAAAAGTAATATACAAACTTGATTTTGTATGTCATAAACAACAATGGCAGCCTGAGCACCGCGATAATACATCGGAGCAAGGCTGTGATAACGTTCTTGGCCCGCCGTATCCCAAATTTCAAATTTAACAGTCGTATCATCCAGACATACTGTCTGTGTTAAAAATGCAGCTACACAAATAACAATAAATGAAAATTAATAACCAGTGTGACGTAAATATGACAGCTCGTTTTAATTTATTATTATGTATTTTTAAAAAAAAACTTACCTCCTATCGTACTTTCTTGGTACTCATGGAACTGTCCTTTGACGAACCTCAATACCAAACTTGATTTTCCAACAGCAGATTCTCCAAGCAGCACCAATTTAAACTGACAAATTTTGCCTTGAGTACCATTTGGCCTCTGGGCTACCGTACCCCGGTTAGCCATGACAATCTGATGACAAAAAAAAGTTTATTAATATTTTTTATCTATTAATATGATATATTAATTAATACACAATAAAATAAAACCAATTGCTTATTGTCAGCCTTGTTACATATTAAACAGAGTCATGTAATTATTATCACCATTACTATCATTATTATTTTTTAATTACTACGACTTATCTATTTTTTATATATTATAGGAATAAACTGACAGTTTCTTGGATACTAGGTGTTATAATTAACGTTTATTTATAATTCTTGTAGAAACAATAAATTGTAAAAAAAAAGTATTTGAAATAATTGCACCTGTAGTTTTTTTAATTTTCTACATGTGCATATTTTTAGTATTTTTTTTAAATAATTAATAGTCTTTTCTCCAAAACACTATTACTCATGAGTATGGAAGTACCAGACATCAGACAAATTTAAAATTATAAATAAATAGAGTAAATAATAAAAAAAATATTTTTAAAAAATGCACTTATTAATTTTTGAATTTTTTAAATGTGCATTTTTTTAAAATTTTATTTTATTAATTATTTACTCTATTTATTAATAATTTTAAATTTGTCTCTGCTGCATTCACACTCATTATTACTCATATAACTAAAGTGTAAATTTTTAAAATTTTTAAATAAATAAATATAATGTAAGTAGAATAAAAATTTAAAAAATGCGCGTTTAGAAAAATGCAAGATCTATACGCGCATTTTTTTAAATTTCATTATTTTAATTAATTTATATATTTATTTATGTGCGAAAGCAGGCGAGACAATTTATAAATTTAAAATAAATAAATAAAATAATTCAAATAATGGAATTTAAAAAAATGCGCGTACTAATTTTTCAAATATTTAAATACGCATTTGTAAATTTTTCTTATTAATTTATTTAAAAATTAAAAAAATTGCCAATTATCAGTAAAATTCATGTTCATATTTATTCAAAATTTATAAATTGTCTGCTAAATTCACACTCGTTCAAGATAAAATTTAAAAAAAAATTAATAAATATGACATGTAAATATCGACAATAAAACTGATTATCTATTATGATAAATAGCAAGTAATTATCTTTTAATTAAAATTTAAAAAAATTACAAGGCTTTAAAAAAATTATTTTGTTTTTATAAATAATCACTCTCATTACACAGAGTAAAACGTGTAATTATAACTCCATATATGTTAAATATAAATTACACAAAGCACACGATCGTTATACATCCATGTACATAGTATAACATGGAGCCACGATAAACGTAAAACGTAACAACAAAGCCAGTGTATGCCGCGTGACCAAATCCATTGGAAAATTTTAACGTTGCCACGAGTAACGGATTATAATTATTAGAAAAAAACTCACTCACACCAGATGATAAATTTGCAAACAATAACAATAGTTGCGAATAATCACAATGAAGATTAAATTTAAAACCCAGAACACTGAGTACAAACTAAACTCTCAAGGTATTTCACACGGTTAGTAAAGAATTAAAAAATAAGATGTATGTGTACGTCTTTATGACATTTCATTTACTCGCCCGTTCCCCCTTTGCCGAGTAGACCCGTCACTTAGTCCCTCTCTCTACCAGCTCAGACCGTTGACGACGCCGACGTCGCCGTCGTTATCCGATCGTCGCGCCGCCGCCCCTTCTTCAGGGCGTCCTGTGAAACGCCAGCTCCCCCATACTCATGACCCGATCTAACGCAACATTACACACCGACAAGTACTCTGTACATCATACAATACAATACATATTTATATTATACATATATACATATACATCTAAATATTAAATACCTCGAGATGTACATACAGAAGTTAATTTTTACACAACTCTACTCGACTTAATAACATTACTTGCACTGGAGAAATAAATAAATGTCGTCTTATTGCAAAAAGAGAAACGTTAAATTTTTTACAGCCAAGCAGATGGAACTAAAAATTTAAATTACTATTTTTTAAAAATTAAAATCTAATGATTAATTTAAATAAACTTTTAATTTAGTACTTGAGCGGCGACATTTTATAATAATTGCGCTCTACAAAAAATTGGAGCGAGAATAAAAAATATAAAAGAGCGAGCCATCGGACCGCAAGAAACAGAGAGACATCAGAAATATGGAGATGGAGATAAAAATCGACTGTCGTGTGACTCACAAGTTAACGTGACTGACACTTGTACGTTTAGTTGCCAATGCGTATATATATTTTTTTTATTATTTATTTATTTTTTACTCTCTTCCAACGGCACTGTTTAAATTAGTTACACACCGATGCGCCACTTTCTTCTTACCGGCTAAAAAAAATAAAACACCAACAATAAAATTAATAAGCGAATTAAATTAACTGACTAATTAATTAATTAATTAATTTATGAACACATGAATGACAGTAATTAAAAGTTAAATATTTTTTTTATCCATTATTTATACGTACTAGTGATAATAATGCGGAAGCAGAGAAGAGCGAATTAAAAACTGTATTGGCTAACAAATAAATATTTTAGACTGCTGTCGCAGTGATTTTAAAAATGAACCGATAACCTTTGACGCAGGATACGATTTCGAATGATTTTAAAAACAAATAAGTAATTAATTATTTAAGAATATCAACATAAAGACACTAACACACGAATCAGTATAAATATAAATAGCTGGTGGTGTTTTATTTGTCAGTGCACTGGTCTCTGCACTGCTCCTCACACTAGGATATATCCCTGGTTGTTTCAATCAGCGCACCCTCGACACCATCATTCTTATGTACAATACAGACTGGCAGTACTGATATGTTAGATATGTAGTATTACTGTGTACTTCTGGTGCTGGTGCCTACTTGTCTTCTTCCCATCCCTGCTAATGTAACATGGCCGACAACACTACACTACTCTGTACCATTCCCTCTTCCTCTGCCTCTCTTTAGTATTAAACACTCACCAGTCACCAGCAGTCTCTCTCCTACTGACAGATTTTCTTGTTTTTCTTTCTCACTCACTCCACCGTTCCAGGCTAGATCCGTTTCGTTACGAGACTTATTCGAGTGTCCTTTTTATTTAACAAACCAGACTTTTCCTGATGATATCAACTCACTATATTTTTTTTTAAATTTCACTCGATAATAACTGGTTTTCTTTATCCAAATTATTTTTCTTTGTTGTTTATTTATTATTTATTTATTTTTTTTTTCAAGGTTCAAGTGGTACCAGCACGTTCCATGGACAATGAAAAGAATCGTCACGATCATGATTCGTAACCAATGCCACAACGCAACTTGATTTGAGTCTACCGGAAGTACGTTTTCGTAGTTCCTGTGGCGGTAAATTTTCATTTATCTTTCAATAAATGAGAGTTAACGTAGAAGACATTAGACAAATTTTAAATTATAAATAATTTAAAAAATAATATTTATAAAAAATGCACTTAATCATTTATGAATTTTTTAAATGCCCATTTTTTTTAAATTTTATTTTATTAATTATTTACACTAGTTAATAATAATTTAAAATTTGTCTGATGTCTGCTACATTCATATTCATTTTGTGAGTGTGAATGTAGCAGACATCGGACAAATTTAAAATTATAAATAAATAGAGTAAATAATTTAAAAAATAATATTTATAAAAAATGCACTTATTAATTTTTGAATTTTTTAAATGCCCATTTTTTGCAAATTTTATTTTATTAATTATTTACACTATTTATTAATAATTAAAAATTTGTCTGATGTCTGCTACTTTCACATTCAATTAATAAAATTATGTGATACTGAAGTTAGCTGACGTTTAATAATTTTTAAATTTTTTTAAAAATGATAAATTATAAAAAAAATAAATATTTAAAAAATTGCACTCATAGATTTTTTAATTTTCTATACGTGCATATTTTTAGTTTTATTATTTTTCTTTTTTTTAAATTGATTTGTTGGAAAAAAAACCTGAAAATTGTTAATTGTCTGCTCCAGATCATTAAAATAATATATTTTTCTTAACCCTAAAATGAAATAAATAATTTACAATAAAACTGTGGTCATTAAATAAATAAATATATAAAAATAATTACTTGTCATAATTTTATTACAGTTGTCAAAATTTTATGTGATAAAAAATGATGATACTGAATTTAGCCGTTTGAAAATTTTGAATTTTTTAAAAAATGATAAATTATAAAAAAAAAATATTTAAAATAATTGCACCCATAGTTCTTTTAATTGTCTACGTGCGTATTTTTTTTTCACTCGACTTGTTAAAAAAAAAAATATGAAAATTGCTAATTGTCTGTTAATTTACGAATGTGAATGTAGCAGACATGAGACAAATTTAAAATGACAAATAAACGGATTAAGCGATCAAAAATATAAAGATAAAAAATGCACATACTGATTTTCAAATTCTATAAATGTGTAATTTTTTAATTTAATCAATTAAAATTTTATTCACTTATTTAAAAATTTTTTAAATTTACAATTGTCAGCTACATTCACGCTTATGTCAACTTCAGAATAATAAAAAAATTGAGTGAATGTAGCAGATATGAAAAAAATTAATAAGCTTTAAATAGTCAAAATAATAAAATTTGAAAAAATTGCACGTAAGTACTGATTTTTCAATTAACTAAATACCCATTTAAAAATTTTTATTCCACTTACATTTTATTTATTTATTCAAAAATTTCTTTAATTGACAGCTGTCAGATACACATGAGTGTGTAGCAGACATCAGACAAATTTAAAATTATAAATAAATGAATTAAATAATAAAAAAAAATAATATTTATAAAAAATGCACTTATTAATTTAAAAACTTTTTAAATGCGGATTTTTTAAAAATTTTATTTCATTAACTATTTACTCTATTTATTAATAATTTTAAATTCATCTGATGTCTGCTACATTCACACTCATGATAAAATTATCTTTTAAAACTAAAAAATATTTTTATAATTCAAATCTCAAATAATTAAAGTAGACGAAAATAAATTTTGTATAAAAAAAATTAATATATGAATTTTGACAAATGGTATAGCCCGCGCTCCTGCATACTGACATTTAGAATTAAATGTCATGACATCTGGCGTTGGTGAAAAAAAGCTCGCGAATTACTAGGGAAGTCTCTTCCTTATGGATGACAAGAGAAAGATACAGAGCAAGTGAGATGACATGTGTGCCCACACCTCGCGGTTCTCTACATCCACATCCCACACATTCAAACATTGGCATACTCCAACGCCTTGATAGTGTGTCAATCTCTCCTTTTTTCTCTTCTCCTCTATCCTTTCATATATTATATATTTATATATCATATACATATATTTTTTTTTATTATCTTTATACATGAATATTATTTCTACAAGTGTATAGTTTTACATAGTAACGATAAAAAAATAAAATAACAAATTTAAATAAACCCGCAGTGAAGACGTGGTACAGAAAATAATGGCGGCCATAAAAACGTTTTGGATGTCTTGTAGTGCGGCTAATTCCCGTAAAAGACTTTCCATTGATGGTTAATTGACATCAAAGTACTCGGTGTGTATGTGATACATAACTTTAATAATTAACCGGTGATTTTATTTAAATTGGCACAAAGTCGTAACGAAGAAACGAAAAAAATAACCGAAGAAAAAGAGAGTAGACTTGATCTGGAACCTCTACTGGAACAAGATTGATACCTTGATAAAAGTAAAAAGAAATACCTCTTTGTAATTATACATACAGAGTTGATATATATGTTTTTATGTGTAATTTTATTTTTATTTTTAAATAATTATGCACTTGACATACAGGATGATGATAGAAACGATATGAAGACGAATGAAAAAATGATGGCCCAGTTGATTTATCATCAGGATAATAGGGACAATATCTCGATCAGCTGATCGAGAATGTGTTTGATGCGGGTCACCGACATGTGAGAATAATTCAGGAACTCGGTATTCCGCTCCTATCGGCGGCAATAAGACGCTGTCGATATTTTTTACGTTACACAACGTTTATTTTATCGCGTGTGTGCGTGTGTGTGTGCGGATGTGTGAAAAAGTACAACATTGAGAGATAATAATTTCGACACCTAGACACATTGTAGGTGTGCTGATTAACACGAGAAATGGGTAATAAAAATAGTTGCTGTGGATACTCTAGTCCTCAAGGGGGTAGAAAAGATCCTATTGGGGAAAGTGGGACGCGAGCTCTCGAAGAACATCTACCTGAAGGTGAATTTAGCGTCACTAATTTACAACATATTAGTGAACGTGAACCTGAAGACTGGGATTCTGATCCTTCATTACATCCTTGTGCTGGGACGATATTTATGGAACGTTCCAAGCAAGCAATCGAAAGTATGTTTATTTAATACTTTTACTTGAAATATTTATGATAAATTATTTTTAATTATGATAATTATTATAGTGAAATAATATTTTAAAATGATATTTATTATTTAGACGGTATGGTAAGAAAAAAAAGCCAACATCAAATAGCTGACACGAGGCCTCTGAAAAAGAGCAGCAGTTGCAGCACTATTTATTTGGATGACAGTACGGTGTCTCAGCCAAATTTAAAAAATACTGTCAAATGTGTCGCACTTGCTATATATTATCATATTAAAAATCGAACTTCCCAAAGGCAAATAGATATATTTGATGAAAAAGTCCATCCATTAACTGTAAGTCTATTTAATAAAGTGATATATCGGGTCAATAATCCTGAAAGGACTTTTTTTTATACGCCCTTTTGGCTACGGATTTTATTTCAATTCGAATTCACTCGGAGTTCCGGAGTTTTAGAAAAAATCACTTCGCATACGAAGTAAATAGGGAGTTTTTTTCCAGAGGAGAGATTTTGGAGTGATCTGGATTTTTTAAAAATCTGCATTTACTCCGATTCAGAGTTTTAATACTAAAAAAGGCTCTTTATGAGTTAATTTCACTCTGAACCGGAGTTTTAATATTAAAATAAATTCCCTTTCGGAGTCATCGTCTCCGCGTTCACTCCGGATTTAATCTGCGTTCACTCCTAAAACTTTTTGCAGTAAAGCCAAAAGGGCGTATAAAAATATGAATCCTTTTGGAATTTGTAACGCAATATATATATGGTAGGGGTACCGTTTTTGGTCACTTCAGGGCCAGTTTTAGACACGAGAAATTAAAATGATTTTTAAAACACGCAATGAATTAATCAATTTTTAAAATGTCTTCAAAGACACTTTTATCCGACTATTAAAATGGAAATTTTATTTTATACTTTTTCATTAATTAAATAAAGTACTAAATGTCCAAAAATTTAGCAATGGCCCCACGGTATTCCTACCCTATATATATATTTTTTATCATTTCATTTATGTACATTATTATATTATATTTATTTAATATTATGGTAATGAGTAATGATGATGATTAATAATGTAGAGAGACGGAATTGCGGATGACTACGATAAGCACAATCCTGAGCATAAGCAAATATATAAATTTGTAAGAACATTATTTAACGCCGCTCAATTGACTGCTGAATGTGCAATCATAACGCTTGTATACCTTGAACGTTTATTGACGTACGCAGAAATAGATATAACGCCTGCTAATTGGAAGCGTATTGTTCTCGGTGCTATTCTTTTGGCCTCAAAAGTCTGGGATGATCAAGCCGTATGGAATGTCGATTACTGCCAAATACTTAAAGACATTACTGTTGAAGACATGTATGTATTAATTGTAGCAAACTTTTAAGGCCATTATCAGACAGTGCCCCCACTTTTTTAAAATATTCAATGACTTTCAATTGTAATGACAGTATTAAAATTTTTATAATTTTTAAATTAATGCTTTAGTTTTTTTTAAATTAATTAATTAATTTTTTATCACGGCGGACAGTTGAGTCATTGGATATTTTTAAAAAGTGGGGGCAGTGTCTGAGAATGTCCTTAATTATAATTATTATTTATTTTTCTTTTTTTTTCTTTCATTGAAATAATTTTATAAAATTACGATGATTTCTAGGAATGAACTTGAGAGACAATTCCTTGAGATGCTTCAGTTCAATATAAATGTGCCGTCAAGTGTCTACGCAAAATACTATTTCGATCTCCGTACTCTAGCAGAAGCTAATGAACTAACATTCCCCAGTGAACCCTTGAGCAAAGATAAGGCTCAAAAACTCGAAGCAATGTCAAGGATTTATGAAGACAAGGTCACTACTGAAGCACTGCGTAATGGTATTAAAAAATGGTCAAGCTTGGACAATGTTTGTACGGGTGGTCCAAGACGTAGCATAGCCATTCTATCGTAAGATGCCAAACGCTTAAAAGTACGTGTGAGAATACACAAGACTTTTTTTTATGTTTTTGTTTTTGTATAAGTATGAATCATGTATTTCTGACGATGGGAGTTTCTGGGTAAAAAATTTTAATGATTAGATTTTGACCGTAGTATGTTGACATTCCATCGTAAAAATAGGGAGAAAAAAAAATTTGAAACAAGTTATAGAGTGGAGTAAAAAGAGACTTAAAATATGAGTGATGAAAGTGATTTGTTACCAGGTTACTATTATTGAGAGACACACAGGTGTGATTTTATAACTGCGATATTGGTGATTTAATTAATAATTGTCGTCCATATGAAAGAGAATAATAATCAAGTTCACGTCAATTGATTGAGATACTGCAAGAGCATTTAATTGTATGTTTTTTTTTTTTTGCGCATTTTATATAAACTCATGATTTTTATTTCGACGCATCAGTTGACGTGGGGTCTGGATTATAGTAGAGACAACTTACAGATTGTAAGTCATAGATAAGGATAGACCCATTCGTCTGAAGGCTTAGATTTAATACTGTGTGTATGTGTGTTGTATTTGTGTGAGTGTGTGACAAATCAGTTGACAATTTCTAGGATTCGTCGTGTGACGTAATTTTTTTTAAATATCAGGTTATTAGTTATGACTCGTCATCAAGATTTACTTCATTCAGTCAATTAACCGGTAATAAATTTTTTTAGTATCAAAGTATTTAATAAGTTGACGAATAAAAAAAAAAAAATAAGAACAAAATCAAGATGTTAGAAGTATCAATTAATTATAATCTTTTAACTAATGACTGCTGCGAAATGATAAATTTAAAAATGGAACTTAGTGCAATCTCGGGATAAACTTTTTTAAAATAATTAATTTTAATGAAATGCTGATTAAAAAAAAAAGGTTTTTTGCTTGTTTAAATAATTGTATACGCCAACAGCTTATCAAGCTATTAAAATATTTCTTATACAATTTCTAGGACAATTATTGAAAGTAATTTTTGCCAATTTATATATATATATATACAAATATAAATATATTTATATGTTGCTCCATCCTCGGACGAACGGGACTAGATTAAATGCCCCACTCTCTATATTTTTATAAGACACAATTTCTCCATACGAGCGAATTATATAGCGAATGCACTTCTCTTTTATTAATAATTTTAATTTGTTTTTATTTTTTATTTTTTAAATATTTCCGTGTGTATATTAAAACTAATAGACGTCCATTAATATCATTGAGATTAGAAAATAAATTTTTTAAAGTAAATAAAAAAAAAGCAATACAGTAAGTCACGAATTTTTTGCATTTGCCTCAACTCAATGTCTTGATAAATTTGCGATTTAAAATAAAAAATAAAAATGAAATTTTAATTACATTAAATAATCGACTATCCGCCGATCACTAATTAAATAATGTATGCATAATTAATTGCGTGTAATTGATAACTGCGCCAATGTTGATACAAGGATTTTTATGTTAGTTAAAATGACACTTGAAAATGTCAATAAAAATATTTGTACTTAAGTCTATAGAATAATATTATATATATACAATATATATATATATATATATATATATATATATATATATATATTATAATTATAATTTAAGCCTTTTAATGTCATCAGGACGTAAATCTGTTCTTAATGCCGCTATTTTTCTAACTTCAGCAGGAGTTAAGCGCCACGCAATAGCATCATTACCGCAATAATCAGCCAACTCTTCAACTTTTTCAATACTTAATATTGTAGCTATTTGTGTAAGCCGGGCAAATTTATCTCTCACTGACCACGAAGTTGCTGCGGCTAAATAACTAGCCAGTGATCTTATTTCCTTATCCAAAATAAGTCCTCCAGCCTGTACAGAATCAAAATAAATTTTTTTATCGCTCAATTATTATTTATATATACATTTATATGTACATGGAGAGAAAAATATTGTCAGAATGACCACCCACATGCTCATTTAATAGTCTGTAGTATCATTTAAATAACGATATGTATTTGGTCTAGGATAAGTTTTCATATATTTAATTTAATAATACGACAAATAGTATTTGCAAACATGTAGTTTCATTGATGTAAGCCACTACTTTGCCTATGAGGATCCGTATGGTTAAAGAGCAAGACTTTTTGTCAGAAAGTTGGTGTCAATTAGTTGCGACCAAGTTGAAGACAACTTTTAGCTTTTATAATTGTTGACTGCAAGTTGTTATCAACTTTTCCAGAAAGTTGGCGACAACTTACTGCCACAACCTGTCGCTAACTTTTTGAGAGAATTGAAGGCAACTAATGGATGTCAACTTTTGCACCAATTTTCTCAGAAAGTTGCCGTCAACTTATGGAAATGTCAATTTTTGCGGCCAACTTGGTGAAAAATTGCTGCAGTAAGTTGTCGCTAGCTTGCCACCAGGATATTTAGTAAATTATCGAGTATTGTCTGTAGGATAGTCATACCAGATAGTTATTTTGACGATCAACTGTGAGGAAACTCTGTATAGCTGGGGCATGTTCAGAAAAACACTCTAGAGATTGATAAATATTTAACCAGATGGTTAGTAAATGTAAAGTCACGTGGTTTAATTAAAACTAGAGGAACGAAAGAATACCAGATACTGCATTTACCTTCTCCGTAGAGTTTATTAACGCATTATGGTACTCGAATTGTTCTTCTGGTTTCACCGGATAATGTTTATGAACGCAGAAGTTGCATCTTTCTCTTCCAGAGTGAATTTCTGAACATGCCTCAGAACAGCGATACGTACTTACTCTGACAATATTTTTCTCTCCCTGTATGCAAACAATAATTATTAAAAATTAATGTAATATAATTTACCCTATTGAATGTTGACTTTAACACAACTTTCTCCATCCTTATTGTCACTTCAGAGGTGAGGATCCCTATCAACGCATCATAATTTGCTGTCGTCAAACTACTTTTGAATACTTCAAGTAAACCCTCAAGATTCATAACCAGAGTTTGTACAAAGGGTTCGTCTGTTTCATATCTAAGTAATTCATCTTCGTTAACTTGATGGCTAATTGAAAGAAACGAATCTACCCAAGGAGTTATTCTTGGCTTTACGGCACTTGATCTCAATTGTTCCATTCCGTAATCAATTACCGCGCGCAAGGTATTGATGACACCTTTCATGCCCGCTAAACAGCTGTCTATTTTGTCGCGGTCTTTTTGTTGCATGTGTGGAAACGAGCTGTCAATGTCTGCACTAAGACTCTTGCTCAGTGTCTCGACGTATTCAACACTTACATCTGCGTTATTTAAATAAGCTAAGAACATAAGTCGTGCATACTCAGTGTCTGATGTTTGAAGACGACCTTGTTGTATACTCGTCTGCAGTGCACTGTAAGCTTGTGCTAAATCCAGATAACCAGCTGGATATCCTTGACGCAGACGTGACTTCAATCTATTTGCGAACTCACCTTCCAAGATGCCACATGCCATGTTGACGACAGCGCAAACCCCATCGACACTCCAGCTAGATATTGCGCGCCTTACACATTTTTTTACAATATAAAATACATCATCGATCATACTCGACGTCTGTTGATCCTGGTCCAGTGTGTCCATTCCCAAAGCCTTGTTGACACTTTCTTCCAAGAAATATCTCTCGAGTGCAAGATAAGCGCCCAGTACTTCCTGCATTGCGTGTGATAACTCTGAATTTTTAATCATCGACTCGAATTCGTCTATCTGGTGCTTACACTGCTCTTCATCTGAAGACCCAACGGTCAAATCATTCACGATTCTTCGACGTAAAAAACGTATGTACAATTCAGCCCTCGTGTGCATCAGCGTCAACTCCTGTAGCAATAAGTCTAGAGTCTTAGGATCTGTTTTATCAGCAATTTGTTTACGCGTGTACTCGTTAATTGACTGTACTTTCTTTGAAATACTGCGATTTTTCATAAACTCGGAAAAAATTCTTTTTATCTGACGGTCGCACTCCTTCTGCAAAATACTTACAGTCTTCAGAAGTTTTCCTGGGCCGTAATAAGTTTCGATAATCGGCTGATGAATCTCAATAATACGCGCAATACCTTCGAATAATAGTGTCATTGTATCCGCATACACAACGGAAGCTCTTTCATCACTTGATTTTATTTCGAGAGCAGAACGCAAATTTTTTTGTGATGTTTCTTGGAGTTTGGCGCACAAGTAGAGGCAAAATTTACCCAGTCCCTCGTCATGCATTCCTAAGAGAGGAAATATCTTGAAGAAACGTTCTACTGATGCGAGGTCTTCAGACTTAACGGCATCGTCGAACTTCCGGGTGACAACAGTACGCAGTTGGAGAGCAGCTTGCTGTAAAGTTGCTAGAGATCCAGCAATTGTTACACGATCTTCTGACACGTCGCCTGCTGTTCGTTCCAGGATTTTTTGATCCATTGATAAATACCTTCGTACGTGAGCTGCTCCCTGCTCGTAATCTTCATTTCTCAGCGCAGTCGCTACACCTTCTGAACATAACTGGAGATCCAGAATGTCGTGCACTCGACTTTGACACTCACATACTCGGCTCTATTTATTAAAAACTTGTTTATTTTTTATAATTCATTTTTATTGACATTTACTTTCAATTATCCTGAAGTTAGAAGACAACTAGCAATTTTTGGATTTTTTTTTCAACAAATAAATTTTTTAAAAAATCTAAACCAAAAATTTGCACATGTAGAAAATTAAAAAAGCTATAGGTGAAATTTTTTAAATATTTTTTTTTTTTTATAATTTATTATTTATAAAAAAATTCAAAAATTATTAGACGTCGGTTAACTTCTGGATCATTACATGAGTGTGAATATAGCAGACATCAGATAAATTTAAAATTATACAAATTAATAAAATAACATTTGAAAAAAATGGGCATTCAAAAAATTTTGAAATTAATAAATGCATTTTTTATAAATATTATTTTTTTAAATTATTTACTATATTTATTTATAATTTTAAATTCGTCTGATGTCTGGTATATTGACACTCATATCATTACATCTAACTGATAAATATAATAAATATTATCTTACCCTCGCTAAATCCAATTTTCTCACTTTAGCACTAACTGTTTCTGCTAACCTATTTGTTTTTTCAATGGTATCACGAAAGTTTTCACCTTCTGAACGAATTAAAGCGACATTTGGTAATATTTTGTTTATACTTTGGAGTTTAGCTTCAACATAACAATGCTTTTGGAGCATTTGTTCTAATTCCTTATTAATACGGATCTAATTAAAGAAAAAAAAAAAAGAATCAATTAATCACTCATCATCATCATTATAAATAATTATTTATTTTATACCTCAGCTTCGTCGAGTTTTCTGCATATTTCTGGTAAATTTTCTTCAGTTATTGGAATTTCTATACCATCAATTATTTCTTTGTTAATCATTTTTGTTTTCAAATAATTATTTTAAATAAAATTCAATCAACCTGGATCAGCGGTACATGCCACTTGTCAACGTCATTTTTATTATTTTTTTTTCTGTTATCAGTTTTCAGTTTTCAGTTTTACCAACTGCTGATAATAAAAAATTCTATTAAAAATTTTATATTAAAAAAAAAACTCGATTAAAAATTAACTTCAATCGAAACTTTGTTTCCAATGAAATTTTATAAAAAATTTTATTCCAAAGATAAAATCAATAAATTCATGATTTTTAAAGATGGCGGAAGTTGATAAATAAACGAATAATAGTTCATTTAAATAATTAGTACCGAGTTGATAATTGGGTCTTTTATTTTATGAGCGCGGTACTGAAAAAATATCAGACACCCATTTTTTTTTATTTAAAAATTCTGCATTATTAAAAAAAATTTGAAAATACGCACTTTGGAGTTTTCAAAAATTCATTGGAATTTTTTTCTATTGACATTAAATTTGTTTATTTAAAAATTCAAATATTTTTCGGTTGTCTTCTGCCCTCGTTAGCATTCATGTGAATGATTTTTAAAAAAATTAATAATTATAATTAAATATGACAAAGCGCAATGTTCAAACTATAAGTTAGATGTCATCTGATATATTTGATAAATTATAAATGTATATTTATTTAATTGTTTAAATAATCAAGTATGTCTTCTAATAGCTTCCATAACTGGACTCCAGCAGTTCCGTTTAAAAAACCAGACAATATTATTTCTTCAGAATATGCATCTTTAAAAACATTCACTCCGAAATATGAGAAGTAATCATAAAAACTTATTATTTATTGTGTGTTTTATTTATTTTATTTTTTGTAAAAGATATCATGTGACAATGGAACTACTGATGGCTAATGAATACCAGCGGCTATGGTTACTGGAAAGAGATGAATGGGCTCGTAAGACATTTGCACCTAAAAATCAGAGATTATTACGAAGAAGAGACAGTAAAAACATACAAAAAGTAAGTCATTACTTTTAGGGCCAGTTTTTCAAACCGGGTTTCAATTCAATATTAATTTAAATTAAGATAAAAGTACACCCAGTTTGAAAATCTGGCCCTTAAATTGAATTTTATACTAAAATAAGTTTTATTTTTGAAAATTATCTTGAAGTTAGTAAGCAATCAAAAATTTAAGGATTTTTTTTTCAACAAATAAATTACAAAAAAACTGAAAATATGCACATGTAGAAAATTAAAAAAACTAAGAGATCCAGTACCCGATCAGAGAATTAGTACTCGATCACTTCATATATTTTTATATCTATATTTAGTAAAATTACAATTTATTGTTTTTAAAAAAATAAAAAAATTATTAAACGTTGGCTAACTTCAGTATCATTTTAAGAAAAGTTTTTACCTTTAAGGGAAAAGAAAGTGCAAAGAGTGACACTAAAACAAAAGAGAGTACAATGAAACAGACAAAGAATGAAAAAATAAATAAACTAGCTAAGAAATAAGATAAATATTTGACAATAAAATTTATTAAATAATAATAACAACATTTAAAATCAACTAATATCACGGATAATTGTCTGATACTCTAAATCTGAATGAGGAGGCGTAAGAGCATTAGAAAAATCATCAATGTCTTTATTAAAATTTTTTTTCTTAATAACTGTACTGTTATTTTTTTTTCTAGCACTGATACTACTCGTACTATTATTCAAACATTTTTTATAGTGAGTCCTCATATTGCTGCTCTGTGAAAAAGTTAATTTACAATTAGGACAAGCGTACGGTTTAGTTCCAGTGTGATAATTTAAGTGAGTTTTTAAATGATGTTTTTTAGTGAATGCCTTGGAACAAATATCACACTGATAAGGTTTTAAACCGGAGTGAAGTCGCGTATGGAGAGTCATATTAGACTTATCAGCAAACGCTTTATTGCAAATGTGACACTGATAAGGTCGCTCTCCAGAGTGTGTTCTCATGTGTTGTTTCAGCAGCATTTTTCTGGAAAAAGCTTTGCCGCACTGATCGCAATTATGTGGTTTAACGCCTGTGTGTATTCTGACATGCATATTATACGCAACTCGCTGATTAAAACTTTTACCGCAGTCATTACAGGCATACTCCTTTTTATTAAGATGGATCTTCATATGTGAGCCCAAGTACCCACGATCATTGAATGATTTACCGCACTCGGGACAAGTTGCCGCAAATTCTCCCGTACCTTCGTGCACACTGCGGTGGTATTTGTAATTTCGTAGTTGAGAAAACTCTTTACCGCAATCGACGCAACGAAAGGGTTTTTCTTTGAAGTGGCTTTTGCGATGGATCTGTAAACATAAATAATTTGAGTTCAGTCACACCTGGAGCAGTGAATCCAATTATTTCTTATGGTAGAAATAAAATTGTATTACTTGTTGCATTTAATGGCATATATTTTACCTTAAGTGTTGATTCGCAGACAAATATTTTTTCACAATTTTTACATTTAAAATCTCCTGAAGTTATTGTAGAAATAACTTCACTTACCGCTGAAGCTGATATTCTATTACTACTATTATTATTACTGTCATTACTTATCGTAACGGTACCCGACTTGGATTTATCAACTTTATCAAGATTAACCCGCCCGTTCAATAAATTTAACGATACTTTATCAAGCCTATCGTCGTGATACTTTAATTGATTATTGTCCTCTGTTATGAAAACCGCTGATGATAAATTTATCGTCTCGTCGTGAATAGTTTTTTTGTCAATTGTATCATTGACGTAAGATTTATGGTCTTGTATATTGATAGTGCTCTCTAATTTAAGCGGGTTATAAGTTTCAGTGTCCTCCGAGCTATTAACACTGGTAACAAATAATTTTTCAACGCCTACAGTTGTCGTCGTGGTGGTGCTGAAAGAACTTGTTGGCTCGTAGTGAATGTGCGAAGACTCGTATCCATCAGATGAAAAAAAACTCGATGGAATGTTATTCTGAAACATTACCTGTCATATATACGATTTTTCCTACCGGTTTATAAAAGCTTTAGATTCTTTTGTACTAATTTTCTTTTTATATATATATATATATATTTTGTAAGAATAGCAGTTTTGGTATAAAAACAGTTTGAACGTTTATTTTTAAAAAGTTTTCAACTTTAAATACTTGTAACTTTTGAACCGTTCGTTTAATAGCTTTTGAGCTTCTGAGCGATTTCTTAGAGCATAAAATTTCTTACAAAAAATGTTTATGACCCGAATTTTTTCCTCAATGCCAAATGAAGTTATAGGATTTTTTATAAAAAAAAATAAAATTTCCTTGCTATTAGCATGGGAAAATTCAAATTCCGAGCGCCATTTTTTGAAATTGAAAAAAAATTGTCCTTTTGACAGGTTTTTTTTTTTGATACATAAAAACTTTTTTTGCAAGAGACGAGAGAAAAAAATATCGTTTTTTTTTTTGGAGCACTAATATATATTTATATATAAACTAATCTAATTTTATTCTCAAGAATAACATCACGATTCCATTCATTTTATTTAAGTCTGAGATTTGTTTCAATTTTCTTTGGTTTATTATTGTAACGGTACATTCAAAAAGTTTCTACTATAGTAGTAATTATTGTATATAAGAATCGTGCTTGTCGAATTATTATTTACGTTTAATTGAGTATCGTATAAATTTAATTCAAAACATTGCGCGAGATTTTATTTTTTGCAATAAATGTTTTTAGTTTTATATATATATTTATATGCGATTCGCAAAAAATCTTTTATGTTTTAACGATATAATTGCCGTAGTAAATACAAACGATATATCCTACAGTTAAATTTTATACGTTTCTCAGTTAATAAAATTAATTTTTTTTTCCTTTCTTCGATCTCTAATATAAAAGTTTTGAAAATTTATTTGAAAAAATAAATATTGTAAATTTTTACTTACACAAGTACGAGAAGATGATTCATTATTTTTGAGAATTGGTTGAATCTTTGGTAAATGATAAGGCTGAACAAATTGACACCATGGAGAAGCAATAACACGGTTTGCTACGTACGACTTTAATTTACTATATGTACTATTATTATTATTTTCTAAAATATTATCTTTATTTGATGACATAAGTAATCGGCGTAAACAATTTGTTTTATTTATAATTTTTAAATTTAAACCAACTTGTTCAGTATTTTGTGTTACATCTTCATGAGTTGAAGATTTATAGCACGAATTATTTTTTACATCAGATAAAGTTTGAGCTTTCAAAGCATGTGGCAAAGGAGGTATTCTAATTTTAAGAGCATCCGCAGTACTTGAGAAAGCTTCTAATCTTGCCTGAGGCACCGCGACACTTCCAGTATAGAGAAATCCTAAGATTGCTGCTAGATCGTTGCCCTCGACCTCGGCTAATATCATCGTAATAGGTTCACATTGACCTGCTATTTTTCCATGAGCTGAAAGTACTTCCTAAAACATACATGAAAAAAAAATAAACTACATAAATTGAGAAACGACAAGTAATTTTCACTGTAAAAAAAATTTGAGTAAATTTGGAGTAATTACGGATTTTAATTAAATCCGAATTCACTCCACCAGGAGTTCTAGAGTTTAAAAAAAATCACTTTGCTGACGGAGTTAATAGGGAATTTGTTTCGGAGTTGATCTGGATTTTATTTAAATTCGCATTCACTTCAATTCGGACTTTTAATATTAAAATTTACTCCCCTTCGGAGTGGATTTTACTCCAAGAGGATTGAATAAATTTAGTCATTCGCTCCGCACTCACTCCGGAATTAATCCGCGTTCACTTTGCAAATTTTTTACAGTGTAATGATAAAGTGATCAGTAAATACTATAATTAAAACGTAAATAATTATAGGATAAATATTAAAATTTATTGTCTATGCGGGAAAAATTAATATTTGAATTTAAAAAATTAATGACACGTAAATTTAAAATAGAAATTTTAGTCGCCAAAAAATTACAACGCTACACTACAAAAAATATTCACTTAAAACTTATTGATAAATTCTAGTGAATATGTATCATTCGTCTAAATTAGGAATTGCAGTAGAAAATAAAAAATTTCTAGAGGCTTACAATAATAATTACACTGCTGCATAATAATTTTTTGACGGCTCAACTTCCTGTTTAAAATTTGGTCGACATAATAAAAAATCGTACATTTTTTGTCTCCATTTTTCTCCCTTATTCCCTAAATTTTTTTTTCTACGCGTAACTTTAGTCGCCATAAAAAAAATCCCAATCAGATTGAATTTAATCAGTCCACAAAAAAAAATTTAATAACATTCTCTATTACAGTTTACTCATCCGTCAAATTAATTTCTAGCCTACCATATATTAATTCGCAATACATTTTTTAAAACTTTGCGTTCACAAAAAAATATCAAAATGACTTATAATCATGCGTCATCGGATTTAACATCAGTATTAAGTATAAAAAAAAAGTATGTGATTAAAAAACAAACATGTGTTTTATACTTTTAAATAGAGAAAGAATAATGAACACCTGGGGCATTAAATAGTCAGCAAAAGTTTAGCTTTCAATCACCAGGTACGGAAGTAAAGATGGATTACTAGCAATCATAATTACTATTTTATTACTTAACGGTTTCCATACGTCTAATGCCAACAAGTTTCACCAAATGACATTTTAAATTTCATTAAAGTAAATAAACTGGTGGCTAATAACTTACATGAAGATACGGACTAGCAGCAGACAACACTAGCCGATGTGCTAGAAATTTTTTTCCACCAGAACAACACAACGAAACATCAGCAAATGTCTGAGACACCAACGCATCCCTCAATAAATCCTTCACTCCACCCGACACATTGATGTTAACTTCCCTCATCTCCATTAAAAAATTATATTATTCAAATTTAAATTCCCAGCTCTGATAGTTGACGATAAAAAAAATAAATTTACCAGCCGCGTTTACTCTCACGCCCATTAGAAGTCACAAATATTTCAGGTGTTTAAAAAAAAACAGAGAAATTTAAAAAAAAAAGTTTAAGAGTCAAGGTGAGTCTTAGCAGTGATCTGTCAGGGTGACGACTGCCCACCTGTGAAACATCTCAGCTCGTGCAGACTCTCCCTCTACCATTCACCAGATCGTTTCGGCTTTTACCCGTATTTTCTTTCATGCTTCATCTTGCCATCTTATTCTTCAATGTCTTCATCATTTCTTCAGTCTTCAGAATCATATCTGTCTCCAGATTACTCTCGACCGTAGACACGATTCGCCAATCTAATAGTAAAACGTCATATATTATAGTATAACATAAATAAACCAGTGGCAATTATTTTATTTATTTAAAAAAAAAAAACTCCATACCATGACTATGTATCAGTGATTAAATATATGCAGGAAAATGCATAATGTTTACAAACGGCTCGTGCGATGAGTATAAGTATACGTCAGATTCCCCTGGTTATGCTGTTGAATCGGTTCCTCGTATACTACACCGTCATCGGCAAATATTCATGAGTATTTACTCGACATAAACCTGTATGGTTACATGGATAATCTCTAAGCTAAAAGTTTCATAAGTAAAATCTTTGATTTTATTTTAAACTCAACATAACGAGAGTCTCTTCTCATATTATTATTTTCATATAAACAAAATATATATATATATATATTTTCTATGTATTAATATATTTATGAGATGACGTGGTGGTACACACGGCTAATACTTCTGAAGAAACAATATCTGGAGAGTGTGTACAGTTAACGTTTGGTTTTGCTCCATTAGCGCATTCAAAGCACAATGTACTTAACAGGTAACAGGTAAATATTATTCAGAGCCGCATACCGTTTTTTAAAATACAAACAACTACAGCTATCCCTTACTAATAAATTACTTCTTCAGTTAATTATTTATTGCAAATAAATAATTTATGTCTTATCAATTAATATTTAGCTACATGTTCATTTCATAGTTATTGATTAATAAAGTCTTGGCGATGCGGATTTAATCCTGGACTGCGGTACGGTTTAATTATGTGCACATGCTGCGGTTAAGATGCGAGAGACTTAGACATTAAACTAATAATTAAATGTACAGCTCAATAAAGGCTGTGGTATACTTGTATGCCTTACATTTAAAGTTCCTCGTGATTTTTTTTTTAATTTTATCTATTTATTTATTGGTCTTTTATTATTCCTTGCGGGTTACAAACTGGACTCCCACTCTGTTACCGCCTTTTAGAAAATACTTATAAAGTACAAATAAAAAAAAATTTGAAAAACGGTTGAACTGCGGGACAAACCCAAAACTTCTCGCTGTTTTCGATTATTACTTGTAAATTTTTCAACACTTCGAGTTCGAATAAAATAGGGTAGAAGTATCATTTTTGGCCACGTATTTTACAAATTGCTTTATTTAAATTTTTGAATTGTCCAAAAATGGCAACTCTACCCTATCTTTGGAATGAATCAACCGATTCGAGTGTTTTTGGCAACAATCGGAAAAGTTCAAAATTTAGAACTGATTAAATTTTGAGGTAAATTGAACAAGTGAAATATTTTTTTATTGATATTTTTCGTATGACTCGTAAACTACTCGATCGGATGATTGAAAAATTTATTCAGTTCTAAGTCTTGAGTCATTTTGATTCCCGCCAAAAAACTCTCAATCTAAAGATATCGTTGGACGAAAAAAGTTTACATACACGCACACACACGCGGCAGGACGTCCATTTAAAAATGGTCAGAATAAGTTTCTAGGATCTCAAAACATCTGATAAAGATTGAATTTTAATAAATCGGACCGAAACCAATAACTTGTCTTTTTTTGAAAATTTTAAGTTTTCATAGCGGAAGTTAAAATACAATCCTTCCTTACATCCTAAAACCCTCCTTTACAAAGTCCTTATTTCCACTCCTCCATCCTCAAGGTCAAGAGAAAAAGAACTTTGTCTCATTATTTTTAATTGTCATTTTTTTTCATGAGTAACAAAGAGAATAAAATAATTTTTAAATAGTTATCTTCCTTACAAGAGCTAACTACTTCGCGGATTAAATTTATTAGTATCACAATTACAATAAATTAAATCTCACTTGTGATAATTAGTAGATAATTTTAGAGTTAAGATTTTAAAAATTTAACAATTCTCATCTACGTCATTTATTTAAATGACCCAGAGTTTATTTAAGCGCGAAGCTTAATTGAAATTACAATTAAAAAAGATCTTACGGTAGATTAATTAAAATTACTTGAGGGCCCGACCTCTGTAGCCATATAATTTATAGTGAAAGCCATATCATGTTTATATTACATTTCTATTATATCCTGGCCTCAAAGTAAGTAGTGTAGTGTAGATGATATTTTATAACAGCTCTAAGCGTTTTCAAATTTTTTTATAGTAAAGACGAGAGTGTAGTCGTGAGTGAGATGAAAATGATAGATTGTCTTTGATAAACCAGTCATCAACGCCATCGATCTCACTAAGATTTGTTGTTGTAGCACTTGCTCCAGGTGCTGTATGATGAACACCGTGTTATTGTAGTATCCAACACGCAACACTTCTTGCACTTCAATTATTCTTGTTAACAAACTCCAGTATTTATGTAGATCAAATTAAACCCCTGCATGATTGCTAATTATTATCCAACAACCAGAGATCCTAAAGTCGATTGTGTAAAAGCAGATCAATAATTATCTTCTTACATATATCTATAATATAAATCATATATGATGAATAGATTTATTTTGATAAATAAAAACGGCAAAAAAAATTTTCAGCTAAAATTTTTGTCACCGCATACGAAAAAGAAAAAGTAAAATAAAATAAACTATGAGATGAACATTAGGATAGTGCTGATAAGATCTGATTTTTTTCTTCTTCAGACGTGTATTTAACCTCCGGGTTGATTGCCCGCTTCTGGTGAGTACAGTACACGCCTTACCCTCATTCGCGAGATGAAAGTCTTATTACTGTATGGTCCTTATTTCGGACGTTTTTGTATTTCTTCTGTAAAACTCCTGGATGACCGCAAGTTACTATCTCTCCGATGAATTTTAACGCCGGCGAGATTAAATGCAGTCCCACGATGAGACACACGATACAACCACGTTTCATTTTTATCATAGCGGTAATTCTTATCGCAATTTATCATTTCAATTTTTTTTTCTTTCATTTTTATTTTTAAAATTCAATTTCATTAAAATATCATAAATAAACTATGAAAATTTAAGTTGTGGATCGCGATTTTTTGAATCGGTAGCAATAGAGCTTCGTTCGAGGGACAATTAAATTATATTATTGCGAGTGTTATTTATTTATGGACTGTTATTAAAAAAATAAATAGTAATTTAAATGACGGTAAATAAAGCAAGAATGCTTATGTATAAAATAAACAATAAGTTTTTATTTATTTATATTATAAATATATATAAAAATAAGTCTACATTTATTACTTCACGCAATTTTAAAAGGCAAGTGTCGTGTGACGTATAAAGATATTTAACGTCATAATTTAATGAATAAAATTCTAATTACTAATTGTTTAATTTATCTAAGATCCTCTTCTGATTTAGATAGTGGTTTAAGTGATCCAGGTTGCACCCAAGAATAACCTCTCGGTGATTTTTCAGGATCCAACGGCTGCTGTTGCTAATTAAATAAAATAATCAATGCTAATAAAATTAAATAATTGTTATTAATATAAAATATATAATGAACATAAATATATTACTCTTGATTGATATAGTTTTTGCCTTATTGGCTCATGGATTTCAGGATCCCATGGACTAAATTTAAGATAGTGGGCATCGTCCGTTTCAGGAGGGTCGTAAACGTGATCCAAACTATCTTTTACACATTCTTTTGCTTTCGTACGATATTCTTCTATATTATTTTCAAATCTACAAGTAAAATGAAAAATTTAATGGCAACATAAATAAAATCTACTTACTGAATAAAGGAAAAAAAATATCTTACAAATTAGAAGCTTCTTCATTAATTGCTTTTAACTTCGGATCGACTTTATTAAATACTTTGGTTATAAATTGCACTAAGTGAAATACTCTGTTGCTTTTTTTCCATTCAGGAAATCCAGCACTTGTACTAAACTCTCCAGTCTCGTCGTGGATCAATGGATGGAAGACTTTTGTTTTAAATATAACTTTCTGTAATATATCAGTTATAATTTAGATTAAATATATTAACATAAATATGTTGATTTCATTATTTTTAATTAAATTGAATCTTACTGGACAGTCACCATCGGGAAAAATATCAGGTAACGTTATTGTAAATCTAAAAACACCTCCTTGATAGATACCCTGTCGTACAAATAATACTCCAAACCATACTAGTAATAAAAACGTATTAATTAAATTTAAATATTAAAACTAATTAATTTAAATATTTTATAATCCTAGTCTTCAATAATTATCGCATTAAAAAAAAATACTTTTTTAAATGACAGTACTAAAGCAACTGTCATGATATTAATTAAGGGCATTCTCACAGTCTCCCCCCTCCACTTTTTAAAAATATTCAATGAACTAGAACTGTCATAACTGAAATAAAATTTTTTTAATTAATTAAAAAAAAATTGAAAATTAATTTGAAAAAAGACAACGCAGCTACAATTGCACTGACATAAATTTAAAAAAAATTACTTATAGTTGTTATTAATTAAGGATTAGAAATTTTTTTAATAAATTTCAGTTAATTCTTCATGTGAATTTCGTACTTGAAATTTTCAAATTTCGTATTTTAAAATTTATTTACCAAATTTCGTTTGACTCCTAATTGATGTCAACTGTTATTTTTTTAAAATCTATATCTTGGCGAAATAACAATTACATTGTGTTTTTTTTAATTAACTCATATAATTTTAATACGGTCATGACAGTTCGTTCATTGAATATTTTTAAAATGTGGTGTCAAATATAATAACTTGACAATTACAATATTAACCCAGGTAGCACACTTGCTTTTGTGACATCTATAAGATATCAGTTTTTAGGCTATTTTTTGACTTGTCGATAAGGCATCAATATGTTGACAAAACGATCAGAAATTAATGTCACCGAAAAAATACCTACTTAAAAGACTTAACACAAGTGACGACAAAAATTAAATTACAAATAGTGGTAAAATAAGTCATCTAAACGACTTTTCAATTGACATGGGACAGGAAAAACAACACAACTCGTCTCTGTCTCCGGAACCAATATTTGCATGTCGTATTCATACCAAAAAAAATGACTGAGATAAAAAAAAATTTGTCTTGTCCTTTTAAAAGACATCTTAAAGTTGACTCTGTGCTACCTAGGAAATTACAAACTTAAAATATCAAAGTAAATTTAAAACAAAAGAGTATTTAATAAATATTAAAAAGTAAGTTTAAATTTTAAATTAATTAATTAGACCACGAGACCTGGATTACATAAAATTTTTATCTAAACTTACAAAAAGGATTTTGAGCAGAAGGTATTACGTAAATTCCTTTCAAATCTTGTGTCTGCATCAATTTACTAAAAAACAAAATCAATAATCCAATAAACACAATTTACTACTCAAAGTAATTATCAATCAATAAATTTATAAATAGACATTACTACTCCGAAAGTATACTGTATTCTCTAAGATAAACAGCATAATCCATATTGTTCTGTGCAACATTTGGACGGTCAATCATTTTAACAGAAGTATTGAGCTGGGAATCTCCACTTGAAGTTCCTGGTAAAATTTTCCTAAACGATCCAGTTCTTTTGAAACTTTCCTCTCCCTCATTATCCGACTGAAATAAATCACCAGTTAATTAAATTACTACATAAAACCTTTTAAAATAAATAATTTTAACTCAGTACCTTAGAGCTCGGTCCTGGAGCTTTGGAGTTCATTATAAATCAGAGCTTCAGCTCTTACTCAATCATTTATTCATAGTCTAAAGTAGTTTATCACCAGCTACTTGTGTCATTTGTTTTTGTAAATTATCTTTAACTCATTTTTCGATTTTTTAAAACAACAATCTCTGAATTTCATCTGAAGATTATGATCTGAATCTGCTGACTCTCACTCTGAATTTCAACATAAAACAACTGACAGAGTAAAGTGCTGATGTTGATGATGATGATGATGAGTTGAAAAGAGAAGAAGAATAAAATAGTGACTCACTGAGTATGACTGAATAAAATAGTAAATGGTTGGACGATGGGAAAACATCCGCGCACTCT
Source organism: Microplitis deprimator (assembly GCA_964016945.1). Taxonomy (NCBI): domain Eukaryota; kingdom Metazoa; phylum Arthropoda; class Insecta; order Hymenoptera; family Braconidae; genus Microplitis; species Microplitis deprimator. The sequence goes on along the minus strand of OZ024710.1, from coordinate 20,579,274 downwards.
TAAGGAATTTGTATAAACTTCAATGACGTTGATTGCTGTGTATTGCACACACGTATTGTACTCAGGAAACTTTGCATACATGCGTAAATTATTTATACCATATACCTATACCATGTACAACACAACACAATAATAATATTAAATATATAAGTAAGTAAAAAACATCATAACCAGATACAGAGAGCAAATACACACAAAAAAAAAACATTAAAATCTTTACGTGTATGTACGTTCAGTTATTAAAGAACCAGTGTTATAATTTTAAATTTCATAACTTTGTTTTCATTTATTTTTTTTTCCAGCTGTCAAATGACAATCATCAATTAACACACGAGCTCCTGTATGTGATCGACAAACATTAATTATTAGTGTGTGAAAATAATAATAAGAGTTTATTTAAACAGAAAAAAAAAAAAAAATACATAATGGCAGCAGAGATAAAACCTGCGCCCGGCGTCAGTAATGACAAATTTAGTTCAAGTAGAAAACCGATATTACTATCGAAATTAGAAGGTTGTAATGATGATATTCATGCCGCAATTATTATACCCAAGGAAGAAGGGGTTATTAGTGTTTGCGATGACAGGTTAGATTTTAATATTTATTTACTGTAAATAATTAATTACGCATAATTACTTTGGTTCTAAGAACTGTTTTTTTAAATTTATCACCAGGCAGGGTGATAAGATTGCCTTAAAAAAATATGAATAATAAGAATGGTGATAATTTATTGATTAGTCATTTAAATTAAAGTCATGTATTGTATATTTATTTCAGAACTGTCAGAGTTTGGTTAAAACGTGACTCAGGGCAGTACTGGCCAAGTGTTTGTCAATATATGGCCTCTGGTGCAACAGCTATGGACTATCATGTTGAGTCTAGGAGATTATTTGTTGGGCTGGAAAATGGTTCTATTGATGTATGTCTTTATTAGTACTTATATTTATTTACCACAAGGATTTATTTTGATTGGATGTTACTTTGTCTAAAATCAATAACTGACTTTTGCTTCAGGAATTTTTATTGGAGCAGGATTATAATCGTATGACGGCAATGAGAGAGTATGTCGCTCACAGAGCTCGTATTACAGCCATTGTATTTTCAGCGTTACATGGATGGGTTATGAGTGTCAGCAGAGACAAAACGTTTCAATTACATTGCTCTGAAACTGGTAAAAGACTGGGTTCTTATGGGTATGGTAATAAACAAACTGTTGATAACAGTAGCTGGCTCACGACTTTGCAGTATCCTTTTTTTATTATTTATATAATAGTATATTGGGTGACAAGGGATGAAACAAAACGATTTCAGACAGGGATGAAGTTGGCTGACATCACTCGCAGTGAAATCGTGTTTCATCCTGAGTTACACACTAGATTTTTCATGATTACCTGCAATGGAACTTAAAGTTTCAGTGTCAGCAGTCAGTCAGAAACAAGTTAATTTAAGACCAACTATTAGCGTAAGCGTAAATTGTCAATTGCAATTTATAATTAAGCAGAAATTATAAATACTATTTATTATTGGCACTAATTTTTAGAAAACTTAATCACAGTCAAAACTGTCATTTACATAAATAAAGTTAATGCTCTGAAATTACTGCACAGAAAAAAGTATTTCTTGGCGCAAAAAATTTTTACTCACCCCAAGAAAATTTTGACTTGTCTCAATAAATTTTTTGCATTATAAATTGAAGACAAAAATTTTATTGGAGCAAGAATAAATTTTTTGAGGTGATAAAAAAATTATTGCCCCAATAAATTTTTTCTAGTCCTAATAAAATTTTTGTCTTGAATTTAAAATGAAAAATATTTCTTACGCCAAGAAATCCTTTTTTTCTGTCTATTAAACAAATTACAAGTATCAGAGTTTGAATTACGAAAGCTTTCAGTCAGCGGGCAGAAACATTAATTGTTTTTTCCCAAGGGATGAAATAAGTTTGTTTCTGCCTGCGGACTGAAGACATTCTCAATTGACTGAAATTCACTTCTTTCGACTGGCAGTAGAGGCACTGAAACTTAAAGTTTCGATGGTGGTATTATGAAAATACAATTACTGACGATATAATATAATTAATCGACCTTGACTGTCAAAGATTTGATGAGCAATCGAAATACGCCTTTGTCGGTAATTATGAAGGCTCGGTAACGATGCTAAAGATTGATAATACTTCAATATCATTGGTTGCATTATTTGCTGCACATACTGCGAGTATCAGATCACTGGCATGGGATCCAGAGAAACAATTATTATTTTCCGGAAGTTTTGATCAGACAATAAGAGTTATGGATATCGGTGGAGGCGAGGGAGTTGGCTATGAATTACGCGGGCATCGTAATAAAGTAACAGCACTATGTTACGCGCATGATGAGCATGTGCTATTTTCTGGTGGAGAAGATGGTGTTATTGTTTGTTGGAACATGGCTGAGGCAAGAAGAGAAACTGCACCTTGGAAAGAATCAGATACCTGCGAGGTGAATAATTTTATATATTTATTGAATATAATAAACTCATTTTTTAAATATAATAATAATTATTTAAGTCTTGCGGGCGACCTTTCTTTTGGAATATGAGAGCAATGATGGATCAAAGACAGTTGGGATTAAGACAACATCATTGTAGAAATTGTGGGCGAGCTCTCTGTGCTCAGTGTTCAGCCCAACGTATTCCTATTCCTCCAATGGGTTTTGAATTTGAAGTACGAGTTTGTGATCCGTGTCATACTCAATTAAAAGCTGCCAAGTAAATATTTATAAATATCATAGTAATTTTTTTATTATAAATTTATTTATGTAAATTTTTTTTTTTTTCAGCCAAACGGCAATGGCATCATTTCATGATGCAAAACACAGCATTATGTCCATGAACCTCGATATATCACGGCGTAAATTATTGACAGTTGGTCAGGATCGTATTATTAAAATATGGGACATTTCTGCTCTTCTTCAGTAAAATAAATATTTATTTAAGTCCTGTGATTAATAAATAAATATGTGACATGAACATAACATTTAATTTGATCGTTTAATGAACTACTTCGTCGGCTTCTTACAACTGTGTCCAATAAGTGAACTAAAACTAAAACCAATAATTGCTTTTTTCATTAAAAAAAAAATATATAAAGCCCTCAATAAATCAAAGAGTAAAAATATAAATAAATATAGATATTATTTATAGACTATTTTTATCAGTACCAAGATGGGCGATCTATGCAACTACGATCTTTACCTGTGAAATAAATTAAAGTCTTATTGTACTATTTGTATATATATACAAAAAACTTAACTCTGCCGAGGAATTTGTACTTGTATGCAAAAACTATCGAGCCTCAAAGGCGTTAAACAAAAAAAAAACTCGTTAGCTAGTTTGTTAAATTATTTATATGATTTATAAAACTAATTTTTCAAAAATTTAATCCTACACAGAAAAAATGGATTTCTTAGCGCAAGAAAAATTTTTCATTATGAAATGAAAACAAAAATTTTATTAGGACTAGAAATTTCTTGATGCAAGAAATTTTTTTTTGGTTCAAGAAATTTTTTGTTTTCAATTCATAATACAAAAAATTTCTTGTGTCAAATAAAAATTTTCTTCGAATGAAAAAAAAATATTTTGAGCTAAGAAATTTTCTCTCACGCTAAAATATTTTTTCTTGGGTCAAAAAAATTTTTTCTCGCCCCAAGAAAATTTTCGTTTTCAATTCACAATCCAAAAAATTTCTTAAGTCAAGTAAAAATTTTCTTGACCCAAGAAAACCGTTTTTTTTTTGTGTAACTTATTTTTATTATCACACTAATAAAAAATATTTTTAAAATCTAATCAAGGATAAATGGTGTCTCACTACAGCGATATTGCGCTTCCATAATAAATATTTAATGTATTAATATAAATATGAATGTATAGTATTTAGCAGTATGTAAGAGGAAAGATTAAATGAGATTAATTATTAACTATAAAATAAAAAAACAGCACTGTCGTATCTACAAAAAATGCTTATGTATCGAAAGTATACTCTTTCAAATTATATCTATGTAAAAAAATATATGTAAAATATTATATAAAATTATTTTTCGTTGCATCCAATCATTCATCACTAGTTAATTAAAACAATTAATTAAAAAAATAATCAAAAGTTATTTAAAAAATATGTAATCTTCATATAGCGCAGAATGAAAAAATTTTATGTATAATTTAAAAAAATACAAGTTGTATAATTTACACAACTGTAGTTTGGATTTAACTTTAAGAAATTTTTCATGTGATAAGATATGTAATGAAGTATGTTCAGGCCTATATCTATATATGTCTTTATACGCGTATTATATTAATATTATATGAGTATGAGAGAATAATGAGAAATGAAATAAGAATCGTTGGTTGGGGCGGCGGCTTGGTCATGGATTCTTGGTTCATGTTTTATTTTATCTCTCTCTCGACCAAGCTGACTAGTAAATGGAACTTGGTATCCATGATGGTTACAGTCTTAACTAACTACAACTAAACCCAGTACACGGTACACAGACAGTCGTCGGTGTTACTCAGGTACAGGTAGCGTAGCGATAAGTGGCAAGAGGTACGGGGAGGTACAGGGGGAACCTCTCTACCTCTTCCACCTGGCAAACCGGGGCCCGAGTCTCGTCGAAACTCACCGAGCGGACGTGTTAATGTGCCGGTCACCGTGGCCTGTTGCCGCTGCTGCTGCTGCTGCTCTGTGTCTAACGAAGAATAAACTAATACCTGGTGTACATTTAAGAATAAAACTGTTTGCTCAACTCAAATCCAGCATATATACCAGTGTACTGTGTAGTTTAACTACAAGTTACTTTGACTCGTGTGTTGTGACCGATCTAATATTTGAACCCTTGGATCCCGTTCTGCCTCACAATTAACGGGTAAAAAATCACAAGAAGACCGTCAACGCAGCCTCCTGTCGCAATCTCGACGTCGCGGTTTCTCTTCTCCTCCTCTACTTTCTGTTGCTCGATACTTCTCTCTTTTCTCATCCTCCACGTCGTCAAAGTCCAAAGAGGAGCTCGGAATGATATTTTGCGGAGTAACATCAAGTAAACATCAACGCGAGTTGTTATTTATTTCAGTGAGTTTGTTGTGAATTTTTTTTTGTTTTTGTTACTTGGTTTTATTAATTATTGTTGTTGTTGTTTGTAATTACAAATGGATTTATTTATTGTTTAATATTATTGTGAGTGCAGACAAAACGAATTGATCCATAAAAAAAAACAACAGTCTTCTGATTATTTTACCCACATCGTTTCACATCAAGTCCACAAGGTATGTAAAAAAAAAAAAAAAATAAACCGACAAGAGCCCCAGATATTTTATTCGCGAATCACGAGGCCGCGAAACAAAAAACGTGATAACCGCTCGGCTTTCGTAATCAACTTATCGATGATATGTCGTCTCGTAATACTTTTTAATAATTTTTGCCAAAGTGAAGTTACCTGGTGTTCATCATCATCATCATCATCATCATCAGTACTATTACTGTTGTTATTATTATTATAAATAAATTTAATTTATAATTAAATTCTTCAATCCCCAGTTTGTCTCGACAGTACTTGTAACGTCCCGTGTAATATATACATAAAGGGGCAAGCAGGTTGCAGGCTTCGCTGGAAGCCACCTCGACGTATTCAACGTCTCGTTTCCTCTTTCTACATATATATAATATATATATATTCTTCTCTTTTCTCCACCCATTTCCTCTTTTTCCTCGACACGCTTCTCTCCAACTAAACATTTTTCCAGTAATCCAATTACAACTCATTACTTGTTACTTTAATTTATCTGTCTCTTTTTGCGCCTTTCTGTCTACATTTATTTTTATCAATCTCATTACACACTTGGATTTTAGTATCATTTTACAATTATCTATTGGCAATGTCATTGAGAGCACACGGGTCGATTTAGCTGCTGGTATCAAATATATATTTTTTTTAAATTATACTTTAAAAGTACTTATGTTATATTACTTTTTTTTATACATTTATTATCTCTACTGTCTGCGTTATTTAAACAGAATTTATGTATCCCGCATATTTTTATTTGACACCTGCCTTTTTTGCTCTCACTTGTGTCTTCAAGTCACAACACCTTGGACTTGAAGTCTTTGCCACACCTGTTATTGTTCAAATACTATTTTCTATTAAATAAATTACAAGTTAATTTTAATTTGCCGTATAAATTTTTTCTAATTTTATTTAATTTCTAGATATTTATAATTCACTGAGAGAAAAAATAACAGAAATATTTCATTTACTTCTTACAATAAATTATGCTATTGAAAATTTTTACACTAAAGAATTGGGACTTAATTCAGAGTGATTACGAATTTTATTTAAATCCGAATTTACTCAGAGTTCCAGAGTTTTAAAAAAATTCACTCCGCATACGGAGTAAATTCGGAGTTTGTTTTTTCATCGGTGGTTTCGGAGTAATCTAGATTTTATTTAAATCTGCATTCACTCCCTTGAAATAAATTTCACTCCGATTTAATAAATAGTCATCTGCTCCGCATTTACTCCACATTTACTCCGCTCAATTTTTACAGTAGTGACAAAGTTTGAAGATTTCAATCAAAATCATTTTTTTAATTGAAGTAATTTGAGTTCAGCTCGAAGTATGATGATTTTTTTTTTGAATTGTGCCGCCAAAAAGAAAAATAATTTATCTTGAGTCAAGAAAATATTTTGTTTTATCCTAAAAATTGAGGTTTTCAAAAAAATTTTATTGACTCAAGAATATTTACCTTCAGTCGAAATTTTTTTTTCTGTGTAAATAAACTTTAGCAGTTAAGAAAATAATGTTTTTACAAAAATTATTTTTAAAAATTGTTAATTACGAAAGTTACAGCTTTGGGAATAGTAAAAAAAATAAAATACCGAGTTCACGGTAACCCGAACACCTGTTGCTAGTTGAGAATCATCTAATCCTGACAAATAGTAATAATACTAAAGATCTTTCTTGATGCATATCCATGTCAATGCCGACAAGATTTATGTCCATTAACTTGATGTCTATAATCATAAATTATTTTTTTACCGGTTGCTAAGATCAAAGTACTCATTGAGTATAAAATTCTTCAATACTCGATAATTAATGAATAAAAATAAAATTACTTTGCGTAATATTTAATAAAATAAAATTTTCCTTAAGGTCTTTAAAGAAAAAAAAGTATAAATAATTGAATTTTCTATTGGCAAAAAGCCAGGTGGCTTTTACTGCATTACTGATACATATATCATCCATTACTTTCACTCGTTTAATGATTAAACTCAAGTCTCCTAATTGAATTTCTTTTTACCATCATTATTTACTCGGACAAATTAATTAAATGAAATAAAATTTAAAATAAAAAATAATCAACGGTTCGATCAACCGTTAAAGTCTACGCTTAACAAGGATTGACATAGTCTGCTTGCACTCTTTAGTCTAGAGAATTTCTTACTCTGAATTAGTATTGTATAAAACACGCAGACAGGAAAAAGGCGAGGGCTGCGACACTGACCCCGGATGAGGATACAGTTTTACCGTGACATTCGCACGCCTTCTCACATTACGTTTGTTGAAAATCTATTTTATTTTATTTTATTTTATTAGAAAGATCAATAACCCTCGGCTACAGCTAATCTATAAATATTTTTCATTACGCTGCATTTAAAATTAAAATAAACTTCCTGATACGTGACTTAGATATTCATCACCTTCATCATCAACACTTTGATCTCCAGACATTATTTAATTATAACAAATTTAAAAGTCTGAGTACTTTTTTGTTACACAGAGAAAAAAATATTTTTTAATTATTGTATATTTTTACAACAAAAAATTACCGCCATAAATAAAAATTTATTAAAAATACAAATATATAAAAAATACTTTTGATGGCTAACTTTTGGCCAATTTTCGTATATATTTTAAATATAATAAAAATTATTAAAAAAAATATTGGTATGATGATATAAAAAAATAACATATAATATATATTGTTTTTATATTTTCATACATGTATTTTTTATATATTCTAAGATATATTTAAATTATATATGAAAATCGGCCAGATAGTTATTAAAAATATATTTCTTATACATATTTTAAATATATTTATATATTTTTTTATATTTTAACATACATTTTTTTAAGGGGGTATGCTACTAAAAATTTTCAAATTATTATATTTTTAGTGCAAATATTTGAAGATTTCATACAAAAATAGTTTTATCAATCAAAAAAACCTGAGTTTATTTTAAGATATTTTGAAATTTTTTTGCGGTAGTGTAAATAAATTTTGATTTTCTTCTGTCAAGAAAATGATTCTTCGCGTTAGATCTAAAATATATAACACAATACCTTATATCGATTTATTGCTCGAAAAAATATTGTTTTTACAAAAGTTATGTTTTCTCTCAGTCATTGATTTAGTCAAATTTTTATTAAATTTTTTTTTTTTGTATGACCATGATGAAGATGATCTGCACAGGCATATAGACTCTGATGTCGCGTAACCCACTTCGTGAACAGGTTTACATGAGAGTTATATCTGTATAATACGTTGTAGCACGCTATACGGTCCTATGGTAACGGTCATCGGACCAGATACATCTAACTCGCTACCTGTCCATATTAACTGAAAAAAAATCCTATATTCTCAACATTAGTTTTTATCTATTTAATATTTTTTTAAATTTATTAATTTCTCTTTTCAATCTACACCAGCTTCTTCTATCCCTGTTTCAAAAACTATTCGTTAATTAAAACTTTCATCAAAAGTAGAATTTAAAGAATTTAATAGCATTAGTTATTGTCAAATTTGAATTATTTTGAATCGTATTTTCTAATTATGGATATTACATACCCAAGTAGCACAGGGACAACTTTAAGATGTCTTTTAAAAAGACAAGACAAATTTTTTTATATAAATACGACATACACATTTTGGTCTTAGAAGTCATAGAAAATTTGTCTTTTTTTCCGCCCCAAAAAAATCATTTCAATTGACAAGTCTTTAAATGACATTTGAAATTTACTTTTGGTCGTCACTTGTGTCATCTTTTAACCAGATAATTTTTCGGTGACATAAATTTTCGATCGTTTTGTCAACATTTTGCTGCTTGATCTATAGGTCAAGATACAGCCTCAAAACTCCTATCTTATAGATGTCACAAAGCCACGTGTGCTACTTGGGTATCAAGAAGAAATACAGACTCTATATTTATTAGAAAAATAACGTATTGTATCACGAATCGCAATGATAAACTATCATGTTTTTAATTGAATACTGACGGAAAATATTATTCAATATTATTAATTAATTTAAACTTTCATAAAAAGTAGAATTTCAAGACTATAATAGCCCTAATTAGTATCAAATTTGAATTATTTTGAATCGCATTGCCTAATTACAGATATTATATATCAAGAAGAAATATGGACTTTGTATTTACAGCGAATTAACCGAATAAAAAATTTAAACAGCAATTTTGCGTGACGTTATGTAATAAAAATTGCCTATAATCTTTAAATATATATATTATATTATTTATCTTTAATATGTAATCCAATATAATGATGTAATTTTTTTTTTCCATCATTAAAGGTGGCGGGCAGGCACGTGCAGCGAACGCGACTCGAGCAATGGTCATCGTTACCCGGGTAAGTAAATAAAAAAAAATAAATAAATATATAAAAAGTTGGTTAGAATAATTATGATAATAATATAAGTATAAAATGTACATATGTGTATGGAATTTGATAATGATTGGGTAAACACAAGCTCTTACTATTCCCAAACTCGGTCAGTAGGAATCTGTGACAAGTCAATGGGTTCAAAAAATCTACATAGAGATGTTTAATAGTTAAACATGTTCAGAAGAAAGTGGAGTGTCCAAGTATAGAGAAATAAACTGATGATCAACGATATATATTTTATTTCCTATAAATTTATAATAATGATAGCAGCAATGCGATGGGATTTGTAGTGATATTTAACGAGTACCAATTGCTGGAATGAGTGAGCTGGAATGCAGGAAGTGTTTTGAAGACTAAATGTAAAAAAAGAACAAAGAGATTTATTAGATTTAGAATTTGTAGGGGAAGTCATAGCCCTCGAAGCGTGTGTGAGTTAATATTACAGAGGTGCGTGCCCACGAAAGAGCGGAAGAGACCAACGACTAACAAACTATACTCTTGTGTGTTCCTGCTCGCTCTCCCGATGTTCCAAGAGACCGAACAATTGGGACGGACGTTAAATATCCACGGTGTATATGGCGAGACAAACGAGTGTGCAATGAGAATTACTTGCTCGAATACTCATTATCATCATTTTACAGACATATTTTTTAATTACTGATTAATAATTGTTAATCTAATAAAATATTTTACTTCATTTTATTTTATTTTATTATTATTATATGTATTTTTTCAAGGGTGATTACATATGGATCGAGCCCATATCAGGAAGGGAATTCGACGTAGCTATTGGTGCAAGAGTTATATCTGCGGAAGGAAGACGTATCCAAGTGAAAGACGACGACAACAAAGTTAGTAAACAATTAATAATAAAGAGCAACCTGCAGTCAATATGTGATAGCTGGAGTATAATTACTAAAGTCCCTATCAAAAAAATCCATGTAGGAATCCAGCCTAGATTCCCATGTAAATTTCCATATGGCGTTTTCAGATGGATTCCCATATGGTTTCCCAGAGGAATCCAGCATAGATCCCGATATAGATTCTCACATGGGTTCCTATGGGAATCCACACTATGCCAAAATCATATGGGAACCTACTATGGATTTCCATGTGGATTTTTACCTTGATTTCCTATAGAAATCTGCACTATGTAAAAATCCATGAATTTCCCACAAAGAAATCCATACGTCCAAGTTCCTAATAATTGAACTAATAATTGCATAAAAAAAAATTTGAAACCATGAAAAGGACTAAATTCAAGTAAAGACTTTTACAATGATACCAAACTTAATAACATTCTAATTTTATCACTGAGATATGGCGGGAACAAAATCCTTCTTTTTCTCTTAACCCTGCGAGTGGATATTTTGGTTTTTGGAGGAACAGTCAATTTTTTTTAAAAAATCCGTTTTTTCGATTATTCTTCAATTTTTGTTAACAAAAATTTTAAGCTTTTTACTTTGACAACTTCTGATCCACGTATAGACACTTTAAGAAGTGATTCAGAATTTTTTTCCGATTTTTTGAAAGCCTAGAAACTTTAAAAACGACTGTTTCCTAAAAGACCTAGTGCACACACCGTGTCTCGAAAAATACAATGCACACGCGCAGGGTTAACGATATAGATTAAGATAATAATAATAATAATAATAATAATAATACTAATAATAATGAGATTAATTAAGAGAATTTATATTTTTAGGAACAATGGCTAACACCAGAACGCAGAATAAAAGCAATGCATGCTACCTCTGTACAAGGTGTCGAAGACATGATAAGTCTTGGCGACCTCCACGAGGCAGGAATACTCAGGAATCTTTTGATAAGATACAATGAGAATCTCATTTACACTTACACAGGCTCCATTCTAGTCGCTGTTAATCCTTATCAAATACTACCAATTTACACCGCTGAACAAATAAAACTATACAAGGATCGTAAAATTGGTGAATTACCGCCTCATATATTTGCTATTGGTGACAATAGTTATGCTCACATGAATCGTTATGGCCAGGATCAGTGTATTGTTATAAGCGGGGAAAGTGGAGCTGGTAAAACAGAAAGCACTAAATTAATATTGCAATATTTAGCAGCTATTAGTGGTAAGCATTCGTGGATTGAACAACAAATATTAGAAGCAAATCCTATATTAGAGGCATTTGGTAACGCTAAGACTGTAAGAAATGACAATTCATCGCGTTTTGGTAAATATATTGACATCCATTTCAACCATCAAGGTGTAATTGAAGGTGCTAAAATAGAACAGTATTTATTAGAAAAATCACGTATTGTATCACAAAATCGTGATGAAAGAAATTATCATGTTTTTTACTGCATGCTGGCGGGTTTATCTTACGAAGAGAAAAAAAAATTAGAACTTGAAGATGCATCGCAGTATCGTTATTTAACCGGTGGCGGAAGTATTACATGTGAAGGCCGTGATGACGCTGCTGAGTTTGCAGACATAAGATCAGCAATGAAGGTTTTGCTGTTTTCAGATCCCGAAATTTGGGAGATATTGAAATTACTGGCAGCCTTATTGCACATGGGGAATATCAAGTATCGAGCGACGGTAATTGATAATTTGGATGCTACTGAAATATCTGAACATACTAGTGTACAAAGAGTTGCGCAATTGTTAGGTGTTCCGGTGCAATCACTTGTTGCCGCATTGACTAGACGCACAATATTCGCACACGGCGAGACAGTAATTTCAACATTGTCGCGAGATCAATCTGTTGATATCCGGGATGCTTTTGTCAAAGGTATTTATGGACGACTATTTGTCCACATAGTCAAGCGAATCAATGAGGCTATTTATCGTCCGAAAAATACCTCAAGAAGTGCTATCGGTGTGCTAGATATATTCGGGTTTGAAAATTTTGATCACAACAGTTTCGAACAGTTTTGTATTAATTACGCAAATGAAAATCTTCAGCAATTTTTCGTACAGCATATTTTCAAACTGGAACAAGAAGAATACAACCACGAAGGTATCAATTGGCAGCACATTGAATTCGTTGACAATCAAGATGCCTTAGATCTGATAGCAATTAAGCAGCTCAATATAATGGCTCTTATTGATGAAGAATCAAAATTTCCTAAAGGAACCGATCAAACGATGCTGGCTAAAATTCACAAGACTCATGGCACTCATAGAAATTATTTGAAACCTAAATCTGATATCAATACCTCATTTGGACTGAACCATTTTGCTGGCGTTGTATTTTACGATACTCGAAGCTTTCTTGAAAAAAATCGTGACACTTTTAGTGCTGATTTACTCCAACTGATTCACATATCATCGAATAAATTTCTACAGACATGTTTTGCTGAGGATATCGGCATGGGATCGGAAACGCGAAAACGGGCGCCTAGTTTGTCTACGCAATTTAAAAAATCACTCGACTCACTGATGCGAACACTGTGCAATTGTCAGCCATTTTTTATTCGTTGTATTAAACCGAATGAGTTTAAAAAACCAATGATGTTTGACAGAGGATTGTGCTGTCGTCAATTGAGATATTCTGGCATGATGGAGACCATTAGAATTCGTCGCGCTGGTTATCCAATTCGTCACGCCTTTCCTGAGTTTGTAGAACGTTATCGTTTTTTAATTTCGGGTATTCCTCCGTCACACAAGACTGATTGCCGTGCAGCGACAGCCAGAATTTGTCATCATGTATTGGGTAGGTCTGACTATCAATTGGGACATACGAAAGTATTTCTCAAGGATGCTCATGATCTCTTCCTTGAGCAAGAACGTGACCGTGTGTTGACGCGTAAAATTTTGATACTTCAACGAAATATTCGTGGATGGGTTTATCGTAGAAGATTTTTGAGAATGCGAGCAGCGGCTGTTGTTGTTCAAAAAATGTGGCGCGGATATGAACAACGACAGAGATACAAAAGGATGCGAAGTGGATACATGAGACTTCAAGCATTAATTAGGTCGAGGGTTTTGTCTCATAGATTTAGACATCTGCGCGGTCACATCGTTGCCCTGCAGGCCCGAGCAAGAGGACATTTGGTGCGGAGAATGTATCGTAAAAAAATGTGGGCTATTGTAAAGATTCAAGCGCACGTTAGACGACTGATTGCTCAACGAAGATACAAAAAAGTTCAATACGAGTATAGGCTTCATATTGAAGCTCTGAGATTGCGTAAAAAAGAAGAGAGAGAATTGAAAGATCAAGGAAACAAACGAGCTAAAGAAATTGCTGAGCAGAATTATCGTGAGCGGATACAAGAGCTGGAGAGAAAAGAAATTGAAATGGAAATAGAGGATAGAAGGAGAATGGAGATTAAGAAAAATTTGATAAATGATGCGGCAAAAAAACAAGATGAACCAGTAGATGATAGTAAATTAGTTGAGGCGATGTTTGACTTTCTACCTGATTCCAGCAGCGAAGCTCCAACTCCAGCACGTGAAACTTCAGTATTTAATGATCTCCCGTCGCCTAAAGCCGATCAGCAAGAGATTATAAGTCCAGTTCAAACAGCATCTGAAGACGAAGAAGACTTAACAGAATTTAAATTTCAAAAGTTTGCTGCTACTTACTTCCAAGGAAATATCACTCATCATTTTTCAAAGAAGCCATTGAAACATCCTCTACTGCCTCTGCAGACTCAGGGCGACCAGTTGGCTGCTCAGGCGCTGTGGATCACTATTTTAAGATTTACTGGTGATTTACCTGAGCCGCGATACCACACAATGAATCGAGATACCACTTCAGTTATGTCTAAAGTAACCGCAACTCTGGGTAGGAATTTTATCAGAAGCAAAGAATTCCAAGAGGCCCAAATGATGGGCATGGATCCTGATACGTTTAAACAGAAGCCCCGTTCGATTCGTCACAAGCTCGTGTCCTTGACGTTGAAAAGAAAAAATAAATTGGGCGAAGATGTAAGAAGGCGTTTGCAAGATGACGAATACACAGCAGACAGTTATCAGTCCTGGTTAGAATCGAGACCGACATCTAATTTAGAAAAACTACATTTTATTATCGGTCATGGAATCCTACGCGCGGAACTGCGTGATGAAATTTATTGTCAAATATGCAAACTCCTTACTAATAATCCAACAAAATCATCTCACGCAAGAGGTTGGATACTTTTGTCACTCTGTGTAGGTTGTTTTGCTCCTTCTGAAAAATTTGTTAATTATCTACGAGCTTTCATCAGAGAAGGGCCACCAGGATACGCTCCCTACTGCGAAGATCGTTTGAAACGGACGTTTAATAATGGAACAAGAAACCAACCACCGAGTTGGCTCGAACTACAAGCAACTAAATCGAAAAAACCTATCATGCTTCCCATAACATTTATGGACGGCAATACCAAGACATTGTTAGCAGATTCAGCGACAACAGCTCGTGAATTGTGTAACCAATTGTCCGACAAAATATCTCTGAGAGATCAGTTCGGGTTTTCATTATACATTGCGCTGTTCGATAAAGTTTCATCACTCGGTAGTGGTGGTGATCATGTGATGGACGCGATATCTCAGTGCGAACAGTACGCTAAAGAACAAGGCGCTCAGGAAAGAAATGCGCCATGGCGGCTATTTTTCCGTAAAGAAATATTCGCACCTTGGCATGAACCAACAGAAGATCAAGTTGCTACGAATCTCATTTATCAGCAAGTTGTAAGGGGAGTTAAATTTGGAGAGTACCGATGTGATAAAGAAGATGATTTAGCTATGATAGCAGCCCAACAATATTACATTGAGTATCATACTGACATGAATGTTGATCGTTTGTTTGCATTACTGACAAACTATATTCCCGATTACTGTCTCACGTCTCTGGAAAAACCAATTGATGTATGGGGCCACTTAGTTTTACAGGCGTACAAAAAAAGTTATTACCTCAAAGAAAAAGTACCGGCTCTAAGAGTAAAAGAAGACATTGTCGGCTATGCTAAATTTAAATGGCCGCTACTTTTTTCACGTTTCTACGAAGCTTACAGAAATTCAGGACCAAATTTACCTAAAAATGATGTTATAATTGCTGTCAATTGGACAGGAGTTTATGTAGTTGATGATCAAGAGCAAGTGTTACTAGAGTTATCATTCCCCGAGATCACTACAGTGTCTAGTCAAAAAACAACTAAAATGTTCACTCAAACATTCAGTTTATCAACAGTACGCGGTGAAGAATTTACATTCCAAAGTCCAAATGCTGAAGATATTCGTGATTTGGTTGTTTACTTCCTCGAAGGATTGAAAAAACGCAGTAAATATGTCATCGCCTTGCAGGATTATAAACCACCGGGTAATGAGAATAATTGTTCATCTTTTCTTACCTTCCAGAAAGGTGACTTGATTGTTTTGGATGACGAGAGTACCGGAGAGACGGTTTTAAATTCAGGGTGGTGTGTTGGTATTTGCGAAAGAACTGGAGATAAAGGTGATTTTCCAGCAGAAACTGTTTACGTTCTTCCTTCATTGTCCAAACCACCGAATGATATTCTTGCGCTGTTCAGTATCGAAGCGCCGGAAAATAATCGTCGGCTTTATCCTCAGCAAATAAATGGCGTTGAGCCGCGGGACAAACCGCACACGTTGCTTGAGTATTCGATAGACCATTTTAGAACTCCGCCGAAGAGGACGATGTCCAAAGCGCTGACTTTGACCACAGCAAGACGCGGTCATATTGATGAGCTGTGGCGGCACTCACGCGATCCTATAAAAGCACCACTTTTAAAAAAATTGATTTCTAAGGAAGAACTTGCTGAAGAAGCTTGTTTTGCTTTCAATGCTATACTCAAATACATGGGAGACTTACCCACCAAGAGACCGAGGATCGGTAACGAGTACACTGACTTGATATTTGAAGGGCCATTGAAGAATGAAATACTGCGTGATGAAATTTACTGTCAGATAATGAAACAATTAACGGACAATAGAAATAGATTGAGCGAAGAACGAGGCTGGGAACTAATGTGGCTTGCCACGGGTTTGTTCGTCTGCAGTCAGAGTTTACTCAAAGAACTGACGTTGTTTTTACGTACAAGGCGGCATCCGATATCACAAGACTCTCTGCAGAGATTGCAAAAGACCTTGAGAAATGGACAACGTAAATATCCACCGCACCAGGTTGAAGTTGAGGCCATTCAGCATAAAACGACCCAAATTTTCCACAAAGTTTACTTTCCAGATGACACTGACGAAGCATTTGAAGTTGACTCGTCAACTAAAGCTAAAGATTTTTGTCAAAATATCGCACAAAGACTTAACTTAAGATCTGCGGAAGGCTTCAGTTTGTTCGTTAAAATTGCTGATAAAGTTATTTCTGTTCCCGAGGGAGATTTCTTCTTTGATTTCGTCAGACATCTGACGGATTGGATCAGAAAAACGCGACCATCGCGAGATGGTAATTATTCATTTATTATTTAATAACTTTAATTTAATTTGTTACTAAATTTTATTATTTTTTTTATGTTTCCAAGGCGTCTCTCCCCAATTTACGTACCAAGTTTTCTTTATGAAAAAATTGTGGACCAATACTGTGCCGGGTAAAGATCGGAACGCTGATTTAATATTCCATTTTCATCAAGAGTTACCTAAATTACTGCGAGGTAAATTATCTATAAAATATTCAAATATTTAATGTCTTATTTGTTATAAAAATTCTTTTTTTTTTAGGATATCACAAGTGTACTAAAGAAGAAGCTTCTAGATTAGCTGCTCTTGTTTATCGAGTACGATTTGGTGAAAGTAAACAGGAACTTCAAGCAATTCCGTAAGTATTTTAATAATAATTAATTATTTTGTGATTTTAATTACTAATAATTATAATAATAATTTCAGTCAAATGTTACGAGAATTAATTCCTGGTGATTTAGTTAAAATTCAAAGTGCAAATGACTGGAAGCGATCGATTGTGGCTGCTTACAATCAAGATGCGGGTAATTATGACTTTTTATAAATATTGATTATATTTAATTTTTTATTTAAATAAAATTATATTCGAATGTAGGAATGAGTCCTGAAGACGCAAAGATAACGTTTTTAAAAATAGTATACCGTTGGCCGACATTTGGATCAGCTTTCTTTGAAGTAAAACAGGGAACTGATCCAAATTATCCAGAACTGCTGCTAATTGCCATCAATAAACACGGTGTGAGTCTTATTCATCCTCAAACAAAGGTAATATTTTTAACAATTATTATAATTATGCTCAAGAGCATTCTCAGACAGTGCCCCCCTCCCACTTTTTAAAAATATGCAATGACCTTGAACTGTCATAACAGTATTAGAATTTTATGAATTAATTTTTTAAAAAAATTTAATGATACTAAAAGTTAGCCGGCGTCTAATAATTTTTAAATTTCTTTAAAAATGACAAATTTAAAAATCAAAATATTTCAGAAAATTACACCCATAATTTTTTTAATTTTCTACGTGTGCATATTTTTTTTTTTTTTTTTTAAATTAAGTAGATAAAAAAAAATTCAAAAAGTTTTTAATTGTCTGCTAAGTTCAGGATCATAAAATTAAAACCTCCATTAAAAAAATGACAATTTCTCCGAGACAGAATTATAAAAAAAAATACTTACAGTTGTTACCAATTATGAGTCAAACGAAATTTTTTGAATAAATCTTAACCTAGAAAATTAATTATAATTTTTAATTATAAAATTTACATGAAGATTTCACTGAAATTTATTTAAATAACAAATTGTGTTTAACCTTTCGTTCGACGCGCCGCAGTGTTCCGCCGCCATTTTTTTTAATATCGCGGTGTTGACAAATATCATAACTATGATTTTTAAAAATTTAAACCACACAAATTTATAGAACTAGAGAATTGTTATTTTTTTTATAATATTTTTATTAAAATAAAAATTTTGTATTAAATGAAAATATTAAAGAAAGAGATGAATTAAATGAGTTGGAAATGAGTCGCTGGTGGTAACTGGCAACACTGCGCAGAAAATCCAATCAAATTCAACGTCTGATTTTACCCGCGTCAGCAACAAATCCCCGAGTTTTTCAAGTTTTCCAACAAAATAAAAAAAAAATATTTTTTAAATAATTAAAATATCGAAATAATTATAATTATTCATAAAATTAAAACTCATAAAATTTCAAAAGATTGAAATTCACTTCCAATTAATATCAACTGCAAGTAATTTTTTTTTAAATTTACATCTCAGCGAAACTGCATCCACGTTTTCTTCTTTTAAATTTTAAAAAATTCATTGTTTAAA
Source organism: Microplitis deprimator (assembly GCA_964016945.1). Classification (NCBI taxonomy): domain Eukaryota; kingdom Metazoa; phylum Arthropoda; class Insecta; order Hymenoptera; family Braconidae; genus Microplitis; species Microplitis deprimator. Next base: position 20,560,350 of record OZ024710.1, on the reverse strand, counting down.
ATTTGATACACATGACAGTTGAAACCCACTGAAAATTTAAAAAAGTGGTGGCACTGCCTAAGAACGGCCTTAATAAAAAATATATATTATATTAATATATAATTAAAATATTTAACAGGATCTATTAGTAACTCATCCATTTACAAGAATCTCCAACTGGTCGTCGGGTAATACGTATTTCCACATGACAATTGGAAATCTGGTTAAAGGCTCAAAGTTACTTTGCGAAACATCACTTGGGTATAAAATGGATGATTTATTGACTTCATATATTTCCTTGATGCTTACAAATATGAACAAACAACGAACTATAAGAGGACCCAAATCATAATCAAATAAAAAATCAAACCTTTGTTTAAAAAAAAAAAAGTAAATATTTTTTATTCTTTACAATTAAGTTTGTACAGATTCGTGCATTTATTTAAAATATTTTTCTAATGTAAATGAATGTTATTTTTTTCATAGTAGATTGGATTTAAATTTGTAAAATATTTAACATTTAAAGTAATTAAAAGTCAATGATTATTATGGAATAAAAGTAAGATGAGATATACGTGTACATACAAATAATCATATATAAATATAGATATATAAATATATATATATATATTTGTATTAATATAAATAGAATTTACTTATTATCGAGAGAAGGTATGAAATACATTTTTTATTATTCTATTCATACTTCTCTTCTCAAGATCGTAATTTCCGTCCGTATTATAAGAACTTTAAAAAAATAAATGAAAAATAAAATTTTTATTAGTGGCAATGTATTTTTTTATCTGCTGTGAATTGTTAGAATTCATAACTATGAGCACTATTTTTCTTTACAATAAGAATTATTTAATTGTGGGTAAATTCCCACAGTATTCTAACAATATTATTGTCGTAGTAACAATATAAACTACAATATCTTTGGGAAGGGATGTACCAAGTAATTCGAATACACAAACTTGATACTATCTCGTTTCCTTATGTGCTATACATTAATGCATGTGTATATTATTATTATTTTTTATTCATTTTCTTATTTTCCACAAAAACGAAACTCGTAAGAAAATATACAGAGATTACGACGGCTTCCCAAGTAGTACAGAGACAACTTTTAAATGTCTTTTAAAAGGGCGAGACAAATTTTTTTTTTATCGCAATTATATAAATAAGACATGCAGGTGTTGGTTTTTGAAGTCATAGGTAGTTTTTCTTCTTTTTTCCGTCCTAAAAAAGTCGCGAAATAAAAAATCCTTTAGATGATTATTCGTAACTTAATTTTTGTCATCACTTGTGTCGTCTTTTAAGCAGAAATTTTTTCGGTGACATGAATTTCTGGCTCTCAAAAAATCCATATGAGAATCCAGCCAAGATTCTCTTATGGGTTTTCGGACAGATTTCCGAAATCTTAGGAATATTAATCTGTTTTTGCATGGGAACCCATAGAAATTCATATAAAAATGTATAGATTTATGTAAGAATCCATAGGAATTAATATGGGAGTGTATGGATTTATACAAGAATCCATGTAGGAAACCATCGAAAATTGTGGATACCTGGATTCCTATATAGGAACTTGGATATATGGATTTCTTTGTGATAAATTCATACAGGAATCTGGGTTTCTAGATAAGTAATTTCTATAGAATCCTGGATTTCTATGTCTATCATCTATTGATACGCATATATGAATAAAAGAACATTAATATTTCTATAGGACTCCATCCTAAAACGCCATGTGGGAACCCTCATAAGAATCTAGGCTGGATTCTCATATGGTTTTTTTTATAGGAGGCCGTTTTATCAACATTTTGATGTCTTATCGATAGGACTAAAAACTGTTGACTTATAGGTATCACAAAACCAAGTGTAGTCATAGGAGTCATAAGGAAATTTTTCTTCTTTTTTCCATCTTAAAAAAGTTATTTCAATTAAAAAATCTTTTAGATGACATATTTGACAATTATTTATAGTTTAATTTTTGTCGTCACTTGTGACAAGTCTTTTAACCAGATATTTTTTCGGCTACATAAATTTTTGATCGCTTCAATATTTTAGTGTCTGATCGATAGGTCAAAAAAACTCCTATCTTATGAATGTCACAAAGCCCATCGTGCTACTTGGGTAATATTGTCATAAATTTTTAATTAATTTTGTCATTAGCATTAAATTAAAATTATACAATTAATTATTTAATAAAAGAATGATTAAAAAAACTTTTTTTTTCTTACAAAAAAAAGAAAAACTTTATACTTCAATTTATTTTGTTCATATATAATATATATATATATCATTGTCATTACATATATATTTGAAATTTGTTCTCTGTTTTTTTTTTTTATTTTTTTTTTGTGCAAATTAATAATTATAATTGACGATATTTAATTGATTAATTAATTATTATTATAATTTATTTGTATATTTTTAATACAACAAATAAATTATGGATATTAATATGCACGTATTTGTGGTGTTTTAATAATAATATTAAGTGAGTATATATATGTATAAATAATTATTATACATATATATTCATCTTTGATAATCATAAGAAAATTACATTGTGCCAAGGTATTTACAATAATCAGAACTTTATTTACGGCTTATGTAGATATTCTTCTTTTAAATCTAAATCTTAGTTTTTTTTTATTTATTTTTTTTTTATAATAATAATTATATAACTTATGCTCTGAGTATCTAATAAATTTTTCAGAAGATAAGAAAAAAAATATAAAGTCATATTGAGTCAACAGTTTATGGAATTATAAAATAAATTCCATAACTATTTTAATTATACATTAATCTTATATATTATTTACATTATTAATATTTTAATTGAACAAAACTTTGAGATATTTAAATACTATTTTGTTTTCTTTTTTTTCTTAATTATAAATATAATTAAAAATAAATTTATATCAATCGCAGAAATCCGTTTCTGTATTAAAAAACTACAAAGAAAAAAAAAGATTGCTTGGCGCAAGAAAAATTTTCCTGCATGAAGAAATTTTTTTTTCACCCAAAAAAATTTTCTTGGGTCGAGTATAAATTTTTTGGGCCAAGAAATCCTTTTTTTTCTGTGTTCATAAAAGTGATGTTTTCATAACAAAATAAAAAAAAAATTCACTGTTATTTTACACATTAAAAATTTAAAATTATATAAAAAATCCACAAGTTCTTTATACACACAATCAATAATATCTTTTAATATTTTTGTTCGACTATAGTATTTTTTACTCATACTATCATAAATTATTACACACATATTTATTAAATTTATATTATAATAGTTCACATTTATCACTAGATTGAATAAATTATGAATTTTAAGCTCAACGCGATCGTTCGCGATAATTACACTGTTGTTGATCCTCAAATGTCGAATCAGCATTTCGTTGTTGATCAAGGCAAGAATTATTATGATTATGATTATGATTGTTTACTTGTCTGTTGTACTCCTCGACGGATAAGTTTGATATGGATTCGGATTGATTGTCCCCATAATTATAATAAGAATCGGAGTATCAAAGACCTGGTTGAGTTGGTGGATGGTGCGAATTCCAGGGTACGTCAGCAATAGCTGGTGGCATACTCGCTTGATTATGATGCGGCATGGCTCTAGGCGCTCTCATTATTTCATCAGCCGGTGGACAGTGCGGCCTTGGTCCAGGTTCCGGCGTATACGTGAAGGTCAAACCAGTGGCATAAATAATCCCGTCATTGCGGACAAGAGAAACGGGTACTTGTGTGGGCTGCCGTACCCACAGCCACTCGCCGCGAAATAGAGAAATGTCAGGTACAACGCATAGCATTATTTCCTGGCACCTGTACATTGTCTCAGCCTCAACGTCGCCAAACCAAACCTGTAAATTTGGCGTAAAATTATCACCTTTTAGCTCAAGCATTGCAACATCCCCGCCGCCATTTAAATGAAGACTGTGGACAAGTGGGACTGGAGTTACTGGTGACCGTACAGGACCCATTCCTTCAAAAAATTGATACTCAGCTTTATCAGTGCTGATAATTGTCCAACACGCGCCGTCATTTATCATTTCTTTATTAGCTTCTTTAGGGCAAGGCGTAGCTTGGAACTGAATTATACGTTCCTGAGATAGACACAAGTACATATGATCAGTATCTTTCATGTAAAACGCGCATTTGTGGAGTTGCGATACCGGATCATCAGCCTCGAGACTCGCCATTTGTTTATCTACCTTCCTAATAACTAGACGTGGTAATGCCATACCCGTAACCGAGCAGACGAGCTTAACAGTACTGCCATAATGGACGTATCCATCACGAACTTGAAACTCCTCAGACTCGCTCTCATTGTCATCCAACAGATGGATCGTAAACGCACCCCACTGAGTTGAGCTTGCGTGAAAATTACCATTTTCCACGTGTAGATAACGGGTGCTGACTGTTTGGGAGCGTAGTCGATTAAACAGCGCAACCTTGGTACCACTCGCGATACACAGATCAGCATTTTTTAATGACTGTTTTTTCTTCGACGGTTTCGAAATAACTTTTATTCTTTTGCTGTGGAAAACACCAATGTCGTGTCCACTGCCGTAAAACATTTTAACCGACAGCATAAAGTGCTTCCTCTTGTCCGAGTCTGATATGTAAAGTGTTTTAGCAGCGCAATACTGCTTACCATTATTGAGATCCAGTTGCTGCATGTCCTGATCAGAATTACCAATTCCAATGAAAGCGCAAAGTTGAGCCGACTGTTCACTCTCACCCTCTCTGAGCATTTGTTCCTGGCGCATTCTCCAGCCATCTCCAAAGAGATATATACAAGGTGGCGGACAGAAAAAACGTTTCTCGTTACCGTACGATTTTTGAGCAACTTTGGCATGAAGAATAACGATGACCATATCACTGCGATCGCGGAGATAACGTTCCATGGCCTCGCGTGTTAGCCGCTGATCTTGATGATCTGCACGGTAAACTGTTGAGCTGTAACGTGGGTACGCCGACATAACAGCTGTCGGCGAGGGTGGTGATTGCATACCATGTGCCATTGCTGGTAGACCAAATTGATGAGGCATTTTTTAAATTAATCACTATATAGATTTTATTTCCCAACGTCCTTGACAATGACGATGACCAGGGCTTTATTACCACCTCTTCTTTCTCTTCCTTCTTGTCCTCATAACACGACCTTACTGCTTTCACTTGCCCACCGGTTCATCACGAACTGCAATAATAGAATTTTAAATATTAATATTTTATTATATTATTGCGGTTCATTGCAATTAAAAATAATAATAGAAAAAAAAAATTAACAAGGTAGATAACAGTACTTGAGTCTGTGTGAATTAACTAGTGTTGATGTTTTGTTGTTAATAGTTGTTTGTTTCAAGTGTAATGTGAGTAGATTTAAAAATTTTTTTTGCGTGGGAAGATTCGTCGTTTTGTTCTTCAGGCAGGTCATAATTAATTCAAGAAATCTCGCTTTGACTACGTTGACTACTGTACTGGGAATTACTGAGTTCCATCGCAGGAAAGAGGAAATGCGTTCAAACTCGTGAGAACATCGCCGAGGCCATTTTTCTTCACTTCAATCAAGTACATTCCCCTTGTACATGTTGTTGTCTCGTTATTATAATAAGCATTGTTTAATTTTATTTTTATTTTTATTTAACACGATAAACTTTAAGTTAATTATGTCAAAAATAATACACAGAAAAAAAGAATTTCTTGGCGCTAAAAATTTTTGCTCCCCTCAAGAAAATTTTTGCATTATCAATTGAAAACAGAAATTTTCTTGGGGCGGGAAAAAATTATGATCATGATGTTGCAGACAATTAACTATTTTCGGATTTTTTTCAACAAATCAATTACAAAAAAAAAAATCTAAAAATATGCACATGTAGAAAATTTAAAAAACTATAAGTGCAATTTTTTAAAAAATTTTCTTTTTATAATTTCGAGTTTTAAATAAATTCCAAGAATTATTAGACGTCAATTTACTTCAGTATCATAAAAAATTCTCTTGCAAGAAATTTTTTCTGGTTCTAAGAAAATTTTTGTTTTCATTTTGTAATGAAAAATTTATCTCGCGCCAAGAAATAATTTTTTAATTTAACTTTATAAAGATTTTAAGTTAAGATTTTAACACAGAAATAAAAAAAAAAAAAAAATTGAGTTAAAGATGGGAATCATCCCCTCGAATGGTTAATAAAAATACTTATGACCTCGGTGCAAGTGGAATTCGAGCTAACCCGAGAGCTCTGGACTTCCGAAAGCCAACAACTTGCATACATATTGATGTACATAAATTAATTGTGCAGTCTAGATGATGATAGGCGCTCGTTGCATTATTCTCTGACACAATTTAACTCTACAACAGTAGGAATACTGTTCCGTCAGTTACATAATGAATTGTTTTAATCGTTAATATTCATTTATAACTATATATTACAATACTAATTAACTAATCAACTGACTGAATACTTAATAAACAATTTTAATTTAATTATATTTAACAATTAGCGATTAAATTCAAACTAAAAATACTATAATAAATCCAAGTAAACAAATATTATTTTTCATGTGTCAAAATCATTATGGAACCAATCAGTAGAGGTTATAAGTCATTAAAATCATTGTAATTTAAATATTTTATCAAAAAAAAATTATTTTTCATTAAAATAAAAAAATTATCAGGAAGAAAAAAATTTTTTAAACTAACGAATGATAAAAAAAAAAACATAAAAATTTATAAAAACTAATAAACAAATAAATTTATCTCCAAGTGTCAAACTCAGTTATGATTTAAAATAAATGTACTCTGAGTAATAAATAAAATACTCAATTATAAAATAAAATAATAATAAAATTAGTTAAGTAAAAAATTTAAAATTTAAAAAAACCACTAAAATAACAATTGGGTCGAGAGATTCGGCATTCTCTGTCATGTACTTACTCTGTTATTGTAAACTATTTATTCAGTTAACTGACAATAACTCCATAATTATTACTCTCATCATGCGGGTACTGTTTAAATAAAACGACAGTCTTTGCTGGCTATAAATAATAAAACTAAACAATTTAAACCAACTCGTATTTTTTTTTTCTCAACACTCAGTACATACTCAGCTCGATGTCTTTGTCTGTATTTGTGTTTAAGCTGATGCATATAGACGATTCGAGTATTGGATTTTAGTAAATGTATTAGTGTTATTATCCGTGTGTAAATCCATTCAAAAAACACCTGTTCACTTTCCGAATTTTCCGACAGTCTTGCCAACACGCAGTTACCATTTACGCGGGCTATTTAAATTAAATAAATTCAAATTTAAATAACACAATTATTACAATTACAAATAATACCACGTGCTATTTATACAACCTTGCTGTCACACTAAACGTCAAAATATAAATATATCAATACATTTATTATTAACTTATATTTAAAAATAATAATTTATTTTTCTAAAAACTTGTTTGGTTTTTTGACGCAGACCAAAAACTGATCAGATAAATCACCATCCTCCTTCTTCGAGGTTCATCGCTAAACTAAAACGACTTCTTCACACACCGTAGACTTATTACCATCAAGTGGCCCGTAGTTTTCTATTGTTTTACCGTTGCATGCAATGACGGGACCTGGTGACGACCCTAGCGCCTCCACCCTTCTCTTACGACGCGTGTTCTCCCACCAATATCGTGATATACAACAGACACACTGGCAATATCATCAACAATCATTTACATCTACATCTACATCAACATTTACATCTAGAGCTACATCTATACCCACTAAATTCCCCCCATAATCTTTTTCGTCCAGGCTTTTATGTCTATACATCCATCTACTACATCAGTATACACTTGTATATTTATTGACACTCATACATTTACAGATAAGTACATTTGCTAACACATATTTATTTATATATATATATCCAACATATACATAGACATTACAGATTTAGTTGAAGCTTATAGCGCTTATAGCTACTCCAGCACCGCTCTCTTTTCTTCCCCGCACGCCGTGGAATTGCTGCCGCAAAAGGATGTTGGGGTTACTCTGGAGGGCGTGGGAAAAACCTGCTGTGGGAAAGAGTGGGTGGCCTCTACCTCACTCCACTTCCAAACCATCATCATGATATACATTTGTATTTATACATATATATCTGTATGTATGTATGTATATATACATATTTCTTTACCTACTTTTATATAAATTTTTTAAAAATATTGCATGTGCAATAAAAGTTATTATTAAGTATTAACTTTTTTTTTTTTATATTTATATTTTTACTCGGTTAAAAAAACTTTCTATATTATTTTTTATTGTTTTAAGTATCAGTATTATTTATGTAAGAAATGATTACTTTAGTTTTTTACAATTAATTGAGAAGAGATTTGCACGAATTCTATGGCAATATCCGTGGGAAATTTAAAAAAGTCTTTTTTTTTAAATATTATTAATTTAAATTTCGCTGAATAATTTAAAAGTAAATGTTGTTTTTTTTTTCTTTTTTTTTCAGATAAATAATCGTGGATGTAATTAAATGTTTTGTTAATTATATTTTTCAATGGACACGTAATTTTGCTGAGCATTGCGATGATAAAAAATAAATGTGGTGATATTATAAAATATGTATGTCTGATAATGTTTGAATTATTAACAAGTAGTTATAGTCTAGGTAGAGTATACTGTGAATATAATAGATTATCGTTACTGTGCAAGTAACGTGTTGTCTAACAAGACATCCGGTGATGGGAAATGAAACTTCATGACCGCAACAAATCGAATTTTACACGTGTGTATTATGAATGAGATTATAAAATATGTGTGTAGTCGTGTTATAGAGCGCGCGTGAGAATTTTATTGAGGGATAAAATTATTACTTTCTGTGACATCTTGCGTTGGAAATTTAAAAATTACTTAAATACTGTGTTACCGACACTGACAGTACTTACCATAGACATATGATCAGTAATCAGTCGCAAAACGTTTTTAAATGTTTATGTTAGAGAAATGTTTATTATTGGGCCTGTTATTTGAATTTTATAATGATTTATTTAATTTTTATTGATAACATTGACGGAGAATAATAAATTAATCATGGGAGTAACTGGATTATGGAGATTAATTGAAAAGTCTGGTAAACCGGTACCGCTGGAGACGTTGGAAGGGAAAATTCTTGCTATTGGTATGTAATATTTTATAATTTAATATATATGAAATGAATAAATAAATAAATTTGAATAATGAAATTGGAAAAATGCGCGCACTGATTTATCATTTTTTTAAGTGCGCATTTTTTTATTTTTATTCTACTATCCCAAAGCACAGAGCAACTTTAAGATGTCTTTTGAAAGGACAAGACAAATTTTGTTATATAAATAAGACATACGGATGTTGGTCTTAGGAGTCATAGGAAAATTGTCTTTTTTTCCGTCCTTAAGAAGTAATTTCAATTAAAAAATCCTTTAAATGATAATTTGTAATTTACTTTTTGCCGTCACGTGTGTCAAGTTTTTTAACCAGATATTTTTTCGGTGATATAAATTTCTGATGCTTTGTCAATATATTGATGACTTATCGATGTCAAAAAACAGCTTCAAAACTTCTATCTTATAGATGTCACAGCCACGCTACTTGGGAAATAACGAAAATGAAAAAAAATGCGCGTACTGATTCTTCATTTATCTAAACACGTATTTAAAATTTTTATTTATTTATTCTAAAATTTAAGAAATTGACAATTGTCTTCTACATTAACACTCATATAATTAAATATATTTTTCCAGATATATCTATTTGGATTCATCAGGCATTGCAGGGTTATCAAGATCGTCGTGGACATGCTGTACCAAATGCACATTTATTACTTTTGTATCGACGTATATGCAAGCTTTTGCATTACAAAATAAAACCAGTATTTGTTTTTGATGGTGGCGTTCCATTGTTGAAGAAAAATACAATTGTATGTTTTATTTACTCTCTAATTACTTAAATAGTTAATTGAAGATATACATATATATATACTGATATGTGATTTATTTTATTTCAGGCTGCGAGAAAAAAACAAAAATCACTACTAGCTGGCAAAGCAGATAAAGCTAAGAATGATTTGTTGCATAATCTGATGAAAGTATCACTAGTAAAAGCTGTAACGTCAAAGGATAATGGTGATGAAGATACATCACTGTCACAAGGTTCGTCAAAGCAAAATAAAAATATAAATGATATGTTTATGTTACCCGCTTTACCGGATAATTCAGTGGAAAACGAATCCAGTGATTCGGATTCTGGTAATCAGTTGAGTCCGCGTAAACAGGCGAGATGGAAAGGAAATATTCATACTGTCGATATTTCTAACGATGATTTCAAAGCATTACCAGCCGATGTTCGTTATGATATTCTGAGTGATTTAAAGGAAACTCGTAAACAAAATTCTTGGGGACGTTTCAAGGAGATACCGAAAGAATCGCAACAGTTTTCCAGTTACCAGATGATGAGATTGCTGAAACGGAGAAAAGTACAGGAGTCTTTGGAAATTGCTGAGAAGGAAATGGGTGGTAAGACACTTACTTTAGATGAGTTGGAAAAATTATTAACTGATCAGGGAGTTGATACAAAAAGTAGAGATACTGCTTTTCGTATTGCGTCTAATAGTACAACGCGTTTAATTTATGTCAATGATCTTAAGTCTTTAAAATCAAGTCAGGAGACTACGATTACTGATACTCAAGTCAGTAGTCAGCCTGGTTCTTCCCAGACAACTGATGATGATTCAAAATTATCTGCGGTAAGTCAGCCTAGATCTTCCCAGACAACTGATGATGATTCAAAATTATTTATAAATGAACCTGGTTGCTCGCAGACAGCAGATGATGATTTAAAATTATCTGTGATAGATGAAGACCCGAAAATCCTAAATGATATTGATGAGTATGATCTTGATGACGATTGGGATTCAGAGGTTGCAATAATTGACAAACCTGTTGAATCTCCAGGTGTTAAAAAATACTTTGGTAAACCTGGTAATCCTGTACTTGCTTACATGCAAGCACAGTGGGGTCTCTCGCAGGAAAAAATTTTACAGTTTTTGGAAGAACGTAAAGATAAAAGTAATTCACCGGATTTGAATAACAGCAACAGTTCTGTTAAAAGAAAAAAATCAAGTTGTAATAAAAAATTGTTTGGAGTGAGAAAAAAATCGAGGACTGATTCTGAGTCGAGTTTCGAATCAGTTGATTCGATTAAAATTGAAGAAGTTTCCAAGCCAGAGACAATTGATGAAGAATTTTTGGCTGGTTCGTCTGTCGATAAAATTGAAACGATCAGTAGTTCTTCAGATTCTGATGACTTTGTAGAAGTGCAAGACGTTCCTATTCCTCAAATTAATAAAGAAAGTAAAATTCAAGTTACTGTTAAACCAATCAATCATCTAGATGAAGAAGAAGATTTGTTTGCTGATGTATTTAAAGCTGAAGTTGACAATAAACCATCAGATTTATTTATCTCTAAGCCAGATCACGTAGATCTTGATCTGTCTACAGAAAATTCTTTTAGTAATAAGTCATTAGATAATTCATCAGCTAGTAGTTTAGCACCAGAGCAAGTGAGCCCATTGATTAAAAAATCAGAAGCTGGATCCATAAAATTCGATGTTCCTGTAGAAGAAAAACTGAAAGCTGTTGACTTGGAAGTAAATCCAGAGATAGAAAAAATTTCTGATAAAAGTCCTGAGAAATTTATAAGTCAGGTACCAGAAGAAAAAGTTGCAAATGAAGAAATAGAATCAATTGAAAATTTACCTGAACCAGTGGCAATAAATGAGCTAAAGGTTCCATCAGATGATGAAGTTCTAGCTCAAGATCTTCCGGAAGAAATAATACCAGTAGTACAAAATAAAAAACCCAATAAATTTGAAAAAATGTTGTCTGAACTCGAGAGTACCAAAGAGGAATTAATAAATAAATTGAATAAAAAAGAAAATTTGTCGGACATGAAGTCACAGCTGGACAATGAAAATCAGGAATTAAAAAATGAAATTGGCAAGTTGGAGAGACAATCACTGGAAGTTACTGAGCAGATGCGCTGTGATGCTCAAGATCTTTTACGTTTATTTGGTATTCCATATTTGGTAGCACCTCAAGAAGCCGAAGCTCAATGCGCGTACCTAGAACTTTTCAATTTAACAGACGGCACCATCACTGATGATTCGGATATCTGGCTATTTGGTGGTCGCTGTGTCTACAAAGACTTTTTTAATAACCAAAAAGAAGTTTATGAGTATCAATCAAAAGACATTGAACATCATTTTAAACTTACAAGGAAGCAAATGATCCAATTGGCTTTCTTAGTTGGAAGTGATTATACCATTGGACTGACAGGAGTTGGTACAGTAACAGCAATGGAGATCCTTGCTAACTTTCCAGCTGAAGGTGATGATATTCTCCGGGGGTTAATTAATTTTAGTGCGTGGCTCCGTGGCGGAAAATTGAGAACAGAACCAGGGAGAGTTGTGCTGAGAAATAAACTGAAGAATGTTATTGTTGATCAGGGATTTCCCAGCCAAGCTGTCGCCCAGGCTTATTTATTTCCTACAGTTGACGAGAGTAAAGTCCCCTTCAGTTGGGGAAAGCCTAATTTAGTCCTGCTGGCAGATTACACGAGAGAAAAATTTGGCTGGTCCAAATTTAAGTTCGATGAGACTATGGGTCCTGTCATGAAGAGATTGTTGGAGAACAAGTCACAGAAAAATATCATGGCTTACTTTAAAGTCAGCACCGTACCAAAGTCGATTGAAGAAAAATTAAGTAAGAGAGTACAGAAAGCCGTGAGGAAAATGGGAACTCATGATAATCATGATGATCCAGATGATAATCAAGAGGTTGATCAACCGGCTGAAGAAGTAGTCGTTAAAAAACGAAGGGTTTCGAAGAAAAAAACTAAAATTCCTGATATTGTTGATGTGAGTGCTGAGGGAGAGACTAGAGAAGATAAATTAAAAAAAATAAAAGAAAACGAAAAGTTGCAAGAAGTTATTCCGCAGAGAGAGAAAGACAAAGCGGAGGCGTTGGAAAAAAAATTGAAAGCCATTGAAGTATTCAGAAAATCCAGAGTCGGCCCTGGAAATTCTAGCAAACAAAATTCGCGACGTAAAAAAAATATGATCAAAAAAGATGCGGGACTTTCAGAGTCCAGCAGTGATAGTAATTAAATTAAAGCAATAATTTCTCCTGTTTTTTTATAATTGTTGATTTATTTGTAAATTGTACAATAAATGTTTGATTAATTTTATACAGTATAAAATATTTAGTAGAAATAAATAAAACTTGAACGATAATTAAAATAAATCTTAGCTTTTAAATAGTATAATAAATGAATGAATGACTGAATGGAGTGACTAAAATATGTACAGTATCTAACAACAGGATGATAATACGTTATCATTACTGATAAAATTAGTTTGAGATTAATTAGAAGCCAGCTATTGATCCGATTCGACGATAATCGGAGTTGGCAGTCACACCTGGATGATTTATTTTAGATATCGCCGTCACCGCGCTTCCTAAACCTCCGTAATAAGAGACGTTATGCTTTAGACTCGTCAAAAATTCTAGTATTTCTTCGGGAAAATTCGGCTCAGCTTCAAGCCTCATTGGCAGCAACTGCAGCAGATGATAATTATCAACAATTACTCATTTAATTTTATAATAATTTAATTTTCTAAAAAAATTACGCACTTGATGATGAAGCCGCCTCGCATCGACGGCCTCTTTGATGTTATACCCGCGCCAGAGGTTCAAAATTATTGTCGATGCTATTCCAGTTGTTATTTTTGTACCTCCTGCTGCTCCCAAAACTAGTTGGACCTCTCCCGTTTTATCGACCTACCAAATTAAGGTAATTAAAAAATTAAGTCAATATTTGGCGAACCCTAGTGCTTACAATGATCGTGGGAGTCATTGAACTGAGAGGCCTCTTGCCGGGTACTATGAAATTAGCTGGTGAAGGAGGTAAATTAAATCCATTAGTTATGTTTGGCGAACTAAAATCATCCATTTCGTCGTTGAATATTATTCCTGAAGACTTTGATCGTATCATTGCTCCTAATCTATAATTAAATAAAAAAAAAAAAGAATAAATTATAAATACTTAATTATTGTCATCGTGATTAAACATTACATTTGATTAATTGTTGATGTTACAGATACTGCTGAACCATCAGGAGCCAATACCGATACTTGTGCAGTTCCAGAGTCCATCGGAGTATCCGTGATTGCTCCGTAAAACTTGGGATCATTACTTGTCCAGTTGTCTTTTATTTTTTTACGGATTTCTTCGGCGTAACTCTTGGACGTTAAATTGGAAATTAAATCATCTAAAAAGTATTAATTACATGCTTGGTAAGTCTCCTCCAATGTATCCTTGATGAATGAATATGAGAGTTTATCCTCATATTTAGTATATATTATTATTTTTTTTACGTACCTAATTCAACAAAATTATCGTCGCCTAGCTCTGTACGGTGAGCGTACGCCCATTTGAATGTTTCTACGATACGCTGCCAGAATATTTCTTCGCTAATGTCCATAGGAAGAAGCTTTTCGAGTACGTTAAGTATAAATGTTAATATTACTCCTGAACCGGGTAATGCTGCCGAATGAATTGTTAAATTACCGAGCTTTGATGTTATCGGCTTCTTCCATTCAACCCTGTTATCACCAACATTAAAAATTATCATACAATAAATTTAATTGTTATCAGTTAGTAACTTGTTACTGTACTTGTAATTCCGTAAGTCGTTCATTTCAATAATTCCACCGAAGCCTTGAATCTCTTTTATGATTTCTTCACCCATACTCCCATTGTAAAAGACACTGACATTGTATTTAGCTATCGCCTTCAAAGTTTCTGCTAGTCTCGGTCTCTTTATTCTGTCTCCGACCTGCAATAAATATGTTATTTTATTTTCTTCAAAGACTTTGATAAATATTTTATAAGAAGATCCAAGTAGAAGATATGTTATTACCGCCCATGTTGAATTAGTTCGCGGATTGATAAGAATTTCAGCTAAAGTCGGCTCAGCTTTGATATAAGATATTTTACTTAATAATACTCGAGCGAGATAACCATTCACCAAACCTCCTCGCTCACAAAGTTCAATTGTAGGTGTGAATAAATCTGCCCAATCAAGTCTTCCGTATTTTCTATGAGCTTCCCAGTATCCTAATAGTTCTCCCGGAACTGCGACAGCTTTCCCACCTAAATTCATTCATTATCTAAATAATAATTCATTTTATATATAAATTATTTTCAAATTATAATTTGATGCTTTGATAATTACCGTACATAGAAGAAGTAGCATTGCCACCATACATATCCTTTGTAGCTTTAGCTGGTGCAGTTTCTCTAGCATTAAGAAATTCCGCTTGTCCAGTTTTAGCGTCCCATATTGTCATCAAAAATCCACCTCCTAATCCCATACTGGGCAGGACATAAAAAAAATAACAATCGATTCTTAATACCATATGAAAAAAATATATATCCGGACACATACAGGCCAAACTGCGTATACACTGAAAAATTTTTCAGAGTGAACGCGGATTGAATCTGGAGTGAATGCGGAGCGGATGACTGTGGATTTATTTAATCCCCTTGGAGTAAAATTCACTTTAAAGGGGAGTTTATTTTAATATTGAAAGTCCGAATTGGAGTAAATACCCCGCCCCCCTTGTCACATCTTGTCACAGTAAGCGATACCCCCCCCCCCCCCATAATTGCGAACGTATTTTATGACCGGCTCCATAATATCCTGATTTAGTTATAAATAAAATGGATAATATATCATATAATAAATTATTAAATATTAATAAATACCTATGAAGTGATGCGACTCCTTCGCACAATAATGCCGCTATTGCAGCATCCACAGCAGAACCATTTTTTAGTAGCATATTATTTCCTATTTCCGCGCATTCTACTCCATTAGTTGATACCGCAGCCTAATAAAATTATTATTATTATTATATATTCATCTAGTTAACATTCATCAAATCTTTTACATTCATATCTCACTATAGTTTTTTTTGTTCTTATGAATAAATAAAAGGTTTATCGTAAAGAAATGAGAACGCATTTATGCTTCAATGGATTTTCTATGGTAAAAATTAGTTTCAATGATAAAATTATTACTTAAGCCACGGTATTAATGAAAGTCATTGAATAAATAGCGTTAAGATATTAAAGTATTGTTATAATTCTTTTACACTGATAATTTATTTTTTATTAAAATTGATATAATTTATTTTTACTCTTAATTACTTATAAAATTAACAAACCTTTTGATATTTTCCCAAGTACGATGAACTGACAAATTTTGAATTTTTTTCTTCTTTTCTTGTTTCTTCGAAGTTTGTCAAAAAAATAACGCATGCAGTAATCATAATTATAACAATAGCAAGTCCAGCGACTCCGATTATTATTATTCTCTTGGACAAGCTAAAAGTAATCAATTATTATTGATAGTTTATAATTTAAAATTACCGGTAATTTATTTAAAACTATACGATGATAAAAAAAAATTATATAGGCATTATGCAAGTCGAATTTATTTAACTGCACCTATTGTGAGATCTAGATATTCCTATTTTATTTTTATTTTATATATATAGAAAAAACTACAGCATTCATTTTTAAAAATATTTCAAGGTTTATGTTAATAACTCGGCGTAATTATGATTTATTTACTTGAATGGGAAAGTAAATATTTTGTCGGGTATTTATGAAAATAGAATTTAATACAGGATATTTACCGTCATAGTACATAGTACTTTTAATAAATTATCGCAAGATTTAAATATTAATTTCATGTCCCAAGGTTTTTTTTTAATTAAGACATGAATGGGTTATCAATTATGTTTTTTCCGGTAGTAGATCACGAAAAGTTGCCGATGAAAAAGTCTGACTATTTTATTTTATGCATGATAAGTTTTCTTTTTTACTTTCTAATAACAATTTCAGATAACAATTTTTATCATTTTTTTTTTTAAATAATAATAATAATAATAACTATTTGATTATAATGACACAGTATTCCTATAAAAGTATA
Source organism: Microplitis deprimator (assembly GCA_964016945.1). Classification (NCBI taxonomy): domain Eukaryota; kingdom Metazoa; phylum Arthropoda; class Insecta; order Hymenoptera; family Braconidae; genus Microplitis; species Microplitis deprimator. Next base: position 20,543,269 of record OZ024710.1, on the reverse strand, counting down.
ACAATTTGTGTTATCAGTTAATATTTAATTCAAAAGAAAATTATCTCCATTTTCGTAAGATTTATTTTTCTGTAAATAATTAAATTATTATCAGCAATAATTCAAAATGAATTTTATTTAAAATCCACTTCAAATCGCTACAGTGATAGGAAAACTCCGGGAACAGTCTTCCGTGCACTGAAAAAAATTTTTAGTCCGCGGTGTGGTGTAAATTATTCGGTATTAAAATTTTCAACACCGTGTGAAAGTTACGCGAACCACGGTGTTAAATCTTGGGACGTGAATTAGAACGTTCATATCACCAATGGTGTAAATGTATAAGTTCTTAATTAAAAAGACTCGATTACTTCGACCTCTAAGTATTAAATTTTTACTTTAAAATGATCGACATCAATAATGATAATGATATACTAGTACTGCAGCCTAATTATTTGATAATTTTTCACGACAGATTATATTATTGGACAATATTTGAGGTAATAACACCGCGTGTAAAGTCTTCGAGGGCCATTTTCACATCTAAAATTTTTTACTCTGAGTTTCCCGTGACTGATACACCGAAACTCCACCGTTCATCTTACGACTTTAAATAAATTTATATTTTTTAATACTAGAATAAATTCTTAAACCTTTTCACTTGCAAGCAATAATTAAAAATTTTTAATTTTATTACCTAATCAATTATTGTCTTAATGTATTATGATTTTTATTGTATATTTTTTTTATCGTAACTCTAGAGCTTTAGATTTTTTTCGTTGCGATATAAAATTTTTAAAAAATTTTGTGCAATTCTTATCCGAATTAAATGGCTAAAATCAGCATCATAAAATTTTATATAAAAAAAGATGCCTGCTAATTGGTCGAAAGTCATTTAAAATATTTTATTGCATTTTTTTATGATCGACGTTTGATGTGAATCCGCACAAGTTATTTTTAATATCAGTAAAGACCTCGATTTTAAAAAGTGTCCTAATCTAGAAAAAAAATACTTACATTTTTAAATAAAAATCAAACAATATATTTATTTAAATATTAATTTTTTTGAAAGCCAAGGTCTCAACGATGTTACCGACCACTGACAGTTGATTAAAATAAATTTTTAAGATTTAAATCAAAGGCATTTTTTATGTCAAATTTTAAATTTAATTATTTACTAAGAAAAAAATTTTTTACAAATTACAAGAAGTAAAAATACAAAAAAAGTATAAGAAGTAAAAGTACAAGAAAAAATTTTCACAAGGTACAAAATTATTAAAATTAAGTAAATTATTATAATCATTATTCACATATATACTGTTCATTGCGTCATAATCATTAAAAAAAAAAAATAATAATTAACACTTTATAAAAAAAAAATCGTTTACCCAAACATGGTGGAGCGATCAAAAGATGTTGATAGACAGAAATTTGAAATTTAACTAACTTGCTTAGACTCTATGACAGCTCTATTATATACCTCGAACTATACCAGTCATACTGTAAGAATCAGAATTTAATCTATACCGACTCCCACTTAATTCACTCTTCAACGAAAGCTGAAGCCGTTTATTTATCAAGCAACGTACTCTTCTATAGATATGTGAGCATTAATAATTCCTAATATTCCGCTTTGAGAAATTCTTATCTTCATGATAAAAAATAAACTCAGCTTCAAGTTTTTAATTGAATCAAAAAATATTATTTTTCAGAGATAATTTTCTTTCTTTATTAATCCCGTTCAGGTCGCGTGTTAATTAAGTTCATTGTACTCTTTATCAATACCATCACAAACCCACACCTTTTGTTGTTATTAAACTTTGTTTTTTTTATATTATCTATCCTGTAATAATCTTTTTTAATCTTTCTCTGACAATAATAATATTTTGGCGTTATCATAATGGCTTATAAATAAAATTCAAGATCACAGTGAGATAAAATGATTATTTTGATAGTTAGCTTCTGACTTTACGTCAAAAAATAATTTTTATCAGTTTAAATAATTATTTTTTTTTATAACTAATCACTATCAAGTAATGTCACTTTCAACAAATCGATAAAATTCGATCCTCTACATTTAATTTATGTTTATAAGTTAAGATAATATTTTTAAATGAGAAAAAATAAAAATTTATTTAGCTCTATGTACAGTAATTCATTTGAATAAATAAATTAATTAATACAAGACATTATCATAAATAATAACAATAAATATTTTTTAAAAATTGTAAAAAAAAAATTGAGCAAGATAAAAAAACTTTATAATACTCGAGCGAGATAACCATTCACCAAACCTCCTCGCTCACAAAGTTCAATTGTAGGTGTGAATAAATCTGCCCAATCAAGTCGTCCGTATTTTTTATGGGCTTCCCAGTATCCTAATAGTTCTCCCGGAACTGCAACAGCTTTTCCGCCTAAATTCATTTATAATTATTTTTATTTATACAATTTTTTAAATATATATTTCAGCTTCTCAATTTTTACCTTTCTTAGATGCAGTGGCATCACCCACATACATATCTTTCGTAGCTTTACCTGGCGCACTTTCTTTCGCATTAAGAAATTCGGCTTTTTTAGTTTTAGCGTCCCAAATTGTCATCAAAAATCCACCTCCCAATCCCATACTACACAAAAAAAAAAAAAATTATTATTGAAAAACAATTTCTTGCTAATTTCATATTTAATTGTAAAAAATTTTTTGTCATTCGTACAATTACACGACGATTAGTGTAAATCAATTATATGACGTCAAGAAACGGGAGGATTTTCTTCTTACAAAAAGTCGACGAACTAAATTATTTATAGATATAGTATAGCTTATAAATTATTGATATTGTATAATACCTATGAAGTGATGAGACTCCTTCGCACAATAATGTTGCTATTGCAGCATCCACTGCTGAACCATTTTTTAGAAGCATATTATTTCCTATATCCGCGCATTCCTCTCCACTTGACGACACTGCTGCCTATTATACAATAATAATTACTTATTAATATATCATTTATTTATTTAAGTTTTTTTCCCGCGTTTTAATTTATGATTTATTATAAATTTAAATTAGATTATATGACAAATAACATCAAATTTATACGTTAACAAATCTAATCAATTATATCATCTACAACAAACCTTTTTATATCTTCCTAAATGCGATGAGCTAACAAATTTAGTTTCTTGATCTTTTGAATAAAAATTCTTTAAAAAAACGACACTCGCCGCGATGATAAGTATTAAAATGGCAAACCCCGCAAATACGGTGATTATAATTTTTTTTGAAAAACTGAAAATAAAAAATAAATTGTCAGTAATGAAATTCTGTAACTTAATAATTTATTCATTTTCATAAACTTTTAAACTAATAATTTTTATCTTCTGAGCGGAACTAATCCGCATTTAATTTTCATTTAAATTGATGAGTAAAAAACTTAATTTTCTACTCTACATTAAATTAATCCTCAATATCCTCAATTAAAATGTTTTACATCAAAATTAATTATATTAATTAATAACCCAAAACCTTTTGTAAAATTTGAAGCTTAGGATAATTTTTTAAATATTTAAAATGTATATTAAAAAAATAAATATCGAAGTGATAAATTTCCAAGTCTATTTTAATCATTTTAACAAATCAGATTTTTCATAATACGTTTCATGGCAATGAAAATAAATTTATCGATAACATCTTCTATATAAGTAAGATAAATATTTAATTAATTTCATTAACACTAAATTTATAAATCAGTAGCATATCAATTTGTAATTTAATTTCCTCTATCTTTTGATAGTGATAAAGATTACAATTTTGATATAACTTTAATCTTTTTTAAATAAATATTAATACTGACAATATATATCTATATAAATTGATGACAATACCTGATTGTTAAATTTTTTTTATCGATTGTTTTTTAATTATATTCAAATTTTTTTATAATCGCTTTTAGATTCATAATTTTAATTACCATTTGTTATGATAATTACTGATCTTTACGATCACCTTATAAAAAAAATCCATATGGGAATCCAGCCTAGATTTCCATGTAAATTTCCATATGGCGTTTTCGGATGGATTCCCATATGGTTTCCTATAAGAATCCAGCATAGATCCCGATGTAGATTCTCACATGGGTTCCTATGGAAATCCACACCATGCCAGAATTATGGGAACCTACTATGGATTTCCATGTGGATTTTTATCTTGATTTCCCAAGAAATCTGCACCATGTAAAAATCCATGAATTTCCCACAAAGAAATCCGCATATCCAAGTTCCTATATGGGAACCCTGGTACCCATAATTTCCTATAAGAATTTCCTATATGGAAATCCAGATACCCATGGATTCTTATGAAAATCCATACACCCCTATATTAATTCCTATGGATTCCCATGCAATCCCACATGGATTTTTTATGGGGTATTAATATCAGTAAAAATTTCGGCCTTAAAAATATTCCCATTAAAACAAAAAATAAAAATATCTAGTGACATTATTTTTCTAGAGTTTTTCATAAGTTTAGATTTTAATTAACTACGAAATTAATAAGTAATTAGACTATTAATTTAATTTACTAAAATATTTAACACAAAAGACCGACTAAATTTATATTAATAACAAAAATTCACTTGTCGATTGAGAAAATTTTTACTGGATCGCAATTATTTTTAAATAATAAAATAATTGTTTACCCAAACATGATGTATTCTTGAACACTGATGGATGTTACGTAGTATAAATCCTAAATTTGACTGCTTGTTGAATATCGAAGAGACTTCTTTTATAGATCTTACAACTATACATATTAATATTACGACTACTAGTTTTTAATCTCTTACACCTCCCACTTTTTTTACTTCTACGAAAGCTCACCGCAAGACGTACGTTCATTCATGACGTATGATCATTGATAATTATTTCAAATTTATCCTTATTAAGAAATTTTCATTTATAATATATTATAAAAAAAACTACACAGAAAATAGTTTTTGGTATTTGTGTAAAGAAAAAAGTGTGGGTTAAAATTTTATGTTCAATAATTAACATTTTTGTATGTTAATTTAACATACTGCTTTTGTGTTATTTCTATTAGAAAAATGAATTTTGTTACACTGTAGATAATATGCGGAGTGAACGTGGATTAAATCCGAAATTAATGCGGAGTGGATGACTTTGTATTTATTTAATCTCATTGGAAAAAAATTCACTCCAGAGGAGTTCATTTCAATATCGAACTCTGGTTCGGAGTAAATGTGGATTTAAATATAATCCTGATCACTCCGAATTCTCTCCGCTGAAAAACAAACTCCGAATTTACTCCGTATGCGGAGTGAAGTTTTTTTGAAACTCCAGAACTCCGAGTGGATTAGGATTCAAATAAAATTCGTAATCACTCCGAATTCACTTCTAAATTCTTACAGAGTAAAAGTACATAAAAATTAATGTAAAATTTTTTCTAACACACAGAATTGTGTTAATTTTATGAATGTGAGTGTATCTGAAAATTAGGAATTTAAAAAATTTTTGAATAAATAAATAAAATGTGAGTAGAAAGAAAATAAAAAAATGCGTGTTTAAATAATTGGAAAATCAGCGCGCATATTTTTTTAGATTCATTATTTAAATTAATTAATTTATTTATTTAAAATTTATAAATTGTCTGATGTCTGCTACACTCATTTAATTTTCACTAAATTTTTTTTTCTATGTAGCACACAATTTAATACAACATTAAGAGTAAATCAAATTTTTATTTTGAATTGTCATACATAATAATTATTCTTGGAGTTGCATTAATTTATTTCAAATTTTATTTTCATTAAAATGTTTTTTTATTTAATATATTTATTATAATTATTTAGAAAAATACCCAATTAAGTTTGAAATTTAAATTTCGCGCATTATTCGATCGGTAAGAAAATTAAAAAAAAAAGTAAATAAAAATTCCATAGTTGGCGGGAAAGACTCGCTGTATTCTGTAGTTTGTCGTCGCTTGGAGTTCATAACCTAGTTATCGAATTTACAACAGAAATTGAGAATAAATTAATAGAACTAATGAAATTAAATTATTTAATATTTTTAGTCAATAAATAGAGAGTAAAAATGCATGCATTTTTAAAAACCGGTAAATTGGGACCTGGTGATGTCAAAAAACCATCAACTTCAAAGTCTAAGGAAGGAAAAGCCGGCCCAGCACCTCCATGGGTTGAAAAATAGTATGTATTATTATTATTATATTTTAAATAATTAAAGGAAGTAATTTTACTCAAATCAGTATATAATTTACTGATTAAATTAATTTTTTTTGAATAAAGTCGACCAAGAACTGTCGAGGATGTCGTAGAGCAAAATGAAGTAGTGGAAGTACTAAGACAGAGCATGTCAGGTGGTGATTTTCCAAATTTGTTGTTTTATGGACCACCTGGTACTGGTAAAACGAGTACGATACTGGCAGCTGCTCGTCAATTATTTGGAAATGTTTACAAAAATCGTATACTGGAGCTCAACGCTTCGGATGAGAGAGGAATCCAAGTTATCAGAGACAAAGTAAAATCATTTTCACAGTTGACAGCATCTGCTACCAGACCTGAGTATGTATTGATATATTATGATATTAAAATATGATTTGAATGTAAATGTAGCTGACAGTTGGGAATTTATAAAATTTTTCAATGAAATAATGAAATTTCAGTATGAGAAAAATTTAAAAATGCGTATTTAAATATTTGAAAAATCAGTACGCGCATTTTTTTAAATTTCATTATTTTAATTGATTTATTCATTAATTCAAAAATTATAAATCATCTGATGACTGTTATATTTACACTCATAAATATGATACTGAAATTAGCCAACGTCTAGCTTACGATACGATAAATTTAAAAAAATATATATTTCAAAAAATTGCATGTATGATTTGTTTAATTTTCTACATGTGCATATTTTTAGTTCTTTTTTTTTTATAATTAACTTGTTAAAAAAAAAATAATAATTTTTAATTGTCTGTTAACTACAGGATCATTACTAAAATTAACTAACGTCTACTAATTTTTTGATTTTTTTAAAAACGATGCATTTACAAAAAAAATATTTCTAAAAATTGCAGATATAATTTTTAAAATTTTCTACATCTGCATATTTTTAGTTATTTTTTTTTTTTAATTGTTAAGTGTCTACTAACTTCAAGATCATGACATATTTCTAATTAAAATAAATAAATAAATAATTATCCAATGATGATTTAGTAAAAGGTTTGAGTTCTACGATGATCCAGGTTTTAAATTATGTTGGGTAATAGCCTCGTTGTAACTCAGAGATATTTATCTAGTTATTGATATTTTTTATTATCAACGAGACAGTAAAATTTCTTTAAATTTCTATGATCAAGGCTTGAAGAGTCAGTCTTTGGTTTTAAATAAGCAAACAAAAAACCCTAGTGGTTTTAGCACCCGGAGATTTCATTTCCTCGCTATTCCTGCAGAATTTGAACCTGCCATCATTGTAGTTCACATGAAAACAACTAAATTCTGAGGTTTCATGATTAAAAATAAAATACATTAGATTTACTAATAAATTTCCTAACGTCGAATGATTAATAAGCAATAAATTGCAGCGGAACGCCATGTCCACCTTTCAAAATTATCATACTCGACGAGGCAGACAGTATGACTCACGCAGCGCAGTCAGCACTACGTCGTACAATGGAGAAGGAATCCCACAGTACTCGTTTCTGTTTAATTTGTAATTACGTATCGCGTATTATCGAGCCATTGACTTCCCGTTGTACCAAGTTCCGGTTCAAACCGCTCGGCCAAGAAAAAATAATAGAGCGATTGGAGTACATCTGCAAAGAAGAAAACCTTACTGCCGATAAATATGTCCTGACTAAGCTGGTTGATGCGTCAGGAGGGGATTTGCGTAAAGCAATCACTTCCCTTCAGTCTGTAACGCGATTGAAAGGAAAAGACATCGAGATTACTGTTGATGACGTCGTTGAAGTTACCGGAGTACGTTTATTTTATTAATAGTTTTTTAATCATCTGTTATTCATCAGAGACCTTTTTATAATATGATAATTTTCTTGTGACTGAATTAACAGGTAGTACCGGACAGGTGGTTGAATAGACTGTTGGAAGTTTGTCAGGGTAAAGACTTTAGTAAAGTCGAGGAGTTTGTTGATGAGTTTCTGCTGGAGGCTTTTGCTACTTCTCAACTTATAGAGCAGCTCAGTGATAGAATAATAATGTCTGATGATTTTAACGATAAACAGAAAGCTTTCATTGGAGAAAAACTAGCGGTAAGAAATCATTTTTATTGTTCCTTATATTTATTATACATTTAAGGCCATTTGCAGATAGTGCTCCCACTTTGAGAAAATATTTAATAACTTTTAACTGTCAGACGTATTTAAATTTTATCAATTAATTTAAAAAAAATTATTTACAGTTGATATCAATTGGGAGTTAAACGAAATTTGGAAAATAAATTTTAGTAAAATCTTCATGTCAATTTTAAAATTTAGTAGGGTAAAATTTACTCAACAAATTTTTTTGAACTCCTAATTGATAGCAACTGTAAGTATTTTTTTTTAAATCTACATCTCAGGCAAATTGTACTTTTTTCAATTAAGGTTTTAATTATTTTTTTAAAATTAATTTATAAGATTTTAATAAATTTGACAGTTGAGTCATTGCATATTTTTAGTGGGATTAAAAAGCTTGATAAATATCTGTATTGAATTACAGAAAATAAATTTATTGACTTAAATTATTTAATTTTTATTTTTATTTTTAATTTTAATTTTACAATTAATTTATATTATGTGATTTATTTTTCAGGAGTGTGCGTATAGATTACTTGAAGGTGGTAGTGAATATATACAGCTGATAAATTTATGCTGCGTTATTATGCAAGCTAATCAACGACATTAATTCATCAGTTCATTTGTACTCATAATAATAATAATAATATTAATAATAATAATAATAATAATAATAATAATAATAATAATAATAATAATAATAATAATAATTTATATCTTATACTCAATCGTTGTAAAAATATTGAATGAAATTTCCCGCCTAATTTTTTTAAATCACAATTTTTATTTTTTCATAAATATCTCGTCTGAATTATCATAGATTTTGAAAAATTATAAAATATTTTTATAAATAAAATTATCAGTAATTAAATTATTAATAAAACACTTTTCAATTATATATAAATTATTTATTTAATAAATTTTAATTTTATAATTAATCGGGCGAAGTTTAAAAATTAACTAATTCATTTAATTAAACGGTAATTAATTGGTTTACTAATCGATAACTTAAAATAAATTCAAATAATTAATTATATTTTTTATAATCCCGCCTACAAATTACTCGAAGGTGGCAGTGAATATATATACAGTTGATAAATTAATTCTGCATTATAGACTAATCGACTACCGTGATTCTTCAATTCATTTTTTTAAATAATTATAATAATAATTTATATCTCAAACATGATCGTTGTAAAAATATTAAATGAGGCAAACTGCCAAATTTTATTTTCAAATCTTAATTGTTTTTGTCATCGTTAAAATGGTACTGAAAAAAAAAGCTGTTGTCTTTCCCCTTTAAAAAGAAAATAATTCTAAAAATACATAAAACCTCGCGAGCACTATAGTGACCTATGTATATTGCAGACAAATTATACGTAATCTCCATAAGTTATAAATTTTTACATTAACTGTCTGGAAGTAACATAATGAAAATTTTTTTTTCAAATAATTTAATAATGTAAATGCCGTATATATATTTTCTAGTTACATTATGATATCAATACGGCGGTGGTTGATGCTGATAAGGATGCTGAGGTTGTTGATGTTGTCTTTGCAGATGAGCAACTAACTGAGGCGTTTGTTGCTGACCTCCATTACCCGTTTGTTGTTGTACTTGTTGTTGCTGCTGGGCTTGCTGTTGAGCCTGTTGTTGCTGTTGTATTACGAGCATTTGCTGACGAAGACGTTGTTGCGCCTAAATAAAAAAAAACCCAGTAAATAAATCATTCAAAGATATTAATTAAGGCCAGTCTCAGACAGTCTCCCACTTTTTAAAAATATTCAATGACTCAATTATAATGACCGTATTTAAATTTTGATAATTAATTTTAAAAAAGTTAGAGCATCAGTAGAAAAAAAAACAGCGTAGCTGCAATTGCACCGAGATATAAATTTAAAAAACAATTACTTACAGTTTTTATCAATTGGGAGTCAAACGAAATTTGGTAAATAAATTTGAGCCTAAAAAATTTAACATTCAAAAATATAATGTTGACATGAAGATTTTACCGAAATTTATTTTCAAAATTTCGTTAAACTCCCAATTGATGTCAACTGTAAATAATTTTTTTTAAATTTATATCTCGGCGAAATGGTCTTTTTTTCAACTAATGCTTTAATTTCTTATTAAATGATAATTAAAATTTCTCTATTTTTAATACAAAGTCAACATGTATTTATTTTTTACCACGTAAAGTAAGAGACCCGACTAGTACCCGATATTTACTAATTTTAGTATGATTATGACAGTTAAAAGTCATCGAATATCTTGAAAAAGTGGGGGCACTGTCTGAAAATGTCTTTGAGTAAATTATAATGATTAATAAATTAATAATTAACCTGAAATTGTGGATTAGACTGCATGGCTATGCTGGAAGCTCCAACACCGACAGCCGTCGGTTTACCACCAGCTTGTCTGTAAGGAGGAGCAGGCTGATTTTGCACTCCCCCGCCCATCGGACCCATCGTATTCATCGTGACATTCGGAGCTTGAAGATACGGCGGTCGTGGCCCGACACCTGCTTGCATTCTCTGCTGCTGCATGTAGTCCTGGTTTCTCTGCGCTCCCATCATTTGCTGTTGGTTCTGGAACATCATGCTCTGCTGTGTCATCATTCCTTGCTGCTGAACTTGTTGCTGCGCCTGCTGCTGGAGCATCTGCTGCTGCTGTTGTTGCTGTTGCTGCTGCGCCTGTTGTTGTGCTTGCTGTTGACTCTGCTGTTGCTGCTGGGCGGCTTGCTGTTGCTGCTGAGAAATCATCTGCTGTCCACCGTAACCCGCGTAGTTTTGATTCATTCCCTGCTGCATGGCGTACATATTCTGCTGCTGCTGGGGAGTAAACATACTCTGCTGAGGATTCATTCCAGGACCGCCCTGTTGAGCTCTCAGCTGTTGCCTAACAAATTGGTTACTCTGCATTCCTCGGAATGCCGCTGGTCCGGGTACAGGTACACTAGGTTGCTGTTGATTGCCCATAAATTGATTTGATGGTAAACGTAAGCGTAACATATTTGAAAGCGCTTGTTTTGATGTATTCATACTTGGACGTTCATAACGAGGACCACCGACTTGGGTGGGAGGTAATTGTTGACCATAACCGTACTGTTGAGGAGGTGCAGGGCCCTGTTGATTTGGATACCACTGCTGCTGTGGCTGCGGCGCTTGGCCAGGAAACATCCCAGGTTGCTGGGGTACTTGCGGCTGCTGATTTGCGTATGTCATTTGCTGCATCGGCGGTGGTCCAGGTTGCATTTGCTGAGTTACAGGTGCAGTAGGAGTCACTGCTCCTTTATTTCTACGATGTCGACGCGGTACTTTCATGGCTTTACCTTTACCCGCACCAATAGCAAGTCCCGGTCCAACACTTCCAGGTCCTAGTCTACTAGGCGAGTCAACGCTCATTGGAGTATCCGCTTTACCAGTTTCTATTTCCTTTTTGTCTGGCTCCAAATCCTCTGGAGGCAACGGAGGTGCTTCCAAGTAATGATTTGCTGGTCTCAACTGACTGTGAGTATGATAACGCAGCAATTTATGGGCATTCTGATAAGTCAGAGGTTTTCTCTCCATCTTGACAGCACGAAACCAAGCCCATGATAGTGGCGCCGGATTTTTATGACCTTCCAATAATTCCCATGCTGATACACGTTGAGAATCACACACCTGAAGACCTTGTTTCTTATCAATGCTATCAAAGCCAGCTATTTTATTGCCTTTGGTGTCCGTCAAACAACCAATTGGCTCACAAGTTATTACTTCCATTGTCAATTTTGGTAACGGTAATAATTGTCTTACATACTGGATGCTCGGTGAGTTTCTATCACCAAGTTCTTTCTTCAATTTTTTCATCAAATTCTGATAGTGTTTTTTGTTTTCATCCTTCTCCGACTGAGAATCAGATACCAGAGTGGAATGTATGAGCGTCGCAAGCATATCAATGACAGTAGTAAATAATTCCGAGTTATTATTCAAATCAATTACACCGTAGCTGACTAATTGTACCAACAAAATAGCCCAGTCTGTAGTGACGGTTGTATTTCTCTGTATTGTATCAAACACTCCCCCTACAAGACTGAATCTTAACTGCAAAGCATCTTGGAGTACCTCACGTGTCTTAGGATCTTCAGAAGCGACATTTTTTTCTTCTTTACTGGTATTCAAAAACTGCGAAAGCTGAGAATGGAGTGACGTCAGCAAACCTTCTCTCTGATCATCCTGGCCCTTGAGACAAGTGAGAACTAATGACAAAAACGGCTGGTGATTAAACAGTGAAGGTGATTTAAGTCTTCCTCTCTCGCGTCCAGCTGTCTTTGACCAGTTACCCGATTCCAGTACCTGCCCAGCAACTTTTAAAACTCTTCCCTGAACGGCACTTGATAGTTTTGACACCAGTGGTGCTACCAACCAAATGGAGCCAGATCTTTTTTCAGTTTTGTTGGTAAGTGTATTCAGTTGAAAGACATCTATTGCTGCTTTAGCCACGATGTCAAGCCACTGAGTGAGGTCAGTAGACCCAGGAGTAAATTGTTTGTACATCAATTGCAGATCAAGCCAAGACATTCTCAAGCTCCATTGCTCTAAATTTTCCAGTATGTTTGTGATGTGGGTCCGCTGATCATGAAAAGCATCCAGAGGAGTATCAGGATAGCAAATCATATGAAGCAATCGCTGGGCTTGTCTAGCAGACAGCATACTATCCAGCAACATGTCTGGGTAACAAAGTTCTTCTGGACTTTGCAGGCATCTCTCTAGAACCCATTCCTGACTGCAAATTTGACGCAAAACATGCTGGGCAAAATCTGAAAGTCCTTTTACATTTTCTGATAAAAGTCCAGCGCTGCTGCTTGATGATGACATGGCCAGATCTAGACCTAAGTCATCTCCGGCTCCAAGAATGTCACTGGTACCAAGAATATGACTTATAGACAACTCTCCGGCACCACCACCGACGCTCGCTGGTCCACTGCCTTTGCCTGAATGTACCGTAGGTACGTCCGGCTTTTTGGGCGGCTGTTTACCAGCAGTAGCATCTCCAACAACAAGTATCGCTTTCAGAACCGCTAATACTGGACCAACTGGTATATTATTGTGAGCTGCTGCCAGCAGATGACGGTCACAACTGAGTTTAATACTGTAGCCACGTTGATTTCCGGTAGGAAGTGGGTGTGGGCTTGTACTGACTGAGTACAGAGCCGGCTGAGGACATTCGACGGTTTTGAATAGACGGAGTAATAAATGAGACGTTAATCTTCCTCGTGATTCAGCTTCAGCGTCACTGTCGCCTCTGTTTGCATTGCAGACATTTCCCAAAGATGGCAAGGCGATGAGTCGAACAAAGTCTTCAAGGGAAAAACAATGACGCGCTATCATGATGGAAGTAAAGACAGCAAGTGAGTTGTGAATACTCAAGTCTTGAATGTTGACCTGATTGAGCAGGTCAATGTAAAACTGAGGACCGTCAGCCAGCAAGCAGAGTCCTGCGAGAGCCCCCAGCCATTCGACAGTAAGTGAATTACAGCAGGCAGTGAGTTCTGTGCAAGTAATGGCGATGTCATTGAGTTTATCATTGTCAGTTTCATTGCAAACAGCGACAATGGCATTGCAGACAAAGCTGTATCTGTTTGCTGGTGATTCATTCAAAGATCTAGCCCACTGGGGTTCTATTTTACCGCCTCTTCTTGGATTATTCAGGATTTCAACCATGTACTGAGAATTGTAAGGATGACTTGATGGTACGAGAGCTGGGTTGGTGTTGAACATTGCGGCTTTTATTTTTGGATAGGCGTTGCTGAATGCCTCGACACCGTGCGGTTTTACTTTCAAGAAGAAACACGACGAGTAGAGGTCATAAAGATGAGCTAAAATACAGCGTTCAGCTGAACTGCAGTCACTGGGATTGGACACATGTTTTACGACCTTGCAAAGTAGATCAAATACTAAAATTGTTTGCTCAGGTGAAAGTAAAAGACAGTAGTGATATCTTCTGAGTACTCCGACGACATACAGACTCAAACTAGTCGTATAGCTTCTTACCAATTGACTATTTCTCGCTGCCAATTGAGTCTCTACCTCGGGTAATTCTTTTAAAATTTGAATACAAACGTCAATGAGTCCGTAAATATTTAGCGCAAGTTCCATAAGATCGAAAAGAAAAGCAACGTGTTCCTGTACCGGAAGATAAGACGAACCGGACATGGAAAAACCATTCAACATTTCTATTACTTGAGTCGCGCACTGCCAAGTCACTACGTGCTGATCAAAGTAACTGAGGTTCTGAAATTTCTGTGTCACGGCTTCAAAATTAAATTCACTTCTCGAGTGTTTCTTTACCTTACCTCCCTCTGCTACGTCGATGCTAAACTTTTTACCAAACAGTTTACAAACTTCTTTAGTCATCTTCTTGACAACATGTCGCGCTTCGTCGCGTACACGGCCTACTCCATACAGCAGAACATGTCGCTGGTTGCAGTCATGTTGGCTAGAAGATTCGTCTTGCGGCAGAGGAAAGTGGGTGGTGTACAAGAGGTGCCGACTGGGACTTGTCGGTGGTCGGGAGTCTAATCCCTCGTGTCCGTGGCCACCCAGTGCGTCATCTTTAGGGCTGTCTGGCGCATCCATACTGTTCTGCTGATCTTCTTTGATATGCTGAAGCAGTTTGTCCAGATCATCATCAATTTTACTGTCGTCATAATCCATAGCTCTTCCATGATCTGGATCAAGTTTAGTTGGCTTCAAGTCAATGCCAGGAAATAAACTATCCTCGTCCATGGGTTCTCTGTTGCTCGGTGTTCCAGGTTTACTAGCAGCTGGACCTTGAATCAAATCACCCCGTGATATCAGCGTACACATATAAGCGTCATGAGAAAAAACGTCGTGTCTAATGAGCTCAGAAAATAAATGCACAAGGTTCGTAAACTGGGCCTTGGTTTGAGGAGTTGAATTGTCCTGAATAGGCGCATCTGTGTCAAGAAATTTCATCAGCAGCGGCTGGAATATCGGAAGACTCGGCGGATTACCGTTGCTACAAACACTATCTTTGTCATCATTGTCATTATTTTCACCCGTAACTTCAGTTTGTCTTTTTTCTAACAGTTTAGCGACAGCCATCGCTCTGTGCTCGCCCCAACGCTCAGCACTTACGGCCCACTGACATAAAATATCGACAACTGCGGAATCCTGTTGAGGTGTGTATTCAGTCTTGGATGTTTCTCTCTCATTAGTGGTTTCTTTAGCCGGTGGGGTAAATATTTTAGCATAGAGAGTATCCAACGAATTAGTAACATCCATCTTATCAAATTTATGACGGTCTAGAGCATCCAGAGCTGATAAAACTTTTGTCGTAGTCATGCCAGCACTACTTTGCTGCCATTTGTCACAAGACCAACGTCCCTCGGCAGCTTGTGATCGGCTGCGAATATTTTCCTGAGCAGATTTCAATTTAGCCATTGTTGGATTCGCTGCGCTTGCTGGTGGACATGGTAGTGCTGCTGGTGGACAAGGAAGATAATCCAAAGGAGATCCATTTAATACAGAAGGTGACTTACCTTCTCCAACGCTATTCCAAACTAAAGCTGTCGGGCACTCTAGTGTTATCACTTGGACTATTGCTGACAGACAAAGAATCACGTCTTTGTGATGCGGACAATTCAAGTAATCATTGAATGCTGATGTCAGAGCATTAGATATTGGCTGAGTCGTTTGCGGAGCTGCTGTTGACGCTCCTGCTCCACTTGTTGATGACGGTACTGGTGTTGCTGACGCTGTCGATGCTATGGGTTCTTTTCCGTTAGTGATTTCTGACTTTATGGCTGGTAAAACTGTCGGACTTGTTGGTGTGTTGATGTCAACATTACTCAGCATTTGTGATAATTTTCTACAACATAAATACGCTAATCTCCTTGCTAATAACTCGGATTGAACAAATTCTTCAAGATACTGAAGCGCTAACGGCAGAAGAAGCTTCAATACTCCATCGTCAGACGGACTTGATCGCATTTTGTCAAGTAATTCTAAAATCCATTGGAGTAATTCCTGTCTATCTAGCAAACCTTCTTCAAACATATATTTTGCCAATTGAATACTGTAATGCCACTGCTTTAAAGCTAATTTATGTTCTTCAGTCATCAAAATATTTGCATTTGTATTGGGTGTTAAAGGTTGCAAAGAATTTATTCCATTACTTGTACTATTGTTGTTCATAATACCCGAGTTATTATTGACGGTAGATGACGACGAGTTACACGATCCGTTCATACTTGGAGTACTGTGTCCACTGGCACTTTGATTTCCTATGTGATAGTAGTCCTGGATTTTGGACAACTGATCTCGCAAAAATTTAATCAAAGTTCCAGTCCACTCTACCGAATAATCAATTAAATGTTAATAAAAAAAAAATAAATGACTGTGATGAAAAAATTATATAATAAAATGACGTACCAGTAGTAGGATCAGGAAGCTGACGTTTCTTTATTTTAGCCTCAGATACGGCAACAGTGTAAGCAGAACTCAATTTAATAAACCAAGCGGCTCTAAGCATCGGCACTTGATACTCACAGAGCATCATAAATATTTCTTCTTTTTTATTAAAATTAGGAGCGCGCTTAGCCAGGGTGACAAGAGGCTTGCATCCGGATAAATCTTTGAACCAGGCTTCGATGCCGCTCTTTGTTCTGGCAGTTACAGGCCAGAAATTGTCTTTAGGATTTATCTGCTGTCTTTTACGACCAGTATCCGGCATCGTCGCCAGCTCCTCTTTCTTGGCTAATATGGCGTTAAAATAAGCTCCGACTTTAGCAGATGTCACATTGCAATTTCTCGCAGTACCGAACTCATCCGAGAGCTGGGGCATAGTCGAAAACCCATGCTTTACGTTAACCAACGTCAGCTCATCCTCTTTTTGCTTGGGTTCCTGGGGATAGACGTCCGGTGGCCCGAGTCTGGGCCTTTTCAAGGGCCTCTTCTCATACAATATACCCATCATCGTAGAGATGCTGTATGATTATCACCAGGAAACCTCTTCAGAGGCTGTGTCAAATTTTTTCAAACTTTTTTGTTATCTAGAACATTTTGATTAACATTTAAATCAATCAATAAATCATCAACTCCGATTTTTTTTTTCCCACTTTCTTAGCAAGTGAAAAAATATTCATTGAAAAAAAAATTTTAACGTCACTTAAATAACTTATGTTTAATATTTTCATGGATTAAATATTTATAAAAATATATTTGACGTCTATGAAAAATCTAACCTGTGAACAATCGTTACGTTGATGATAATTAAATTTAAAACCCAAACTTAATAAACTAATTTACAGTCTAATTATTATGCATATTTATAACAATAAAGTCTTCTTACCATATGCATGTTAATTACAGCATTTATTAATGCTTGTTAATATTATTTTTAACAATAACGGTATTTTAAAATGATGTTACAGCTTCAAAAATCACTATCACCATCACCAATGCCATAGTTGATAAATCACAGGCCCACACATCTGTCGAATTCTGGCCTGGCTGATGATATGATGCCTGCTACCTCTGTGGTGATTTTAAAAGTACGTTCATTGCTGTTCGGTGTCGCTTCAAACGCTTCAGCTTAAACTTTAAATCTCTCATTCCTGATAGGTCCTTTTTGTCTGATACAAATAACAGCCGGTTGAGTCGCAAATTTCATCAAAACTAATCGTTTGTTCTAGAAAAATAGTTTATATGCTGTGCCAGTTTTAAAATTATTTTAAAATCTTATTAATTATGATTATTTATTTGAATTTTAAATAAATTTATTAGTCTTCTAATCAGAAATGGCATTCAGAACGCTGTTGTATTTAAATGACGCATCTGCTAGATGGTAAATTAAATGACGTATTTGAAATAATAATAAATTTATTTAAAAAAAAGGTTATGATTGCATCAGATTAATTGTTGTTTATTTTTTTAGCTTATTAAAAAATGTTTCGTGCAAGAAAATTATTGTGCAAGTTCCTAATTCATACAAATGTCATCGCGGTTTTAAAAGATTAAGAGAGATGACAAATAACGATGCGTTTGTAAATACGTCTGCGTTGTCACTGAAAAATATATGGAAACCTTTAGGTTTTACGATACTGGTAATTAATTACACTTTTACTTATTAATTATGTTGGTTTTTTTTATGAAATCATGAGCGATAATTAAATTTAATTTAACTGTAGTTTGGCAGTGCGACACATCTTGGAGCCGCTGTATGGGAGTATGAGAAAATTCGGAGTCATACTTATAAAGTGATGAATCGTTATCACCAATGGCGTGCTACGGTGCGTAAATAAGTATATATATTTTAAATAATTCATTGTTTGTCCATAAAACTTTAATAACAATAAGGTGAGCGGGAAATAAGGACTAGATTCTTGTGGATATTTTAATTTATTGCGAACGTTATATCAAATATTTTTTACTTCTTCAGGGCTCGAAATATACGACTATTCTATGAATTTCAATAATAGATATTTATGAACGATGACGTTCAAATAAATATTTATTGTAATTAAAAATCACTGATTGGTTTTTGGAATTTGAACTCTGATACTTGTAATTTGTTTAATAGACAGAAAAAAAGGATTTCTTGGCGTAAGAAATATTTTTCATTTTTAATTCAAGACAAAAATTTTATTAGGACTAGAAAAAATTTATTGGCGCAATCATTTTTTTTATCGCCTCAAAAAATTTATTCTTGCTCCAATAAAATTTTTGTCTTCAATTTATGATGCAAAAAATTTATTGAGACAAGTAAAAATTTTCTTGGGGCGAGTAAAAATTTTTTGCGCCAAGAAATCCTTTTTTCTGTGCAGTAATTTCAGAGCATTAATTTTATTTACGTAAATGACAGTTCTGACTGTAATTAAGTTTTATAAAAATTAGTGTCAATAATAAATAGTATTTATAGTTTCTGCTTAATTATAAATTGCAATTGACAATTTACGCTTACGCTAATAGTTGGTCTTAAATTAACTTGTTTCTGACTGACTGCGACACTGAAACTTTAAGTTCCAATGCAGGTAATCATGAAAAATCTAGTGTGTAACTCAGGATGAAAGACGATTTCACTGCGGGTGATGTCAGCCAACTTCACCCTGTCTGAAATCGTTTTGTTTCATCCCTTGTCACACAGCATACTATTTTTTTTTCTTGACTTGGTTTTTATTTCCCACTAACCCATTTATTATTTTAAATAGTAATAATAATAATTCTTATTTGTATATTTATATATAATATATTTTTTAGCGAACAGGATGGAGAGGAGAATTAGAATCGTGGTGGCGAAGTTTGTCCGATGGTCAGCGTATTTTTATCCCAATTTGCTACCTTAATATAATGGTATTCATTGGCTGGAGGATACCTGCACTTAGTGGGACAATGATGAAATATTTTTGCGCCAATCCAGCTTCTCGTGAGTGAAGATAATTTAGTAAATAATTATTGTACTTTTAAATGGAGGAGATAATGAATTTTACAAGAATGCTAAATAATTTTTTAAGTAGAGTATTACTAGCTAGGAATTTTGTTTAAACTCAAGGTGCAATCTGTTGGCCGATGGTTTTGTCAACGTTCTCACACCATTCTTTAGTACACTTAGCTGTCAATATGTATGTACTACACAGCTTCAGTACAGCCGCTGTTGCAACACTCGGACGTGAGCAATTTGTTGCTCTTTATTTAACCAGCGGGGTAGTGTCCAGCTTTGCAAGTCATCTTTATAAAATTGCTTTTCAACGACCGGGATTGTCCCTTGGAGCGGTACGTTTAATATTTTATTATTGTTATTATTATTATTATTATTATTATTATTATTATTATTATTATTATTATTATTATTATTATTATTATTATTATTATTATTATTATTATTATTATTATTATTATTATTATTGGGATTCATTTTTGTTTTGTCGTAAATTTTAGTCTGGAGCTATTATGGGAATCGTTAGTTTTATATGTGCGCAGTATCCTGATACACGTTTAAGTATTGCGTTTCTTCCAATGATAACATTTACTGCAGGAAATGTAAGCAATAATTAATTATATTTTATTTAATTAAATTATAAAATAATTAAATATAAAAATCCTTTCAATTACAGGCAATTAAAGGATTACTGGCGATGGATTCCATCGGGTGTATAATGGGCTGGCGTTTTTTCGATCATGCTGCTCATTTAGGCGGAGCGTTATGGGGAATGTAAGTTATATTTTTATGCCAAGTTGGTCAAAAGCGATATGTATTAAATTCAACAATCTGAATAGAATTACATATATACATTTTATCAAGAATATTTCGTCTTTTCACAAATAGTATTCATCTACTACTCATTGAATGAATTGCTGAACGTGTTAGTAACTGTCCAAGTATTTCACTTCGAATATAGCAGTTTTGTCTCAGTGTACATATGCGTGGGACCAACGACATTAATTTTTTTTTTTATACATTATAATTATGATCGTTAAAATTATCAAATTATTTAATAATGTATATTAAATATAATAATGTATAAATTATTTGTTTTTTTAGATATTGGCAGATGTGGGGAAATTCACATATTTGGCAAAAACGTGAACCTGTTTTAAGTCTATGGCACAATTTCCGTGACCCTCCAAGATCACATTAATTAAAATATATATTTTTAATGCCTCATCACACGGTAACTAAGCTGCATTAAATTTAAAAAGTGACTAATATAATTATTATATTAAATATAAAGAATTTATCTTTTTATCAATTATACAAAAAATATATTAAAATAAAAATAAAAAGTATCTAAAAAATAAGGATTTATGATCATGTCGATTATTTGTGTATGGAAATAAATCTCACATAATTTTTCATGTCAAGTTATCTGTGATTTAAAAATTGAAGATTGTTGGAAATATATCAAGGATTTTTATATAAGTAGACTATATACTTTTATTGTTTAGTCTGAAACTTTGAGAATTAAAATTACTATGAAAAAAAAAAACATTAACTTGGAAATATTAATTTATTTAAAAATGAATAAAACAAGAAAAAAGTATTGATTTTTATAATTATTTTTTTATTAAGAATAAAAATTATAAAAATGAGTATTTTTGTTACTTTAATTCTTAAGATATTTGACGTGATGCTTAATGTGATCTTCAATAAATGTTGAGATAAAAAAATAACTGTGGTCATATCCTTCTTGGTGTCTTAGTGTGAGCATCAAATTATCATTTGCAGCAGCTGCGACTAAATTTTCCGGCATTAATTGCTTAAGAAAAGTATCTTCTTTTCCCTGATCAACTAGAATATCCAAAGGCGGTCCGGAATATTTTTTTGACAAGTGCGTAGCATCGTACTCTTTCCAGAGCCCAATATTTTCATCTTTGTTTCCTAGATATCCAGAGAATGCTTTTATTCCCCAGTCGCACTCGACGGGGTTGCTGATGGGAGCAAATGCTGATACTGTTTTATACAATCCTGGATTTTTTAAAGCACAAATCAAAGCTCCATGTCCTCCCATACTAAAAAAAAATCATAATAAAAATAAATTAGTTATTTCCATTGATAAAAAATTTAATTAGCTAATTAATTATTAAAAATAAGTACCTGTGGCCCATAATTGATTGCTGACCAGGAATTACCGGGAATTTGTTATTAATAAGAGTGGGTAATTCTTTAGTAATGTAACTATACATTCTGAAGTGATTTTTCCATGGGTCTTGAGTCGCATCGACGTAAAATCCAGCTCCCATACCAAAATCATTCTCCGGATCATCGGGAATACACTCGCCCCGCGGACTTGTATCAGGAATAACGAGAATCACACCGTGTTCTGATGCATATCGTTGCGCTCCAGCTTTCTGAATGAAATTAGCTTCAGTACAAGTTAATCCTGACAGCCAATAAATTACTGGCACTGGTTCTGTCTCAGCTTGTGGCGGTAAGTAAACTCCGAAATTCATTTTACATTTTAACTCGACACTGCAACAAAAAAAAAGTTAGTACTTTATTGAAATAATTAATAGTATATTGTGTGACAAGGGATGAAACAAAACGGTTTCAGACAGAGTGAAGTTGGCTGACATCACCCGCAGTGAAATCGTTTTTCATCCTGAGTTACACACTAGATTTTTCATGATTACCTGCATTGAAACTTAAAGTTTCAGTGTCGCAGTCAGTCAGAAACAAGTTAATTTAAGACCAACTATTAGCGTAAGCGTAAATTGTCATTTGCAATTTATAATTAAGCAGAAACTATAAATACTATTTATTATTGACACTAATTTTTATAAAACTTAATCACAGTCAGAACTGTCATTTACGTAAATAAAATTAATGCTCTGAAATTACTGCACAGAAAAAAGGATTTTTTGGTGCAAAAAAATTTTACTCGCCCCAAGAAAATTTTTACTTGTCTCAATAAATTTTTTGCATCATAAATTGAAAACAAAAATTTTATTGGAGCAAGAATAAATTTTTTGAGGCGATAAAAAAATTCTTGCGCCAATAAATTTTTTCTAGTCCTAATAAAATTTTTGCCTTGAATTTAAAATTCAAAATATTTCTTACGCCAAGAAATCCTTTTTTTGTCTATTAAACAAATTACAAGTATCAGAGTTTGAATTCCGAAAACGTTCAGTCAGCGGGCAGAGACATTAATTGTTTTTCCCCAAGGGACGAAAAAAGTTTGTTTCTGCCGCTGATTGAAGGCATTTAAAATTTATGCGTCTGCTAATGTTAATTCGCAACATTGGACTGAAATCGGCTTCTATCGACTGACTTTAGACACTGAAACTTAAAGTTCGATGCTGGTATAATGAAAAATATTTATAATCATCATCAATATCATCATAATGGATAGTAAAAATACCTGTGATGAGAAAAAACTTTCTGCCATCCTCCAAAACATTTATTATTCGACACTTCAACAATATCCGGCATCTGTGCAGGTTATAAAAATTACATTTAAATTTTAAAAATAAAAACAGTACCAACAATTATCAATTATCCTTACCATAGTTGATGAATGAAATATTTGCTTGTTTCTTGAAATGATATCCAAATACTTGGAATAATTTTTTATGAAAGACTTGGAAGATAAATTTATCCACTTCAACACAAACGACTTGACTGTGCTGCGAAAAAACATTCCACTATGAAATGAAATTTACTAAGAACTGTCACGTGGTCATTCACTATATCAATTACATAATGATAAATAACAAACAAAAAGATAATAAATATTTTTATACTCAAATAAAATCTTTAGTTAAAAATAAAATGAATAAATGTATTTACTTGTTGATTAAAGTGCAATTTTAAATTGTGCAATAAATATTTTTGTACGTCAGAGTTAATGATATACTTGTAGTTTTTTTTTTTTTAATTAAATAAAAAAAAATATATATATATATATACATAAATAAATATCAGAGTAGTAAACAAATTGACCACGTGGTTTTTCTTACTACTTTGCCTCGGCATTTTATACAATCAAAACATTTATATATATAAATATATATGAATATGTGTCAATTACACCTATATAAATATACATATATATATATTATATTATATTATGATAAACAATACTTGCATATATTTTTCTGCGAATGCATCATATATGATAAAAATTAACGATATATTTTATAAATATTAGTTTTGAATGTAATATTTATAAGCGTTAAAATGGATTTTTTTTTTACTGCATATTTGCATATCTGCTGAAATATAAATGAATTATTTATTATATCAATTTTTTTAAAATTACAAATGATTAATTTAATAAATATTATTACAAATGGATAATGACCAGATTGATTTTTTTTTTTTCCCAGTATAAAAATAAAAAAAATGAGACGTAGTCATTTAAAGATATGTAGAGTTACGAGTAATGAAAATGTATTGAAAAGATAAAAAAATAATTATAAAATGAGACCGCGAGTTATTCTCTGCTCACTTTATTTTTACCCTCTCTTAGTCTAGTCAGCTTCTATATAAATGCTTGTATTCTTATCACTTAGCTCACAGCTTTAAGTGTCCACGTTCAGCATTTTATTACTAAACAAAACTTATTTAACTGTTGACAATTTTTAAATTTATACGCTCGCTTTTACTCACTAATTTTAAATTAACATGAGTAATAATTAGTCTGTAAAAAAGTATCGTGTCTGTGAACTGAAGTCAGTTTGTGATCTGAAATATAAAAATTTGAATCTATAAATATTTTGGTAAGAAATTTAAACTCTAGAATAAATTACATAGCAATTGTACATACAATTTTTTTACAGAACACACAGTACCTAGTTTTTGTTATTCTCAAGCACACATACACACATTTTAGATAAACTTCTCTTGTGTTTGGTTTTTTTTTTTAGTAATTAGTACAGTTGATAAATTACTTGGACAAATTAATGATCGGAGCAATAAAATTTTTAAGTGAATTTAATCATAAAATAAATTCCTCAGGTGTTAATTTCAAGGTTTTTGTGATAAATCACTCAAATATTAAAAGATAATAACGATGTCAGCATCACCAATAGCACGTCAAGTTACCCAAAATCAAAATATACCATGTAAAAGAATTGTTATTTCTGATCCAAATCAACTACCTGTGGATTATTCGTCAACACCTGGAGGTACTTTGTACTCAACAACACCAGGGGGTTAGTATTAATTATTATTAATTTAAGTATAATTCAAATCGCAGAGACAAGGACAGAAAAAACATTAGAATCAATATTGATAAATATTTGACGTTTCGTCACTTTTATTGTGACTTGATCAGCAACTAAAGTATTAATTAATTTAGTAACGATGATGAAAGCCAACTAAATTTTACTGTTTTTAATTACCAAGTTCATTGTCATCATGAAAATTTAAAAAGAAATCCACAAGAGATTTTTTTTTCAAGTTTTTAACATTAATTTTTTTTAATTTTTACCCGCCAAATACTTTTGGATTTTTTTATAAACGATAAATTCAAAAAAAAAATATTTCAGAAAATTGCACCTACAGTTTTTTAAATTTTCTACATGTGCGTATTTTTAGTTTTTTAAATTAGTGTTGAAAAAAAAACCCGAAAATTTTTAATTGTCTGCTAACTTTAGGATCATATTCAATTGCTGATTAAGTCACAGTAAAGATGACGAAACGTCAAATATTTATCAATATTTAGATTCTAATTTCTTTTTGTCCCTGCGATTTTAATTATCCTTAAAATTATAGATCTTACACGTTCGGATTTCCATTTATAATAATTATTATTAATAAAAATAATTTTTTGATTGTATCTAAAATAAAATTAATTAAAAAAAATTTTAATTACTCTATTTATAATAATCTTATGAGTCTAACGACCTCTGCATGATCTTTAAGTTACTGATGCTCGAATACATAAGATATAAATTTACTTTAATGTTAATTTTTTTTTTTTATAAAATGACCTCTAATTAATGTTTATTCTCGCGTTGATCAAAACATCAGCTGACAATTTTAACTCACGTGTTTGTAAACACTCCTACTTATTTTCTAGCTTTCTGCGTATAAATTTATATCAACTATTAATCAACAATACACTCTAAGTTTAAGTAAAAACAATAAACTACAAATTTTATATACAATATTTAAATCTTTTATTATTTTACCAACGTTGTTATTTTTCCGATTGTTTTATTCTTTCATTGCCATGTAATGTTGAAACGATGAGTCAACTTTTATCACCAAGTAGTTATGATACTAATATTTAATGACGGAAAATCTACGTTTTATATTTTTTTTCAGTTTGCTGGCATTAATGAGAAATATAAAATAATATTTATTTATTTATTAATAAATATTTTTTTAGCTCACAAAAGAAAAAGTTTTATCTTTTATAATTATCAAGCGCTTTTTGTATCACTTGCTTTTGTTCTTTACAACTTTCTTCACTCTGATATAGTTTATAAATAGAATGATAAATTTATAAATTATATAAATACAAAACTTCATTATTTATATAGGGCAACAGTACCAAATATTGACCGAGCTCCAATTGATGACCGGATACTTAAAGACTTAATAATTTTTAAATTCTATAATTTAATTCATAAAAAATTTACAACAGAACTGAAAATTTTTCATTTATTAAATTCCACAATTTTTTAATTTTTAAAAGTCTTTAAGTACCCGGTTATTATTTGGAGCTCAGTCAATATTTGGAAGGTACCCTGTTATAAAATTAATGATAGTAAAGTTAGCGGATTCCTGACAATTTAAAAAAATTTTGAAATAATAAATTAAAATGTTTATAAAATAAAAATAAAAAAATGCATGTTTAGAAAATTCAAAATTTAGTAAATGCATTTTTTTAAATTTAATTATTTTAATTTTTTAATTTTTTTATATGCAATTAAAAAATGATCGTATGTCTGCTGCATTTTATACTCGTATAAAATTTTAATAAAATTTATTTGATTGTTATATTTTTTTTACAGGAACACGAATCGTTTATGAAAGGGCTTTTCTTATGAATTTAAGAAACTCTCCAATTTCAAAAACTCCACCAAACATAACGACAATTCCTGCGGAATTACTCAAAGGATCTCCAACAATAACATCAACTAATGTACCCACGTGCAATAAACCGACCAAAGGTTACTTTTATTTATTTTTAAAAATAAATTTAAATTTTAAAGTGAATTACAACTAATTATTTTTTTTATAGATATCACAGTAATTGAAGAAGTCCCTGAGCAATTCCAAATGGATATGTAGGGATTTTAAAAATACATATGAGAGCTGTGATTAAGAAGTGTTCATTGCGGTGTATTTTTTTTTATCATTTTACCAATCATTGAAACAATTAATTTTTTTAAGTCTTAAGTTTATACATAAATTTTTATTAGTTTTTAAAACTGATAATAAATTATATTATAATTTTTTGTAAAGTGATTGTGAATATGATAATATTTCTGTGTTCGTAAGTAATTAAAAAATAAAAAAACATTTTAATGATAATACGAATTTTAAAGTAAAATAAATTTAATGTATGTATAAATTGTCTTCAAATAGACCATCGCGTGACTTTTAAAGTTCATCAACCTATGAAATAAAATTTACCTTATAAATGACAATCTACACTTTTCTTTATTTTTTTTTTTTTTTTTTTTTTTTTTTTTTTTTTTTTTTTTTTTCAAAAACAATAATTACAATAAAAAATGTTTTTATTTTTTACCACTAAAATAAACATGAGAATTAAAATAAAAAAAATTTTTAATTTTAATTTACTGGTAAGTACAGAGATATTTATATTTAATTAAATAATAAATGTATGAATGTATGAGATATGAGACAACTTATAAATTTGAAATAAATAAATAAAAATAATTAAAGAATAAATTAAAAAAAAAGGCGCGTACTGATTTTTCAAATATTTAAATACGAATTTTTTAATTCTTCTACTTAAATTTTATTTATTTATTTCAAAACTTAAAAAATTTCAAATTATCAGGTACATTCACACTCATTACACATGCAAGAGTGTGAAAACTGACATGTGTTATTATATTTGAACACAAATATAAACAAACACAGCTGTGACGGAGCCACACGAGTCCTCTTCTCTCCGTCCCGGAGTTAATAATTTAGCGCGGGAACTTGAAATTTAAAATTACTATTTTATTATCTTATCAAAACAATAGCGTAATTTTTATCTTTCAAAGTTAATCTGTCATAATTGATAAAGAAATTACAATTGAATGAATAAAAAAAGTACATATATTTATGAATGAGTAATTAAAAAATAGTAAAATTGTATAGTACGTGTATTAAAAAAAATTATTTCTACTCGGGGATTAATTGGAGTATAGTTTAGTAAAAAAAAGGGTGCGCACTACATGCAGCAAGTGCGGGTTTAAAGTTTAGTTGGTATCGGATTTTATATGTACATCCACACATACATAGCACACGATAGAACCAAACTCGAGACACAGCTGGCAGGGCTAGAGAAAAGAGGGACTGCGAAAACAACAAGGCTGACGCCATCAGAGCACATATCCACGATCGATAAAACCCGGAGACGCGATACGAGTACGGATCAACGTTAAAATATAGAGCTAGAGAATATTATTTTGTGAGGAGTTTAAAGTAAAGTATAAAAATCTATTAAATGTCATGTAGGAGGAGATCCTCCTGCGAGAGTTGCGGTTAAAAAAATAATAATAATTTAATCCATCCAGAAATTGCAGATCACACATGAGATAAAAAGTACAGACTTGAACACGTGTTGTACATCAAGTAGTCCAGAGACGGTTCTGTAATAAATAATAGTGAGAAGAGTGGGGAAAATAATTTAGAGTTCAGTGTAATAACACCTGTACATTTGAATTATATTATCTAAGGTATATTTAAATATGGATGTCAATTAAAGGTAGAAATAGCGGGAGGATCATTAGAGGTTTATTAGCGCCATGTCTCGTGATGGACCAATCAGCTGCTTGGTGAACCAGCGTGAAATAACGAATCTGTCCATAGACGAATGACAACAAAAGAGATTGATAGTGCTGTGAGATCAAGTGAGTGAGAAGGACACATTGGTAACAGACATAAATTATTTATATATCGGAAAAGTGTTTAAGAAAGAGGATTGTTGAGGATATTGTATAATAAGAAGACGAACATCCAACGGACTGTATTTTATTGGTGGTAAAGTTTTATATACATCAGTTATATATTTTTTTTTTTCACTAGTATTATTATTATTATTATTATTATTATTATTAATTGTTTTTCCCCACTCTACTGTATCATCATCTGAACGTTGTGTTGACCGCCGCCGTTGTGATAGAACGTCGTGCTGGTAGTTTGTTAAAGTGTGTTGAGGAATATGAAGAGAAGAAATGCCGAGTGCGGCAAGCTCCGGAGGCCCTTGAAACGCAACAAGATCACCGAAGGAATTTACGGAAGGTACATATAACTTTTTTCGGTTGCCATATGTGTACATCACAATGGCCGCCGCTTAAAATAACCAAAAAATAAACCAGACTTTAATATCCACCACGCGGAATTAAATGTTTATTTAATGCATGTGGTATTTCATGTATGAGAATTTGTTTTGTTCACTGATGCGATGTCACAAATTGTTGGCTGATCATTCGGGATCAAGATATAACGGAGTAACATGATCACCTAGCCAATCATCTCGCTGTGTTGATGCTTGCATCACTTGTGCTTTTGACGTTTCCGCGTTAAACGTTTTTTTACTGTCTAATAAAATGTCATTATTACATTAATTATGATAATTACTCCTGCTTGATTATTATCCTCACTATTATTACTGTCAGTAAGCCGTTTAATAGATATTTTATTTAATTGATAACAATCGATAGTCGTATTGTCTTAACACGGGATTATTGCGTTTATTTATTAAATTAATTTATTATACGATTGACAATTAATAACCTGAGTTAATTATTTTAATTAAAATTTAATGCAATGAATGTTTTACAGATGATACTGAAGCTAGCTGACGTCTAATAACTTTTTGATTCTTTTTAAAAGATATATTATGAAAAAATTGCACCTTTAGTTTTTTAAATTTTCTGCATGTGCATATTTTTATTTTTTTTTCTGTTAACTGCAAGATCATGTTTTACAAGTGTAGTGTTATTGTATAATGATAAATATATTTATTTTCCGCAGCACACTGCTGTACCTAAAATTTCTGTTACTATGGGCCATGGTGATTTTTGCGGACTTCATATTAGAGTTTCGATTTGAATTTTTGTGGCCATTCTGGCTCCTACTCAGAAGTGTTTACGATTCTTTTAAATACCAAGGCTTGGTAAGTTGATCTTTTAATAGATATTTATTCTAAAGTCATTGGCTGACCCAACTATTCAGTTTGTCTATTCGCAGCCTACATCGAGTAGCATAACGTTCTTTTAACGTTTAAGATCGCAGATAAATATAACAACAAAATAACTGTGTACAAATTTTTATTATTGGGTCAGTGCAATGCCCTCGTTAATTTATTTCAAATAATAATTAGTTAATTTTTTACTATCGTTAATTGCTAATTAATAGATTTATGTAAATTGTTTGTTCACAGGCATTCTCTGTTTTTTTTATTTGCATCGCTCTGACATCAGATATGATTTGTTTTTTCTTCATACCTGTCCACTGGCTATTTTTTGCTGCCAGTACATACGTTTGGGTGCAATACGTGTGGCACACAGGTTAATTATTTACTATTTAACTGAGTATATCATGTTAATGGATGGATGTATTATTAATTCTGTAAATAAATAAAATTACAGATAAAGGAGTGTGCCTACCAACTGTGATGTTGTGGCTGTTGTTTCTCTACATAGAAGCTGCAGTGCGGTTGCGTGATCTACGCCACATGCCCTTTCATCTTGATCTTTGTAGGCCTTTTGCAGCACACTGGTAATTATTTATTTATTGGATTTTCATTAATGATATATTAATATTTTATATTTTATTTCTTACAGCATTGGCTATCCTGTTGTTACACTGGGTTTTGGTTTCAAAAGCTACGTCGGTTATAGAATGAGACAGGTAAATAATTATTAGTAAATAATTCTGGGTAGTCATCAGTTGCCTGCATTGTTTTTGCTGATTGTATCAAATGCCTACAATATTTTTTCATACATTATAAATTCTTACTACTCAGCTGTCTACGGAAATTTTTTTTCTACGGTTCTATTGTCTGCTTAAAAATATTCTGATTTATTTGCTGAAAGAATCAAGTACTTGTTTAAGATAAATGATCATCGTTCACGACCAATTATATGAGAAAACAAAACAGCTGATCTAAAAAATATCAGAATCACATCAGTCTTCAGATAGGAACTGGAAAATGACAGAGTTTTTTCAGCAAAATCTTTAATTTGGGTAAACAATTAAATAGTAATCAATTGAATGTCATGAAATATTTTTAAGTAGACAATAGAACCGTAGGAAATAAATTTTATTAGGCAACTGAGCAGTGAAAAATTGTACAGTGAGTATTTAAAATGTGGGAAAAAATATCGTAGGCATTTGATACAATCAGCAAAAAGAATGCAGGCAACTGATTCCTTACTAATAATTTATTATTTAACTTAAAAAATCTAATTATTTATTTTATTTTTATTCAGAGAAAGCAAAAAGATGTGGCGAAAGAAAATGAATTTTATATACAGTTATTACAGCAAGCATTGCCTGCAGAGCAACAAGCCGTGTCAACACAACAACTACAATCACAATTACAATCACAAATAATAACGACAGAAACAAATTCAAAATCACAGCCACACAGGCCAAACACACAATATAATCCCAGTCCAGAAAAAAGTAGAGGTAGTTTGTATTTATTTACAATTTTTAAAATCTATTATAATTTATATATTTTATTTTAATAATAATTAATTAATTTATTTATAATTTTAGGGAATGGTGCTTCCACAGACACTAGTGTACATAATGGTGGTGTATCAAATGACGCACACGCGTCTCAAGCACAAAATATATCAACTAAAAATAGTCACAGAAAATCATTTGATAAAAGTGATAAAATAGATGATCATAAACATAATTCAAGTAATTCCTCACAATCAGATAAAAATGACAAAAGGTTTGCCCACAGTAATGGTACAACGGTATCACATAACAATGATATACATTTTATTGAGCGGATAAATTCCGTTAATGATTTTGACGCAAATGAAGTGGAAAAAGATAAAACCGTTAAAGGTAGTGGTAATACATCACACAATAATAATTCGATGAAAACACAATCGAACGGTTCAACAGCGGGCAAATGGAACAATAATAGTAATAATAATAATAATAATAATAATAATAGTAATAATAATAGTAGTAATAATAATAATAACAACAATAATGTTAAAGAAAATCGTGACTCGACGACAACGACGACATCAATGCAACACAATCAGCGGGAACGTAAAGGTCGTCAGAGTAAAAATATTATCCCTGATACAACAATAAGTGATCATCAAAAACAACAAGACGAATATTGCCAGAGGTTAATTATTTGTCGCAAACTAGAGTCTGATGTAAAACGTTTAAAATCGGATTTACAGTCAAGTCGACAGAGTGAACAAGATTTACGTTCGCAAATAAATATTCTGCTCACTGGAGAGCGACAAGCCAAAGGTGATATGCAACAGCTGCAACATGATAATGATCAATTGCAGAATAAACTTCAGGGGCTGGTTACGGCTCGTCAATTAGACAAACAAACGATGTCGTCGTTGGAAAGACGGATTGCTGAAGAACGTCGACAACGTACAGCGTGCGAAGCATCGTTGGTA
This sequence comes from Microplitis deprimator, assembly GCA_964016945.1. Classification (NCBI taxonomy): domain Eukaryota; kingdom Metazoa; phylum Arthropoda; class Insecta; order Hymenoptera; family Braconidae; genus Microplitis; species Microplitis deprimator. The sequence continues at coordinate 20,510,663 of OZ024710.1, read as the reverse complement.
TCTGAAAGACGAGCTCGTCGTGTAGCTGAAGAGGCTAGATCTGCGATTCCACCGCCTCCGCCGCCGCTTGTACGCCAAGAGTGTACAGATGCGTGTAAAACTCGGCGAGCACAAATGGAGCAGGATCTCAAAAATTTAAGACGTGAATTAAAAACGAAGGAAGAGAGGTATTTTTTTTTTTTTTTTTTTTTCTATGAATATGTTTAATTAATTTTATTAAATGTAAAATGTTAATTAGTCTGATGAATTTATTTATTGATAGATTCTCATCATTGGAAAAAGAAGTAACGCATTGTAAAGATAATCACGGGGAAACCGAAATTCTTCTTAGTGCGCTAAATGCTCTCCAAGAAAAGAACACTCACCTGGAAAATAGTTTGAGCGCAGAAACACGAATAAAACTTGATCTATTTTCAGCACTCGGTGAAGCCAAACGCCAGCTTGAAATTAGAGAAAGTAAGATGATGATTTAATTTTTTTTATTTAACCCTGCGTGAGTTCACTATATTTTTCAAGACACGGTATGTGCACTTGGTCTTTTAAGGAATAGTCAAGTTTTCAAAGATTACTTCTTGAAGTGTCTAATACATGGCCCAGAAGTTGCCAAAGTAAAAAGTTTAAAATTGTTGTTAACAAAAATCGAAGAATAATCGAAAAAACGGAATTTTTTTGAAAATCTACTGCTCTCCCAAAAACCCAATATACACACGCAGGGTTAATAGAATATTTATTAATTTAACTTCTTGCTACGAAAATCAAAAATTTTCAAAAAACAGAAAGTTATTGGTTTCAGTCCGATTTTCGAAAATCGAGTTTCCATCAGATCTCGATTTTTTGAGGTGTGGGTGGGTGTAAACTTTTTTTGTCTGACGATATCTTTGGAATTAGCCAATAATTTTCGAATTTTTTTAAAAACGATAAATCATAAAAAAAAAAAATATTTTTAAAAATTGCACCTGTAGATTTCTTAATTTTCTACAGGTGCATATTTTTTTTTTGTTTTTTTTTAATTGATTTGTTGGAAAAAAAACAAAATCCGGAAATTTTTCATTGTCTGCTAACTTGAAAATCATGCGAAATGTATATTTTTTTAGTCCAACCATTTTTTGGAGCTCTAAGAGCTCTAAAGTTTACCAATTTTTCAGATTTTTTTAATTAACTTAAATATTAATCTGTCAATTAAGGTATGATGAGGTCACATGAAAAAGAAATGGAAATTTTAAAAGCAAAAATTGCACAAGATCTGGCAGTGATGCCGCAAGACACATTCAGTCCAGCACCCAGCAATTCAACGTCAAAGTTACGACTTAACAATGACGTACGCGTTGGTGGTTCGAAAATACGTAGTACCGAAAGTCCATGTCCAGGATGTACTGTGTCTAATCTTGATCCTAATGCAACGGCTTACACACCTAAAGGTTCTCTTGTTGCCTCCACCGAGGCTTAAATTACTTTACTTATTTTTTTTCGCAATTGTGACACCGGGCGCAACAAAAATGTAAGCATATTTCGTTTTTTGTTTGTTAATTATAACGATTATTTTTTTTTATTTTTAATTCTTATCCGAGATAAGACTTGTAATGAAATATCATATACTTTATTTCATTAATTTTGTATAAAATTGTAAAAAAGAAAAAAAATTATCTTGGAATTATCACATTATTTTCGGCGAGGAAATTCATGTTAATTGGACACTTTTATTTTTATTTTTAATACTTAATTGTTTTATAGTTTTGTGTTTTTCAAACATTCAAAATAATGTGATTATTTTTCTAAAATTTATTACTTTAAAAAAAAAATTATACAATAATGTTACAAAATGTCCAATTAATATAATAGTTTAACACAAGCGTTTGAATAAAAAGAAATAATAAATTATCGGCATAAAAATAATAAATAAAAGTCGTATTTCGTATTCCGAAGCTAGTCCATCATACAAAGTGTACTGAATGTCATAACAAATACAAGCTGTTCGCACTTCCAGCAATAAATTACCCACAAATTGACAAGATAAAAATTTAAAAAAAATTATCATCATTATCGTGACAATTTACATCTGTAGTAATTTTATTTTAGTTATCATTCACATCACGACTTTATTCTTAAACGCATTTATTAATAAAACATTTTTTTCTCAGTTCATTATCATTTATCAGTCTAAGGTTGTATTGTCATTTAAAGATGAGTTGATATAATTAACATATTTGATTTTTTAATTCATCAGTTAGTTATTAATTGAGAATAGAAAAAATTAATAAATAATTGCCAAGTCAGTGATAATTAGAACCATACATGCGTTCCATATCTGTATATATAAAGCATTGTCATGACAAGTAGTCAATCATACATTTTTTTTTCTTTAAGGACAGTCTCAGACAGTGTCCCCCTACTTTTTTAAAATTTTCAATGATAACTGTCATAGTCCTATTGAAATTTATGATACTGAAATTAGCTGAGGTCTAATAATTTTTGAATTTTTTTTTAAATTATAAATTATAAAAAAAAAAAGGAAAATATTTTAAAAATTGCACCTGTAGTTTTTTTAATTTTCTAGGTATGCATATTTTTAATTTGTTTTTTAATTGTTGGGAAAAATCTGAAAATTGTTAATTGTCTGCTAACTTCAGGATCATGAAATTTTATCAATTAATAAAAAAAAAATTAAAACCTTAATTGAAAACAAGACAATTTTGCTGAGATGTAGATTTGAAAAAAAATATTTACAGTTGTTATCAATCAGGAGCTGAGTAAAATTTTTTGAATAAATTTAAACCTTCAACATTTGAAAATTTCGAATTGTAAAATTGACATAAAGATTTTACTGAAATTTATTTTCCATATTCCGTTTAACTCCCAATTGATGTCAACTGTCAGTAATTTTTTTTAAAATCTGTATCTCAATTAACAATTTTCTAATTTTCTTTACCAATAAAATTTAAAAAGAAAAAAAAAAAAAAAAAAAAATATGCACATCTAGAAAATTGAAAAAACTGCAGGTGTAATTTTTTAAATATTTTCTTTTTTTATAATTTATCATTTTAAAAAAAATTCAAAACTTAGTAGACCTCAGCTAATTTTAGTATCATAAATTTTGATACGCTTATGAAAGTTGTCATTGAAAATTAAAAAAAAGTAGAGGCACTATCTGAAAATGCCCTTAAAAAATCCTGCATTGTGGCCGACTAGTCGAAAATCTCGAAACAGTCCTATGAGCACAAATAATAATAATGATAATTACTACCATAAAAACAGTAAATTAAGTAAAAATAATTTAGATTGATACTTTTAAACTCATTATTCAATTTATTTCTTCCCGTAATATGTATATGCTTCCTTTCTTTAAAGCTACGGGTTTCTATCCGGCCTTCGATATTTTGATGTGAAAATTTAATTTAATAATTTGTTACTAAATATTATTTTATTATTAATTACTATAATTATTTAAATTTAGTATAATTTTTATTTACGTATAATTTGAAGGACAAAAATAATCATAACACTTAAAAATTTAATTTAAAAATTGATGATAAAATTAAAAATTTAATAAGCGATCATAAACGATGTACCTGATCGGGGATGTGCTAGTAATGGCTGTTTCAATAAATTATTATGTTATTTTATTTTATTTTTTCGGCTTTGTTTAAAATTTGAATGAATCTGAAAGTTTAAATTTATAAATTTTATGTTTAAATTTAAAATTATGTATATCTTTTGGTTGTGCGAATATACAAAAAAATATGTACGTATATTATTTAAAGAAATTGTTTAAATAGCAAAGGAAAAAAAAGGAATATACACAATTGTATATGATGTGTGATATTGTTATAATAATAGTAAATCATAATATCTTTATCATCTTGTATAATTAATTTAATTATAAAGAAAAAAATAATAATAATAATACTGTTACTTACTAAATTTCGTGCGTGATAAATACTTAAAATATTTTCATTTATTTAAATTAATTGGTTTAAGTAATAAAAATTTTTTGTTTTCAATTAATTATATCAAAGACAAAATTTTAAAAATATTTTTTCGTTAACTTGTCATTAAAAATTGATATTTTATGCCCTTCCAATCCCTGATTAAGAAAATCGATTTGAAAGATTCATCCATAAACTTTGAATCCTAATTTTGAAGAATTAAATTTTTTTGAGAAGTTCAAAATCACGTTATTGAATAATTTCAGGAGAGTTGAAGTTATTCAATTATTTAAAACACAATACTTTTTTAATCAGTAAATAAAAGTAGATTTTTCAAATTATTTAAAGACGAGACGATTTGAAAATATGAAATATTTTTGAAATACTTTTCAATCACTTAATAATAATTCGAGTTCCATTTTAGAGAGATTCAGAAGAATTAAAATTTCAAAATACTTGAAAATTTTTTTTATTAACTCAATAATACTAAAATTTTGAATCATGGAGAGACAGAATTATTCAAAAATAATTAATTTTTTTGAATACCAAAGTAGCACACTTGGCTTTGTGACATCTATAAGATATCAGTATTTCGACCTATCGATAAGACACCAAAATGTTGACAAAACAATCAGAAATTTATGACACCGAAAAAATTTCTGCTTAAAAAACTTGACACAAGGCGACAGAAATTAAATTACAAATTCTTAGCAAATATGTCATCTAAACGATTTTTTAATTAAAATTACTCTTTTGGAACGGAAAAAAAATACAAATTTCCTATTACTCTCAGGACCAACATCTGTATGTCTTATTTATACAAAAAAAATTTATCTTGTCTTTTTAAAAGACATCTTAAAGTCTCTGTGCTACTTGGGTACTTCCATACAGTTTCCAATCACAAAAAATTTTTTAATCGTTTCGAATACTTAATAATTTTATTGAGAATCCAAAGATTTAAAAATATTCAATTTTTTTTTTTAAATCTAATCACTTTTCTTAATCAGGGATATTTTTCATTGAACAAACAGTTCGGCAGTCAGTACAAGTTTTACTTTTCCCTGCGATTATCGAAAAAGATCATCGCTGGACTTGTTATTCTCTGATAAAAAAATATTATTACAGTTCGTATAAATAAATTCAACGCATTGCGATCATTTTCTGTTGATAATTAACACGATAAATTATTCATACCCGTAAAAAAAAATTTTTTCATTGGGTTGGAAAGTCTCGGCTGTACTCCAATTGATAAATCAAATGGTCCATAAAACAAACATATTAAAAAAAAGAAATTAATTAATGAAATTCAAGTTATTTTTCATTTTTTAATAAATAATTATTAAAAATTAAATCTATTATAATATTTATTAATTAATTAATTACAAGTAAAATATGTCTCATTGCGTACTTAATAATAAAAAATAAAAATTAGATTATAAAATAAGTACACATGTGTGTACATGACGTTGCATGACAAAACGATTAATTAATTATTTAATTAATCAATTTGTCCCAGTATTGATCTCAAACTCGGTGGCTGGACACGCAATTGGTCTTAAATTAACCATCGTAATAATTTTATTGTACAACCTGTATTTGATAATGTTTAATGATAAAACTGAGAACATCAAAAAAAAATTAATCATACATAATAATAATTATTGTGACTACAGATCTGTCTACAGTTAAGAGAGAAAATGTAAGCGAGAATGAAAGTGAAAGAAAGTAAGAGAGAAAAATAACGCATCAGCATAATTTATATTATTTAAATTTATCACCTCTGTATTCTCATTTATTTATTTTCATTTATTAAAAAAAATTTTTTAAACTATTCAGTACACATAACAATTTATTATCCTGAAAATAAATTATTATTTCATCCACTATTATTATTTTTTTTTAATTTTAATGCTAATTTTTTACGAGTGTCAATGTAGCAGCCATCAGACGAATTTAAAAATATAAATAAATAGAGTAAACCATTAAAAAAATAATATTTACAAAAAATGCACTTATTAATTTTTGAATTTTTTAAATGCCCATTTTTTCAAATTTTTTTTTATTAATTATTTACTCTATTTATTAATAATTTTAAATTTGATGTCTGCTACAATCACACTTATAATTTTTCTTCTATTTATTTTATTTCTTTCATTTCTAAAATAAGTGAGTCCATATGCAACAAATTAAGAAGAAAAGTCGACTGTGTAAATATTGTATCAAAAAAAAATTTTCCTAAACATTTTAGTATGCAAATACTTATGATTCTGAAGTTATTCGACATCTAATAATTTTTGGATTTTTTTTTTAAATTATTCAAAAAATTTATAAAAAAACAATATTGTAAAAAATTACACTTATAGTTGTTTTAATTTTCTACATGTGCATATTTTTATTTTTTTTTTGTAATTGATGTGAAAATTTTTAATTGTCAAATAACTTCAGGACCATAAATACTTACAAAAAATAATAGAGCGCTCGGCAAAATAAATATTTGAAAAAAAGGCGAGTTTAAATTATTGGTGATAAAAAGGCTGGAAGAAAAAAATAAAAAGTGTAAGGCCCATGATTAGTTTGTACCAATCTTAAATTATTGTGTACCTTTTATCACTTATGCAATATACATATTTATTAATAATAACTAAACAGGTTCTAATATTATCTGCTGTAGCAAATTGTAATTAAATGTCATTTTTTTCGAAAATTTTTATGTATTGTAAGTCAACCGATTATTTATTCTGCCATTTTCATACATAATTAGTTGCACATATCAATTTTTAGTGATTTATATTATTGAAATGTCAAAAATTATTACTATTAATTATTTTTAAAAATAATTGTCAGACATTTTTGATGAAAATAAAAATTTAATTATATATGAGCAATAAATATAGCGAGAAATTTTGAATTAAATCTGTTGAATATTCTGTAGTGTGATAAATAATTATTTTTCAAATGTTTCGCTCACTCTTGTGTCAATTTATTTTACACTAATGATAAGTAAAAAAAAAAAAAAAAACAACGATAAAAAAATTGTAGCGATATATAAAACTAGTAATACTCAATCAAATGTTTTTTTTTGTACTCATTAAACCTTAAAAAAATATTCAGACTCTTCTTTGGACCACTGAGTACGTAAAAAAATATTTCTTTTACTTTATATCACACTTACAATTTAAAAGTACCCTGCTTTATTACTTAATTTTATTTATTTAACAACAATGTGGAGCATCTTTTCGAATTCTATCGAGTAAAATTTCTCCAATATTAACTCTCGTGCCATTATTATCATAATCTAAAATTTTAAATTAAAAATAATTAATTATCAACGATAAATAGTTACTATAAATAATTTAAAAAATAGTAAAATAAATACATTACCTTTATAATAAACTAATTCACAGGTATCACGACATTCCGCATTGTCATTTAAAATATTTTGAAGGGTGTTATAAAACGCGGCAATTATTTGAACCCTATTATTTTTATACGTATCTGAATTATAGAAAAAAATTATTTATTTACTATATTTATTGTGGTATTTAATTTAAATAAATTACCAGGATAATAATTAATTCATAGACGGAAAAAAAATAGTGGAAAAATTACAGATTCAAATTTTTCAGCATAACGCAAAATACTTCTTTCGCCAAGAAATCCTTTTTTTGTGTATAATTGTAATTATAATAATTACTTTATTACAAGAAATAGTTTAAATTATTACAGTGCAAACTATAATACAATTTTTTTAGGAGGGCCGTTTTTGCACTAAAAACTCTAATTTTTCTATTCTTGGTTTTATTTCCTAGGAATTAATTATTATTAATTATAAAGTATGAATGCGAGTAATAAAAAATTACCAGAATGTTTATGAGAGTGTTGCAGTATCTCATAAAACGTCAACATTGGTGTCGCACCTTCAACAACAATATAAACAGGCCTACGTTTTTGTCCTTCACCTCCAGGGTGAATTTTATATACAGTATTGCGATATGTACGTTTTTTAGTTCCGGCCCGATCCCGGATTTCATTTTCGAGATTCTAGAAAAGTTTACAAAACTATCATCATAATTATTAATTACCCGGATAAATTATTGTTGTTTGCAATACTATGGTGTCATTGTAAAGCCGGACGATGTCTGCTACCAAACGAAAATTTAAATAAACTGTCAATTTTACTATGGCCGGAGCTCAAGAGAGTCTTTTATAGATATGGTCAATTGTTTATAAATTTTCGATTTTGTATAAATGACTTATTGGAGTATGGAATTTATAGATGTCTATTTTCCCTTAGATTTTTATTCAGACATGATCGGGCTTACTATGACACCCTAGTATTTTATTTAAAACAAGAATAATTTCTCCATGTATTGGATTATATATAAATTATAAATAATTTTTTAAATATAAGTACTAACAGTCGTACTCTCCAACCAATTATTGGACGCGTCTCTAAGATCTGGAGGAATGTGTCCTGACTCAGGTATCAAAATAAAAAGTTTTTTTACAGGTATCGTTATCTTAACTTCCGATGTACTTTGATTTGATTCATAATCTTCCATCTTTACACGTAGTCCTACAACAATTATTCATTTAATATTTTATATTATTGATTCTCCTTGTAAATAATTCATTTTACCTGGATTATTAACACCATCTGAAGGGAGAATTATTCTTAAATAGCCATAGTAATAACTGTATGCCATTCCCGTTCCATAATCGACACCATCCAATGTATTGAATGTGTAAGTAGAGTTAGATTTATAACGAAACTATTCAAATAAACAAATTCATTTTATTGTTAGAATTATTTTTATTCTTTTAAACATTAAAATATTCATTCTTACCAAGCCAATACTTTGGCTCGCAATAATTGATAGTAAAAAAATTAAAATATTTGATGTAGAATCAAAGGCACGGGTGTAACTCAATATATCACCTTTTCTTACAGCAAAAATCTAAAATTTCAAATTATTATTTACTTATACATCTAAATAAATTTAATAAAATCTCTACAGAAAAAAAAGTCATAGATTAATATAAGAATTTATGCTGAATTTCCAGCCCGATGAAAAAAGATTTTATACAATTGTATAAAATCTTTTTTCATCGGGAGACTTTTTTTTTTATAAAGATGTCAGCAAAAAAAATACTTACAATCATATAAATGCTGCAAATTACAATAAATACTATAGATATTACATTAAATTCAAATGTAGAAGTAAAAATTTTGTGTACTTGATTGTCATAATGATTTTTTAAATACTCTAATTCTGCAAAGAAACTTATCACCCTAAGTATTATTGATCCTAATGTCAGTATGAGAAAACAAACAACAAAAGTTGTTACTGTAAGCAAAAAAAATATATTTTTTATATAACAAATAAAAAAAAATTGTAATTAAAATCGCAGGGACAAAAACTTTGGGCTGTAATTCATTTATACTTTTTAATAATTATGTAAAATTAATTGTCTTTATCATATTATTTAGAAAATAGAACTTGAATGATTGAGTTGCTGATCAAGTTACAATGAAAGTGACGAAACGTCCCACATTTATCAATACAAATTCTGCTTTTTTTTTGTCCTCCCTGCAACTTTAATACTGGGTCTTTGTAGGAACAATAAATTTAAAAAAAATCTGTTTTTCCGATTATTTTTCATTTTTCGGAAACATCAATTTTAAACTTTTGACCTGCAGCTTCTTGGCCATATATGAGACTACAAAGAAAACTTAATGCATGTGTCCGATACATTATTTAAATTTCAAGGTATGAACATATGTAACTCATTACTATAATGAGCTTCGGTAATTTACTTTCAAGTCTAGACGTGAGTTTTTCTTATCTATTGTTTACAAATCGGTATATTTGAATTATAAGCCCTTAATAAGGAAGGATGTGTATTCTAGTCTTGTCTGCGTAAAGGTGAAGTACGTCAGTATTATCTTGTTTTGTCAGGATGCCATAGTGCTAAGTATGATATGTATTATATCTGCAATAAGAATTTGGAATCAATTGCCTGATAATGTAATTACTTCTCTATTGTATACTATATTATTAGTATGTTATATTGTATTAAGGGATGGCCGTAAGAAGCTTCGACTTGATGGTCAATTAAATAATAATAATAACATATTAGACACACCCAGATAGCAAAATTACATCTTAATGAGTTTTGAATGAGTTCCTATTTATGATTTAGACGTCTCATTAACATCTTAAAGAAATCTTTAAGAAGTTCTCAAGATGTCGAATATAATATATATAAATAAAAAAATAATGATAAACATACGGTTATCAATAGAAGCTTTCAAATAACTGTCTTTATAAACCAGTCGTACAGAAACCGCTACCACGATAGCCGATACGATGGTTATCAACAAAATATAAATTGTCATAGAGGGTTGGTGAGGATAAATTAGAACGTCATTCTCCCCTGTCTTTTCATTAAGTTCGTTATTTTTTTTCTCTTGAATTATCTGAAACATGAGATTTTATCAATGGCCTTGATATTATTTTTTACGACTACAATTTGATAGTTATTATAATTATTATTTTGTAAATTAATAAATAGTGATTTACCTCCATAATGAATTTTTAATTCTATAAATCTTCAACAATTAATTTATAAAAATGAAGAATAATAAAATAGTCATTGTTATTATTTTTATCAATACTTATACGATAATGTTTAATTATTTGTTGGCTAGCCGGCAAACAATAAATGACATATTGAATTACACTATATATTTTCGAAGAAAAATTAATGTTATGAAGTTCATGAGTCAGTACTTGAATGATATAAACATACACATATATTTTTAGTACATATTATATAAATATAGTTTGAACAGATGGAGCTCAAGTTTAAAATGTAATCAACTATAGACAGTTTTCAATTTTTTTATGATTGCTAACAAAACAATTATCTTAATGAAATAATTAATGAAATGTATGATAATTATCAGTCATTAAATAAGGAATTGTGTTGAAAGACGACACAAGTGACGACAAAAATTAAATTACAAATAAGTGTCAAATAAGTCATCAAAATGAGTGTGAATGTAGCAGACATCAGACAAATTTTAAATTATTAATAAATAGAGTAAATAATTAATAAAATAAAATTTTTAAAAAATGCGCATTTAAAAAATTAAAAAATTAATAAGTGCATTATTTAAAAATATTATTTTTTAAATTATTTAGTCTATTTATTTATAATTTTAAATTTGTCTGATGTCTGCTACATTCACACTCACATCATCAAAACAATTTTTTAATTGAAATGTATTTTTTAGGACAGTAAAGAAGAACAATTTACTATGACTCCTTGACCAACATCAGTATGTCTTATTCATATAAAAAAAACTTGGTATTGAGAAAAAAAAAATTTGTCTTGCCCTTTTAGAAGACATTTTTATGACAACTTAAAGTTGTCTCTGTGCTACTTGGGAGGTAAAAGATCTAGTACTTGATCACTTTCTGTATTTATATATCTATATTTTGTAAAATTTAGTAAATATAAATATATAAATTCATGAGCGATCGGGTACTGGGTCTCTTACCACAGTGACCATTTGTCTGATAACTTATTCATGTCCTGGTTTTTTGAATTTCCCACAGGTTTTTCAAAGTTCATCCTATTACAATATTTTCCATAGACTTATCTGCTGGCCAATTTTCCCCACTATGACACAAAAAATTAAATACTTGTAATTATAATTAGAGTAAAAAAATCCAAAAGCGTAATAAATTTTCACTAAATTAGTATTCATTTTGTACTACATCTAATATTTAAATTATACCGCCATTTTATTGCGCCATCTGTTCCCTTAAAATTATTTCTTAATTAAAAAATAATAATTAATTAATTTAATAAACATATGAATAATAATTAGAAAATGATTATATTCAATAATTTATAAAATAATTATTTAAATACTACTTTAAATTAATCATTTTCGTAAAGAAGGTTCGAGAACTTTCTCGAATATTGTCGTGGGTAGACAAAGAAAAGCGCGCACGAGGTACCTATTTTAACCTGAACAAGTGCAAGTCTACCCTGCAGTATTGAAGTAGAGGCTTTTGCGTGGATGCTTTTATTGTTTACAATAAAAATAAATTTTTTGTGATTTGAAATTTGTGATCAACGATAAATTATTTTTCTCCATTTTAAATTAAAATAAAAAAATATGGCTTCTAAAATTGATGAAGTAAGCGAACAAAATAATAAAATTTTTTTTAAGCTGAGAGTAGCCGACATTTGAAAAATTAATTAATTTTTAATTACCAATTAATTGTCATCATAAAATTTTAAAAAATTCTTCACATGCATTTTTGAAATTATTTCCTGCCAGTATTTACTTTATTAATTTAAATAAATAAATTTTTTAATGACTGCTACTTTCAGCATCACTTTTTTTCTCTAATAATATAAGAAATATTTTTATTAACTATCTAATGTTTGTTATGATTTTTAAATTTATTAGTTGAAACTGGACATCGATGAACTTAACAGTCTGCTATTGCAAGCAAAAAGACAAAAAGTAAAAGATGTGCTTGCAATTGAGGTTAGAAGATATCAAACCGAGCTGACAAAATTGATGGAAGTTTCTAAAAATGATGAAAACAAAACTTCAAAACCCCCAGTTACCAATAGTTCAAAATGTTACGAAGTTAAATTGACAAATTACGCATGGGATCAGTCAGATAAATTCATAAAACTCTATGTCACTTTGAAAAATGTTCAGTCATTACCAAAAGAGGCCGTATATTGTGATTTCAAGGAGAGATCAATGGACTTAAGAGTTATGGGATTGGATAATCGAAACTATCAGCTGCCTATTTCCAATCTCTGTGAAGACATCGAGCCATCAAAAAGCTACGTGAAAGTTAAAACTGATATGATTGCCGTGTTTTTATCTAAAAAAGCACCGAAAAATTGGTCCCATGTGACTGGCATTGAGAAGAGAATAAAGGAGTCGAAAAATGCTGCTCCGAACACTGATAATTCCGACCCGGAAGCTGGACTCATGAATATTATGAAGAAAATGTATCAAGAAGGTGATGATGACATGAAGAGAACTATTGCCAAGGCATGGACTGAAAGTCAAGAGAAAAAAAGTGCCGGTTTTGAGGATTTCCCATCAGTATAAACTTTTTAAAATTTTATATTACTTTGTTATTAAAATAATTCAAATTATCATAAACTATCGATTATTATTTACAATAATAATTTAAATTACGAATGCATGTTAAGGACATTATCAGTGTCCCCGATTTTTTTAAAATATTAAATGACTGTCAACTCTCATCGTATTAAAATTTAATTAATTAATTTAAAAAAAATTAAAACCTTAATTGAAAAAAAGAACAGTTGCAATTTCACCGAGATATGGAATTTAAAAAAAATTACTTGAAGTTGTTATCAATTAGGAGTTAAACAAAATTTGAAAACTATACAATTGACATGTAGATTTTACTGAAATTTATTTTCTAAATTTCGTTTAACTCCCAATTGATGTCAATTGTAATTTTTTTAAAATTCTATCTCGGCGAAATTGTCCTTTTTTCAAATAAGGTTTTAATTCTTTTTTAATCAATTGATTAAATTTTGATACGCTTGACAATTGAGTCATTGAAAATTTTTAAAAAGCGGAAGCACTGTCTGAAAATGGCCTCAATTATTAATTTAAATTTAGTTTTTTTACTTTCATAAAATAATGGAGCTCAGAATCGGAGGTCAAGTCTTAGTTTTTTTTTTTACTATAAAAATATTAAAAGTATCATTTGAAATTTTATAATACTTCAAAGGTCAGAGGTCGATCTGTACAATATAATGATAACTTTCATGTAACTGAACTATTACATCTGGAGCGCGCATTAAAAAGTCATATTTTAAAATTTAATATGTTTATCTTTAAATGTTGGAAATAAATAAATAATTTTTAGATAATTATTTAAAGTGATTTTTTCTACATGACTGCAAAAAATTTCAACCCCATAACTTGATCTCGGAGTGAACTTTGTGTAGAAATTTATTTGGTTAAAAAATAATTTAATTGCATGGTAATTTTTTATGTGCAATTTTAATTCATCTTTTTTTTTTTTTATTTTTCTTACAATTCGCATAAATACAAAGAATTATTAAAAATAACAATTACAATCATATACAATGCTGATATTTTCTTTATTCCGGAGTCATTACATTCGCTTGCTTACAAAATTAAAATTGATTAATTATTAATTATTAATAATTAAGACTAGTTGTGATTTTTATTACTTTTTTTTTATATGTATTGCCCTGAGCGGAAAGTCATCAATTACTTATCGACGATGAAAATATAAATGAGCGTATGTGACATTTAAAATGTACTTGTAAATAAATTTTATTTACATAAACTTCTTGCAGGCAATTTTTAAAAATTTAGCAAAAAGAATTTATAATAATTATTTTATTTAATAATTAATAAAGCTATAGTTAATTAGCAATACTTTATAATTTTGTGCTTTCAATTGATGATTTTGGTTCCTTAGACTTATTGTTTTTTAAACATTCAAAACAATTTAATATATAAATAAATATGACACAATTTTTTTAAAAAACTATTAAATAAAAATTGAAAAAAAAAGTACAATAACAATCGGCGGTAAATAAGATTTGACTAGTACACGTTTTTTGAATAAATAAAAACTTATTTTTTTCAAAAATATTTAAAATATAAATAAACCGCGAAAAAATATATACTGAATAATTATGATCCTGTAGTTAACAGACAACTAACAATTTTCCGATTTTTTTTATCAACAATTTAATTAAAAAAAAAAAAAACTAAAAATATGCACATGTAGAAAATTACAGACTGAAGGTGCAATTTTCTGATATTTTTTTTTTTAATTTATCGTTTTTTAAAAAAAATCAAACAATTGTTAAACGTCAGGTAATTTCAGTATCATAAATAATTACTAATACTTAAAAGTTATCTATGGGAATATCAATTAATTGGAATGATCTTAATAATAATATGAAATTAAGTTGGATGACACAGACCAGCCTTAGTATTTTTGTAATACCGTTAAAATTGTAATAATTTAATTAAAATAAATTTAATTTAAAATCTAAATAAATTAAAAATGATTAAAAATAGTATACTGGGCAAATAATATCTTATCGAAAAAAATTAAATCGATACGTAATCACTCAATTTAAATCTTATAAGTCTTTGGTTTCTTAGCTAACTATTTTTATGTACGTTCTGTTTCCTTGGCTCGATTTTTTAAAATAATTTTGTTCAGTATTTTTATAATTAATTTAAGTATACTTATTGTACGCGATGCTTGCAAGAATTGAGCGACTGTTGCACTTCACGATTGCTTGAATAAAATACTTGAGTCATTGAATTACGGGTCTTATCCATCAGTGTTTCAATGTCTTCTGGTCCCAATCCCTTAGTAGGAATTGGTGGCAATGTTGTAATAATAATACGTCCTAAAAATATTTGTTTAATTTTTTAATTTCAGGAACTTCATACAGTAAAAAAAATTTTAATTCAAAGTAATTATTTTACCTGGGTCAAACCGTTTATCTTTTTTAGATAAAAAATAATAAGAAGAAAATACAACTGGCAAGATAGGCAATTGTGAGTTAACAGCAACATGAAAAGCACCTTTTTTAAACGGATGTATTTCTCCAGTGTTGTGTCGTGTACCTTCGGGGAATATCCACATCTTAATCTAACAAAAATTTCAAAATTAAATATCGCGGTTAATTATTTTAATAATAAAAAAAATAATATGTGAATTTAGCTGACAATTGTCAATTTTTTAAATTCTAGAATAAATAAATAAATAAAATAAAAATTTAAAAATGCGTACTTAGATAATTTAAAACCCAGTACGCGCATTTTTTTAAAATTTCATTATTAATTTAATTTAAATTTATAAATTGTCTCATATCTGATACATTCACATAAAAAATCATGATACTGAAATTAGCCAACTAATTTTTGGATTTTTTTTAAAACGCTACATTAAAAAAAAAAAAATATTCCAAAAAATTGCACCTGTAGTTTTTTTAATTTTCTACATGTGCATATTCTTAGTTCTTTTGTTTTTTTTTAAATTTAATTGTTGAAATAATAATTCGAAAATCGCCTGCTAACTTCAGGATCATAAAAAACCGCGGCAATAAAAATAAAATAAATTACCTTTTTTTCTTTTATTTTATCAGTCGCAGTATTTAAAGCAGTGCGTGCTTTTTCCGAATTCATTCTATCAATAAAGATAAGACCACAAAGCCAAGCAGCGAGTCCGAAAGGCCAAGCATAAAATAATTCTTTTTTAGCGACAACTGTACATTTGTCCATAACCGGCCACATTTCAAACATGCCCAGTATGTCTAGAGAACTTTGATGATTAGCAACAACAATACACGCTTGTTCTTTTTCCAAGTTAGCACGATTTCTCAGTTCCCATTTCAATCCGAGTAAACTGCTTACGTGATGACAAATTGATGAAGCCAATCTAAAATTTATGTAATCCCATTAAATTGTTATGTCAACATAAACTCAATAAATAAAAAAAAACTAATGATTAGACCACCGCGATGATGTAATAAAAAATGAATAAATTTTTCATTACTTACAAAAGATTTTTAACATTTCCTGGACGGAATACCATGATAGGTATCAAAAGTAACGAATTTGCCATAACAATCCCATAGTATAATAAAAATTTAAAATAATATCTGAATGTGCCGCTCGTTTCATAGAGAAATGGCAGGATGAGTATGAATCCCACCAATATTATTTCTAAATAAGACGGTGTCATTTTTTAGTTTTCATCCACACGATAAAAAAATAATTCACTGAAAAGGGTAGACATTTTATATAAAAATAAAAAAAATTTTATTTTAGTTTCTATTTCAATATTATTCGCTTACCTCTCGCGGTTCTTTGCGTTTTACCTCGGGATTTAAACTCTCAAACGTACTGTTGACGTCCAGTAAATCCTCCACTACTGCAACGGAAACCTCTTGTTTTATAGTTATGTAAAAAAAATTACTATTGTACTTGAGACATTGTTTTTTTTTATTATCAGTCATGTATGTATAACAACCCAGGTAAAACGTCAAGAGGGCTGACGTTTATCAGCGCCGCCGGGACCAATGAACGTGCATCTCAAATGGGATATATAATACCTATATACATATATATATACATTTTAGAACTACAGTATAGTTTAATGATAATTATTATACTATAGCAAATAAAGACATCCCCTGTTTCTCTTTTTTCCCTCTGCTCTTTTTCCCGCAATTTTTAATTTTAAATAAAAAACTTCCAAGAATAATAAAAATTTATGAGTGTGAATGTAACTGACAAGTGGAAATTTTTCTAAATTTTTGAATAAATAAAAAAAATTCAAGAAGAATAAAAATTAAAAAATGCGTATTTAGATCACGTAAAAATTAGTGCGCGCATTTTTTTAAATTTTATTATTTAAATTTATTTATTTATTCAAAATTTATCGTTTTTAAAACAATTTAAAAATTATTAGACGTCGGCTAACTTCGGGTCATAAAAATATATAAATTTTTATGAGTTTGAATGTAGCAGACATCAGAAAAATTTTAAGTGATTAATAAAGAGATTAAATCATTAATCAAATTAAATTTTTAAAAAATTTTGAAATTAATAAGTGCATTTTAAAAAATTTTTTTTTTTTCTCCTTCTTGGCTATCGTCCCTATTGGGCCACGTGCCACTTATTTTTAAAATTATTTTCTTTATTTATTTAGTTTTAAATTTGTCTAATGTCTGCTACATTCACACTCATGTATTTTTATGAGTGTGAAATAACTTACAATTTTCAACTTTAAAAATTTTAAAATAAGTTAATTTAATAAAAATTTTATAAAATTTAAAAAATGCGCATTTATAGAATTTCAAAATGAGTATGTGTATTTTTTTTATTCTTATATTTTTAATCATTTAATTCGTTTATTTGTAATTTTAAATTTGTCTCATGTCTGCTACATTCACACTGATGTAGGGTAGAAGTACCGTTTTTGGCCACTTTAGGGCCAGTTTTGGCCACTTAGAAATTTTAAATAATATAATTTGTAAAATACGCAATGGCATAATTAACTTTTAAAATGTGTTTGAAGATACTTTTATCACATTATTACAATGAAATTTTTTTTAATAAGTTCTCATTATTTAAAATAAGGTATTAAATGTCCAAAAATGAAGCAGTGGCCACAAATGGTACTTCTACCCTATTTTTTTTGTACTGATTTTGCTGAAAAAAAAAAATCCAAAAATTTTTAATTGTCTGCTAACTTCAGGATGCTATTTTTATTATCCGTAAATTTAAAAAAATTTAATACAATTTATTAGTTTTATTTACCGCAGTATTAAATTATTTTTGAATATTAAATTTAAATTTAAACAAGACAATAAATTTAAATTTGAATAAATAATTAAATATAAAAGCATGCGGCTGAAATTTAAAAGTTACAAGTACGTGTTGAGGAGAGAGATACCTGATGCTTTGGTAGATAAGAAAAACCCAAACCTAAGCAAAAGCCAGGTCTCTGATTGGTCGGAAACGTCAGCAAACTTAAATCTCCATCACACAACTACTCTTCATATATATACATATATAGATGCTGTCCATAGTCTATTGTTCCCTGTAGCTGTAAGTTTGAATGTGTGTGGCTTCAGCACTAATGACTTGAAAGAAACTTGCAGAGACCCAGACCCAGAGACCCTCTGATCTTCATTTGAGTGCGACTGCTCATGGTAACTGCCACGTTTTTTTTATATCGTTTTTAATTTTAAATAAATAATTACATGTTGATATTTATTCGTTAAAAATTAAATAGTTATTTAATTAAACGTTGACTATTTACGTATAAAAATATTTAAAGTGAATATTTTGTAGATGACGCAAGATAAGTTTTACTTGGAAGACAAGTATTGAATATTTGAAAATTTAATTTTATTATTATTGAGACAATGAGTCATCAGCAAGAAATTAAAGACGTGAGTATAGTGATAACATCAATCTTAACATCACAAAAATCTCCGTATGGAATTTCTCTGGTTAAACTCGACCAGGATTACTACGAATTTGAAAATCAACGCATTCCGTATCGTCAGTTGGGTTTTTCTTCACTAGTGGACTTTATCAAAACCATACCGGAACTGGAAATTTACCAACGTGGTACCAGCCATTTTATAAACTTCAATGGCAAGAAATCAACTCAACACATAAGTAATCTGGTTGCCAAACAAAAAAATTCTTCATCGAAATACCGAAGCCGGCCAGTGTGTACACAAAAAACAGCGCCAGCGATGTACAGACCACGTGAATCTTCATCCTCATCATCATCGATTGATCCAAAAGTAACAAGCCATATTTCTTCTATTATTCATGATCATCCTGGTGGAATAATGCAGTCAGAATTAATTGAAAAATTGGTATATAAGCAGCCATATTTAAATATAAGTACGTATCAGTGTAATGAGCATCTGAGAATTCTTGATCATGAAGTTGTAATTGAAGATAATTTGATTTATCCTAAAAATTCATCATCTATTCCACGTGATTCGTCATCATTTGCTGAAAGATCGTGCAGATCTAAATCAGCACCATCTAAGAGACATTTTAATAATAATAGTTATAATAATAGTAATAATAATAATAATAATAATAATAATGGGGAGTATTATGATAAAAAATATGAAGATACCAACGGCAAGTACTGTGGCAAAAGTTACGATAATAATTACAAGTATGTAAAAAGTAATACTAATGGTAATTACACTCATAATAATTACCAAGATAATTACAGTAATGCTGGTAATGATAAGAAAGAAAATAGTTATCAAAGTAGTGTGTTATCAAATAATTTTAAAGTCGGTGGTATTGATTCTGATGATAATTACGGGGCTGATGATATTGATTTGGATGAAGGTATCGAATGCGTGAATCCTGGTGCGCCGAATGCGAATGGAATACAAAGATCTGGTGACTCTAATGTATATAATGATAAACATGAAGTAAAAGATATTAAAAATGGCCACACGCGTCAAAATGGAGGTAAAAATTTTGAGCAGGTACAAAGTTACGGTAATCAGACAAAGTATGAAGATAAGAAGAAGGTTAATTTTGAAGCAGATCATCCTCGGCTGGAATTCATCAATGCTAGTGATGTTGCTGGTGTTGGTGATGTGGTGGACAAAAGAGAAGCTCTGTTTATTAAAAATAAGGAATATATTGCAGAGTCATTGTCCAAGCGCACGGTGTTGCGGTTGGAGAAACTTTTGGAGAACAATCCGAATGGTATTTGGTGTATTGATTTGCCGAAGTTGTATAGAGATGATTATCAACTGACGCTGGAATGGGAAGACTTTGGGTTCCAACGTCTCTCTGACTTTGTATCGCATTTGCCGAAGATATTTTACATGGTGGGGCCATATCGCAACGGAGATTACCGTCTTTTTGATGCTAAAAAACCACTACCTGATGATGATTTTCAAAGCCATCAGAAACTAACGATGGCTTCACTTTATGACATCTACGGCGATTATGAGAATGATTCGTTACCGCAATACATTTCGCCTGATATCAAACAGTCGCTTTGTCCTGATAATGTCCTGGCCATCAATGAAACTGTCGGTCATATATCTGTCACGAGATTTGAACCAGAAATAGGCGCTAATGGAGAAAGAATAATGAAGAGTATTGGTGTTCACGTCGTTGAAGCTTTTACTCCTTCGTTTTTCTGGATACAAATTAGTAAATATAAGCGTAAATTTGACGATATGATGGAAGATTTAGGGTAAATATTATTTTTTAATTTCATATATTTTAAATAATAATAATTTGTAATTTTATTAATTAATTAATTAATCATTTTACAGGAAATTTTATGATGAAAACAGCGAGAGATACAAAATTCCTCTGATTGTTCTTGAAAGAGGACTAAATATTGCGTGCAAATTTTTCGGAAAATGGCATCGTGGGATAATTAAAAGTATTACGCCATCAAATTCACGAGTTAGTGTAAGTAATGAGTCAATTTTTTTTTTTTTTATTACTTGTAATAATTGTAAACTGATATATTACACATCTAGGGAGGAAAGTAGGAGATTCCAACCCGCAAATCAGGACATCCTACCTTTCTCTATGGTGTATACATAATTTTTCACCAGATCTATACCTGAAAGTTTAAATTTGTGCCTCTGCTTAAGAAAAGAATGGCAGGAATTTTAATTTTCAGTGCAGGTATGGTGAAAAAGGATGAAATTAAATGATTATAATGATAACTGTTAAATAGGTGATGTTTTATGACTACGGAACTTTGAAATCATATCGTCCTGAAGAAGTTTTCTTTTTACACCGGCGATTTGGAGTCTTGGATGCTCAAGCTATTCCATGTGCTTTGTGTTTCATAAAACCAAGAAAACGTGACTCTGATTCTCATGAGAGGCAAAGTAATGAATGGCCTAAGGATGCACGCGACCAGTTTCTTCGTATGGCATTCAAATGTGAAATGTGGGCGACTATATTCAAAGTTGATGTTGATGTAAGTATTTATTTATTTATTTATTTACTATCCATGATTATCCTTATCTATCTTCAGTAAATGATTCGTACTTTGAAGTAGTAAATTTCTTATTCATTGATGTAAATAATTAATCATTTAAATTATATTTTTATTTAGAATAATTCCATGCTGATTGGTTTGACTGACACATCAGGAGACGAAGATCTTCACATCGCAGATTACTTATTACATAAAAAATTAGCCGAGAGATCTAAAACGGTTCGTATTACTACCAGAAACTTTCATTACATCCATTCTAAAATATCTTCTATAGAATGGAAGCAAAAGTCTATGAACAGCTCACTAGGTAATGCTCGCTTAACTAAAATGAATCATTCTAAATCTAGTAATAAATTTTTGTCCGCTAATCAAAAAGCCAATCAAACTTCTTTACGAAATTCAAATAACAAAGACAATAATGACCCGCAGCGTCACGGTGAAACTCTATCGCCTTCAATGTTGCGTGAAATAGCAAAATCTAAAGTCAAAAATTCAAAGCCAGTGGAATTGCCACCACCTCCGATAGTTTTAAATTACGCGCCAACACCCACTATTAATTTACTACCTCTAGGTACATCTCATGACAAAGTTAATTTATGGTTTGAGTTAAACGATGAATTGAATGAAAATTCAGATACTGGAGATTATGATAGATCAGGCGACCACAGTTTCGAAGCATCCAGACTTAAAAAAGTCCCAAAGTCTGATAATAATTTTAAGGAATCAAAACTTCAGCGTGTGCAGAAGGCATTCAAACTCGAAGATATTTTTAAGATGTCAGAATGTCGAATTACTTCTCAGACACTTGAGTCACATCGTGATCCTGAGACTTCTAAAGCTCAGTGTATTTCTGGTTCATCTAAAAATATTTCCTTGCCGGAAGCGTCATCAAGCGAAGATCATAAACCAGTTGGTTCTAAGAGATTATCAAACTTAATTAACGTTATTGATAAAAATGAAAAAATTCCAGCCTCTGGAACTTTCAGCAGTCCATTGAGAGGGCGCAGAAAGGAAGAACTTGTTGATTGGAAAAATGTTAGACACTTTAATAAAAATGATAATGATTACTCAGCATCATCTAAATGTCTGACAAGTTCTGATGAAAGTTCAAATAAAAATCGTCCATCAACTCTTTCTAATCAAGGAGTATCTAAATTATTAACCGCTTTTGGTGATGATGATGACGATGATGATAAAGTTCCAGAATCTGGTACCTTTGGTAGCCCATTGGGAGGCCATGGACGAGAAGAACCCATCGACTGGAACGCGGTTAGACAAATGGTGAATAAAGATGACGTTAAAGTTCAAGCAAAGTCTGAACCGGTAAAAGAAGAAATTTTACCCGCAACTGCGAACCGTAAAAGTCAGCCTGTAATAAATAAATCGTATTTAAATGACAAAGCGCACAAATATTTTGATAACTTCTATGAGTCTTGTGTTGCTTCTAAATTTACAAATGGAAATCCAACATTGTCATGGGAAACTGAAGATGAGATAAAATATACTGGGGTAATTACTCCGATGGTGCGACAAACTCTGAATACAATTAACAAGAATTCTGATTCTGTTAAAGTAACTGTGCCAGTTAATTTGCGTCGATTAATTGAAAAGTCATCTAATAGCAGCTCTGAGGAAACGTCTTCCGATAGCAAAAACAGCGGGTGGAATTCACCTTCCGACAGACGAATTTCTCAGCCACTTAAAATTAATGCCGCGATTGATAATAAAAGCGACAGTGACTCTCGGTCATCTGATTCTACAAAACAAGTTACGACAATTAATAAATTATTAAAGACGCGTCATTTGAATAAAATAAATAAAACTTGTGAAGATGATAAATTAAAAGATGATGATAACGATAATAATAAAGAAATAAATGACGCGTCTGTTGAATGCCAACCAGAGGAAAAGAAGAAAGTATTAATTGAAGAGCTGCCGTCTCCAAAATCTTCTCCCAAATCATCTCGCACTGATCATAAGAAAAATGACAACTCCATTTATTATGCATCTGCGAGAATCAGTTTATGTAAAAAAATAAACCGTCTGCAAGATGTGGAATCTTCTGATTTGGATGACGTCGATCTTGATTCTGACGATTCGTCATTTTATGAAGAAGCTAATGGAGAAAAGAAAACTTTGGTCAATGACAATGATGACTGTGAAGAAATAGATGACAAAAACGATAGAGTTGATGAAAATATTAGTGAAGAAAAATTGGATGATAAATTCGACTCTGAAGAAAATAGTGCGCATGATAAGAACGATGATAACTTAGATAAAAATGATACTGATAATGATAACAAAGACGTAGATGAAGGTACCGACCACCTATCAGCTGAAAATGAACTACAAATTTGTCCAAGTTCTCCAGTTCCACGATTTAATGACGCCGATGTGGATTCAAATGATAGCGAATTGGGTTATCACTTGCCGTTAGATTTTCTTGCTCATTTTTTCGGTGTCAAATTACCTCCCCAAGCAAGTATCACAAACTCGTCAGCAGACACTGATACTGATGATAGATCTGAAGACGAGGGTATCAAAATCGATGAAATAAATTGTGATGATGAGAAACCACATTCGAGTTCAAGTACTGAAAGTAGTTTAGATATTTCTAGTGCTCGTGCCAATCAATCAGCTTCCTCTCAAGTTGAAACAGATTCTGAATCTCCACAAATAGATCCAAGAGCTGGTAATAAAAAACAATTTGCAAAAGTTTCAAATCAATTGGAACCAAAGAAGAAATTTGGATTTAAAAAAGATGATGAAGGAACTACAGTACAATCTACTCCTGCTGAAAGTGATTTCCGTGATACAGATGAGGAAAAAATAAAAAAAAATCAAGGATATAAATTGAAATGTTCATTAGTAAATGAAGTTAAAAAATCCGGTCTTCTTGAGTCTCCAAAATTTGTGAAAAATTGCGCATTGAAGTTTAACGCTGATGAATTTTTGGACGTCGATTAATTATCGATTCGACGTTTTAATAAATTAAAATTTTTTTTTTAGTTTTCATTTAAATAACAAAGATTTTTTTTTTTTATACACAAGTTCAAGTAACGACGTAATAATTAAAATATTTTTTGTTTCTTTTTCTCTTCTTTAATTTGATGACTAATTAATTTCTTTATTTTCATGCTTTGATTCATTAAAGTTAAGCGAGTATAGGAATAACTTTTGTTTATTATTTTAAGAAAATAACACTAATTTGTGAAGTTAAAAAGTCACTGAGGCTGTTTAAAATTAATTAATTAATTAATTAATAAGTAAATGAACTTCCATTCTTTTTCAATTTTCCATTAATGTAAAATTATAATTCAATTATTATTACTTATGGTTTATAATTATATAAAAAAATCTGCATTTATGAGAAATAAATGTCAAGAAGATATAAATTTATTGTGTTTATATTTTGTTAACTTCCCTACTTTTTCAGGATATCGTGATTAATCCAAATGATTTGAGTTTGTATGTGGACGATTACGGAGAAAATTACACTTCAGATGACCCAGAAGTAGAGCCGGCCGTTAATTCGAATTCATCGACTGTTTATAATATGTCTTCTGCTCCACCGTCAGTCGAAAATTCAAATGCTATTTTTAATTCTACGTCAATATCTGGTATTAGTACACAAACGGCGTCCAACTGGGATTTATTTAGCGAAAAAATTAGCCAAGTTCTTGATGATTACGACCAATCAGTAAAGGGAGTCTATGTGTCTTTAGCCGCCAGTGACTGGGAATCGATGGCGATAAAACTTATCAAGAATAGTTTGCATAAAGTCTACGTGAAATTATTGTACGACGCAATTCATTCAGAAGCCAACAGTGCGACACCATCAGCTATGTATCCTAGTTCGTCAGTTCATGCAACACCGCTGCTGAGTAACGGGCAGCAGCAGCAAATAGATTACTCTGAACCAGCGACTCATTCTGTGTCCTATGCTGAAAGTGATGTTACGCTAACAAACGGCAATCAAACTGACAATACTGATGTATTTACTGAGCCTGTCTCTGTACCAGATTTTGTACCAGATACCAAGACTTTACCAGATGATATTAATGAGGATACTCAAACATCTCGTGTTCGATTGGAAAATTCAATATGCCGAGCTACTGAAAAATTTTTTACTAAATTGTCAATAAACGAATCACAAGTTGAAGAAACTGATGACTTCAATGACACAAATCCATTCAAAAGTGATTTAGTTTCGAACAAAACCAAAGATGTCAAAGTTCCACCGCCTTTACCACCGAGGGCCAAAACGATTGAAGTTTACAGCGGATATGCAGCTACAGAAGTCTACAGTGCACCTCCGGTGATGTATAATATTCCAGAGGATTTAGTACAGACTGCAAGCGCCGTTGAGTACCTGGACCATGCATATTTAGAAAATGAAATGGCATCGTTTTACTCTAAGATTGAAAAGGTTGATCCTGCTGATGATTCAAACGCTCCGATACCGGTTTACAATAATATTATTGTCAATCCACTAGCTGTAGACAATAAGAACAAGCATCCCGATAACTGGGGTGACGATTCATGTCAGCTGTCAGATAGTAGAATAGACCAGGTAAATACTAGTCAGATTAATTCCGCCGATAGCTTTGATAGTAAAGACCCATTACAGTCATCAAATCATGAAGAATCTATAATTGATGATGAATCGATTATTGATAATGATAACAAAGACAAGATAATTGATACGTTGGATTCTTCAGCTGTTGATAATAATTCGCACAGGGATAAGATTATTTTTAATACAGTTAAATTATCTTCGAGTACCATTGACATTTATTATTTTAATAAGAGTGGGTGGATATTAATAGATCAGTACAGATCAGCATTTACTGTTTATGATGACAACAAGTTGATATTGACTATTATTAAAATGAAATCCACAAATATACCGATCAAGGAAATAACTAAAATAAATTACCCTGAGGTATTTGAACAGTTTAGAAAGTCAGAGGAAAAATTATATGATAATAATAATTATGATTTTGAAGTTTTGTATCTCATACCCGTCAATTACGTTATTAAGTTATCGCATAAACTTCAGGTGGTGTCTAAAGAAGAAATTGAAAAGGTTAAGAATCATGAGTACGACTATCAATTATCAGTCGCGATGTCTGATATCCACAGATTGATATCGAGCAATGAACATTTTATTAATGGTTTGACACGAAATTATTGTTGAATAATTGAGTACTCGTTAGTATATTGAGGACATTCTTAGACAGTGCCCCCCACTTTTTTAAATATTCAATTAACTAGACCAGTCATGAGCTTATCAAAATTTTATCAATTAAAAGCAGTCTCAGACATTGGGTCTGATTTTTTTCAAATATTCAATGACTTTCAATTGTAATGAGCGATTAAAATTTTGATAATTAATTAAAAAAAAAAAGGTAGAGCATTAATTGAAAAAAGGACAATTTCACCGAGGTATAGATTTTTAAAAAAATTACTAACAGTTGTTATTAATTTGCAGTTTAACGAAATTTGGTAAATAAATTTCAGCGTAAAAAATTTGATATTCAAAATTATAATGATGACATAAAGATTTTACTGAAATTTATTTTCCAAATTTGGTGTAACTCCTAATTGATACCAACTGTAAATAATTTTTTAAAAAATCTATATCTCGTCGAAATTGTAACTGCGTTCTGTTTTTTTCAATTAATGCTCTGCCTTTTTTTTTTTTAATTAGTTATCAAAATTTGAATCGGTCATTACAGTTGAAAGTTATTGAATATTTTAAAAAAGTGGGGGTCAATATTTGAAACTGCCCTTAATTGATAAAATTTTGATAAATTTTTGACAGTTGTCATTGAATATTTTTAAAAAGTGGCGGGCACCGTCTGAGAACGCCCTCAATACCAAGATCTTTGTACTCTAGCATTAATATCTCACATTAAATAATTGTTTTTTTTTCTATGATATTTTTTTAAAGAAACGATCGCAATACTCAACTACATAGTGTATTTAAGATATTACTAATTATAGTTATTTTTTTAGTTTAGTAACTAATTACTAATTATTACGGAGTTGAATGTCTTGATGACAAGTTTGTAATTATTAAGTTTAGTAATTACTAAGTTTAGTAATAAGAAAGATAAATAATTATTTGTTGAGCAAATAATTATTTAAAAATTCTTATGCTGGTATTTCGATACTTATATATATTTATATATATTTCAATATTATGACAAATTTCACTACTAATTACTCATGATTTTTTATATTATAGTTAAAAGTATTATAATTTTTGACTCATCACATTCCTATACATATAAATAGTTAATAAGAACACGATATATATGTAAAAATTTTTCTATTTAATAAAAATATAACTTCATTTAATAATTTCAATTGTTTTATTTATTTAACCCCAGCCACTTTTTTTAAAAAATTTATTTCATTTAAATTTAAGTTACAAATTAAAAATTTAAATTTACGCGCTCAATAAATGTGTCCAGTAGCTAGCGACCTCTTTTTAAAGTAAAATCGATTGGAAAATAATTTTACATTCGGGTAATTGGCTATCGTGGAAGCTCACATAGTCAACTTGGTAAATTTAAACGAAATTGATACGTAAAATAAATTTCTGAGATAAATAATATAAAAAAATGGCTCACGAAGGCGAAAAATTTACTGGTATTCAAAAATACTTCAACAGTACTACGGATTTTGGCAGAGCAAACGTAAGTAAACTCAAAATACCGCTCATAACCTCATATTTTATCATGTAATAATTAAAAGTAAAAAAAAAAAATTATTTATTTAAATTTATTTATCTATAGACTTCCAAATTGACGCTCGGTGTTCTGGGATTAATAATTGCTTACAATATCCTAAAACCAAAGAAACAGAAAACTCAACCAAGTGCTTAGATGGAGATCTGTCATGCAAAATGTAGCACACAAGAATATAACTTATGTAACAACAGTTTATTCTTTTCTGGTCTACTATAATTTTTTTGTTAAAAAAAAAATTACGCCTCTAAAAATGTTAAATAAAAAAAAATAGATAAGATAAATTACTTATCTAAAATTATAATTACCTGGTTCCTTGATAATCCTGCACACAAATCCTTTATTTGAAATTATCAGCATCGGTGAGTAATTCAATAAATTTTTTTTTAATTTTTTTAGAAATTTAGTCTATTAAATTTATAATTATTTATAAAAAAAAAAAGTGCCACCAGGACATAACCGGGATTGAAATGTAGATTTCTTATTTAAATCAAGTGATAAAATCATTAGTTAGAAATTATTCCATAAAAGGTTTCAAATAAATTTATTATAGTGTAAACTGTCGCTTATTTTATGAGCTACACTATAAAATTTACGAATTTCAGTTGTCTTATCATTCAGATGATATGAGAATATGAAGCTGAGAAAGTAAATTATTAAAATTATTTTCAAATATTCGAGATCATCTATTAGCTACACAGAAAAAAAGGATTTCTTGGTACAAAAAATTTTTACTCGTCTCTAAAAATAATTGTCGCATTATAAATTAAAAACGAAAAATTTATTGCGACAAGAAATTTATTCTTTCCATTCCATGTTGCAAAATTTGAATTGCGCCAAAAAATAATTTTTTTCTGTGTGCATGAAATTGTTTTACAACATAAGTTAAGTAGGTAGTGAAAATTGAAGTAAATTTCTCGAACTTAAAGATGCATTTTACGAAATTAAATATTTATATATTTAAAAATATGAAACGAATGATTTTCTATATTAACAAAATAATAAAATTTAAAAAAACAGCGAAAAATTTTCAAAATTGTTCGATGTGCTGTGAACGTCACGTGTCCTTAGACCTCCCGACCCCCCTTGTCATAGTAAACGACAACCTCTCCCCCATAAGTGCGAAGGTATTTTATGAACGTCCCCTTTTTAAAATAAATATACCTAATAAATAGTAATAGTGCAATATATTTAAAAGGATAAATAAATACTCTTGTAATCATAAAGAGTTATTTATATTTGGTTATAATTTATGTACAGTTTTTTGTTTTATTCTGGAGCAAGGATAAATTACATTATAAAAAAAAATAAATAAATTGCAATGTACAAATGAAAGTAATGTTTAAAGATTTAAAAATGAATTATCTTTGAGCCTCAGCATGACTGCAATTTAAATTCATAGGCAAGCTATTGTTTTATATTAAAAGCACCCAATATTTAATGCATTATATATTTTGAATATATGTTTATATATTATTTATTATTTAGTAGATTGAATAATCTACTATATGAGGTGATAAAAATATTCATGACTAGAATACGGTCTTATTTTTTTTTGTCGTACAGCCATGAGAGCGTCTTTTTTTCCCTTTTAATTTATTAAATATAATTATTATTATTTTATTATTAAATGCTTATAATTATTAACGAAAAAGATTTTATTTTGTCGAGTCAACTTAAATCTTAAAAATTTTGATAAAATTATTCTTTTTTACCATTCATATGACTGAGCAATTTTATAAACAATCATCTTTACGTTATTATTAATCATGTCATTTTTTAATCCACACAAAAAATAATTTCTTGGTGCAAGAAATTTTTCGTATTATGAAGGCATTATGACCCGTCACTGCAAAATCTCTCTATGCACAGACAACTCTATAGCATTTCTCTGCCCAAAACATGTCTACCGTAAAATAAAACTATCCTTGAACTAATTACTCCAAAACATATCATTTTTGTGGCGGGTCTCTTAACAAATTCAAAAATAAATTCAAGTGGTAATTTAAAATAGAGTGAAAACTGAGTCCAATAATTAAACTGCATAACTATTTGTTTATTTTTTTTTGTGGTTTATTTCTCAAGATCATTTGTTATTTTTTTGTAGTTCCTTTTTTTTATTATTATTCGCACTGTGATAACGCGAATGTAAATTTAAAAAATTTTTAAAGTACAGAAAACGTTAAATAAATAAATAAATCTCAACCCAGAAAAAATCTCGAGTTCAAGCTTTACTCCGAAACTTCTATTCAATAACAAGACTATTCGAAATTACATTAATTATCAATTTAAACTGTAAAATCATCGGTAACTGAGAAAACATGTTAATTAACATGGAAATTCACGTGTTTTTTGAATAATGAATAGTGTTATTTCGGATAGTCGGCATTGAATAGAAAAGTTTCGGTGTTAAGTTTGCGCTTGAGGAGAGTTGTTCTAGATTGAGATGTTTCCGAGTAATCAGTTCAAGGATAATTTTATTTTATGATAGACATGTTTAAGGTAAAGAAATACTAAGAGTCGTCTTTGCATAGGGAGGTTTTGGAGCGATTTGTCATAATGCATTTGAAAACTAAAAATTTCTTGGAGCGAGAATAAATTTTCTTAGATGCAGATAAGTTTTGAGTAAAAATTACCCATTAAATTTGGTACTGTAAGGACATCTAGCCAGTAACTAAATTTTTCGTATGTTGTTAGCAGAAATTACACCATTTACATGCTATCGAGTAGTATATTTTACAATTTGCATGGTAAAAATTTAGATATTTACGACATGTCCTCACAGTATCAAATTTTTTTGGTAATTTTTGCTAAGAATTTATTTGCGTGTAGAGCGAGAAAAATTTTTTGAACCAAGAAATTTTTTCACGTTCTAAGAAAATTTTCGTTTTCTTGCGCCGAAAAAATTTTTTTTTCTGTGTATATTAATACATATAATACTTATATATTTTTATTATCATTTATTACTGATCTTTTAATTAATAATTATTATTATTATTGAGTAATTATGAATTTTTATTTATTATATTATGATTTATAATTTATTAGATATCGTAAAATATTTTACATATTTTTGAATAACCCATTTATAGATAATTGAGTATTTGGTAGTTTATTTGAGTATTTATTTTAATTAGCATATTTATTTATACTTTTTTTTAATCATTCAACTCTATCACATCAAAACTTTGAGGTACTTTGTTGGCATCGAATTTAATACGATGTGACTCAATCAATAGATAATTTTTTTTTATACAGTTCTGGTAGTATTAGCAAGTAATTATTATCATTTATAAGTTATTATTATTAATTTGCTTAACAATTTTAATTAAAAATATCATTATCATTGAGTTAGATTTTCAAAAATTAACTTACTCGATTACTTTCCCATTAGTATGATAATTTTCATTATCTTCAGTAGCAAAGAAAACAGAAGAAAATATATATATATATATATATATAAATCAATGTAACATATTTACAATCTTATATAATACAATAATAGTAATATTTATTTAGATTAATTAATTCACTCATAAAATTTTATCAGTCGTATATTGAGAAAGTAATTGGTCAAAATTTATTTTCTTTCTCAAAAATATAATAAAATTTTATGTACCCGAAGATCGGAACGTTTTACACGCAACGAAAAAAAAAAATTGGATAGTAAAAAATCTACTGGACGCTGGTATGTCAGCCGAAAATCTTAGGCCACTCCGACCCTGGATCTACCCCTTAAACAGTCAAATTACATAAAATTTTTCATTTTCGTTGCACGAAAAACGTTTCGATCTTCAGGTACATAAGTTTTTTTTTTTTTAGTAACAATTTCATATTGAAATTAAAATAATATTTAAATTCTATCTATATTTCTTCCCATATATATACAATTTAATTTTCTCTGACATGTACATGAATATCATTTCAAAATGGTAGATTAAAAATTAAAAAAAAAAATGTGCTGCGGAAGTAAAAGAGATTTTTCAGAGCATATTTCTTCACTTCCGCGTCATATGAAATCGGATTCGCTTGCGAGTAGGAAACTTGCAAGTACGTGACATCTGTAGATGATTCGACTTTTCTTCTTTCTTATAACGTTTGCTTTTATATATACATATATATATATATATATAACTTTCAAGATCTTTTACTTTTTTTCAACATTTAAGAAA